>CM053033.1:75431838-75765549 GCA_028564925.1 Lithobates sylvaticus | reverse complement strand
CAAATACCCCCCTTGCCCCTACCTGCGGACGCCCATGAATATAACCCCTCTGAGATACTATTGAAGGCAACCTCAGTACAGTCTACGAAACAAGGGCTAATAGGAAACCTTTATCTTATCCTTCAAACTGCAGAGAGTACAGAAGGACGGGTAAATAGTTTTACCCATTGCCAAAAGGATATAGAAGATTTGAATGAATAAGAATGGATGCGGGCGATGGAGACTCCTGAGATATCTCTTTCACCATCTCAGAAATTGTCTCAGCTTTTTATTTTACATAGAGCGCACTACACCCCACAAAAACTCTATGCCTGGGGAAAATACACATCACCTTTTATGTCCTCATTGTTCTTTATCCAATGGTTCTCTTATTCTAATGCTTTGGCGCTGCCCCAAGCTTCATCGGTATTGGAAAAGAGTGTTTTCAACGCTGACCTCACTATGTTTGACAGAAATTATAGGAACCCCCAAATTTACAATACTGGGAATAATCCAGAATGGAGAATTACCAGTAGAGATGTCCACTATGTGAACTAGGGCCCTATATCTAGCACGTAAACGTATCCTTCCAAATTTGATTTTTCCTACTCCCCCAACTTGTAAACAATGGGGTGAGAAACTCAATTATACATTGAAAAAAGAAAGCTAGCATATAAACACAGAGGAATATCCCCAAAATGTAAAAAAAAATTGGTCCTATTGGCTTGACCATAATAATACATTATATGATGGCTCATTTAGCAGAGAGGAGGAGGAGAGGGAGGGGACGGGGAGGAGAGATGAGTTCATAGGAGAGGAGATGCTGCTATACGACCAAAGTAGTCAAATAGACTGGAGAAATTAGGATTGAAGGGCGTCTTTGAACAAAGGCAATACTACCTACTGTTTACTGAAATTCAGTTATCCTAATCTGAGGCGTGTTAGTTTGATGTTGTTTGTCTTGTTAGTTGCTCTTTTTTTTTTTTATTATTATTATTATATATTTTAATTTACTTTATTCTATGTATACCATAATGTGATTTAATCCTTCGGCTTTCCGAGGGGGATTCCCCCTATAATGTTTAAGATAATGTTTGTAGTTAGTTTGCTTCTTTTTTTTTTTTTTTTTTGTCATATACTTGTATGTAACGTGCAATAACAAAAAATAAATAAAAAAATAATTTGATATAAAAAAAAAAAAAAAATTTAATTGGAAACAATGGCTTTGAAATGACAGAGCTCCATTCATTTAATATCCATGGGTGGGTGCCATCTGGTCCAGGTGCTTTATCCACCTTTATTCTGTTTAAATATTTCTGGACCATATCACTTTTGAGCCATTGTGGATCATTTGGGGCTGTGCCAATAACATCCCCATTATGAACATGAGCTCCCCCATGCTCCTTTGTATACACAGAGCTGAAGAAAGTGAAATTGGTGTAGTAAAGAACATATCTAAATATGGTTTATATAAAGAAAAATGATCTCACAAATGCACATTCCTGGTTAACGCACCAGCCCAACATGAAAGGTATTGAGTAAAGTATCAGTGTACCAAGAGACATCTTGGCCAGTATCACACAGCTCGGAGATTACAGTGGGCATGTAACATAAAAGTTCATGCATGGGTGTAGTAATGGGTCCAAGTATCCCTTGTACTAACAAGAATACAGTAGTGTCACAATGGTCCTCTGTAAGCATATCCTAAATATGCTGTCCTTGCTTACAACCTTAAGCCCCCCATATATCAGTGGAAAGGAAAGATGGCTGGCGTAACATCAGCATATCTCCGGGCATGGGCAGCCCCCATAGTTGGGGCAGAACTGCACACACAGCTCATCCAATATCAGAACAGGCAGAGAGGTATCTTTCTTTGTGGAATTTGTGAGTACTGTCCTTGGATTCAGGAGGGCAGATAGATTAGGCTGCCCAATGGGCAGAAATGGTCTCTCTGTCATCGGATAGCGTGATGGTGGGGATTGTATATCTAATGACTTGTCAATGTCATGCCTTTTATGTGGGTAAGATGCGTCCTTTCTGGAGACATATATAGGACCGTCTCAATCTCATCCACAGTGGGAAAATTACAGCGGCTTGTACCACAAGTATAATGAATGCATTCAGTTTTATGCCTTGGAGCATGTAACCCCAAATGTGAGGGGTTGTAATATTGATAATGAACTAGAGAATCATCCCATGTTCGATTTGCGGCAGAACTTTAGAACATTGCAAACGTTTGGAACCGAATAACAAAATGAATAATGAAATGTTCCTTTAAATATAGTGTCTGGGGGGTCCCCTTAGTCAGCCTATAATGTGGCACATTTGTACCATGTATAGAGCCTGCTGCAGCAATAATGACATTTATAAATTAAATTTAAAAAATTACATTTTTCCACTCAAGCTTTCTTTATTTTATAAACCATGGCTTGGGGGGTCAATCTGTATGATGAGGCCACAATTTAGTGTACTCAGAAGATTAGAGATTTTTGGGATAAATTCTGGTGTCTTTCGCAGACTTTGGATAGAAGTAATAGGTGCGGAAAAATTGGTCTTTGCGTGTCAGTGGTGCCTTTATACCATAACCCTTTTAAGGTACTCTTGATAAAAGCACAAATTAGCCTTGCTGTAAAAAATTGCAATGATATGCACCTGTTAAACAGGCATGGAAAAAATGGTCTTTGGGTGTCGGTGGTGCCTTCACACCATAACCCTATAGAGGTACCCTTGATGAAAACAAGAATTGGCATTGCTGTCAAAAATTGCAATGATATGCACCTGTCAAACAGGTGTGGAAAAATTGGTCCTTGGGTGTTACTTGTGCCATAAAACCTACACTATAAAATTTCTTCCAGATGAAATCAACAACCACAAAGCTAGGCAGCCTAGACAGTCTTTTTAAGATTTGAAATCCAGAAAGCTTTTAATCAGCGACATCGGCATCAGGGGCTTCACAGCTGCTGCTAATCCAGGAGTAATTTTGATAAACTCAGCCGGTCCACGAAGTCTGTGGACAGACGCACTCTGTTATCTGTCACAAAAGCTCTGGCAGCACTGAATGTCTCTTTGGAAAGCACGCTGGATGCAGGGCAGCCCAGCATCTTTATTGCATATTGGGCAAGTTCTGGCCAGTGGTCTATATTCTCATGACCCAGTGGATCGTCAACTGGAAAGCTCTCCATAACTGTTATCGCCCCTAGATAAACTCCCACCATATGATGAAGATGCTGCTGATGGGCTGTGGAAGCCGACAGCCCTGGGCACCGAAGACTAAAACAATTTTGAAAGGTATCACTGAGGTGGCCCCCTTTTTCACCGCTTGACCATCAGAAGCCAAGTTTTACACCAGACTGTAACCTACCAGAGTCAGGAAAGGCATTACATAAACTCCTCTTTAAGGCGTCCTCACGAGATTTAATTTTCTGCTACCTCTGTGGGGGCAGGATGAGTTCTGAGACTTTCCCCTTGTAATGGTGGTCAAGGAGGGTTGCCAACCAATAGTGATCCTTCTCCTTGATGCTACGTATTATTGGGTTCTTTCACAGGCTTTGAAAAATGAGGGAGCACATGCACCGCAAGTTTGCGGGGGCCATGAGAAGCAGACTCCTCGTGGTCACTAAGGATTACAGTATCTGGCGATGGAAAACCATCTGTTAATCCTCCTGGCGGTATTCCCGAGAGTGCTCAGGGTTAAATTTCAGTACCATTAGCAGGAAAATTGAGCCACACTCGGGATTTCATTGCAGAATCCTGGTACAGCATACTTACCTTGTCACCAGGATCATGCGATGTCCCCCCGCTGTGTCCTCCACCGGATCATCCACCCAATGCTCTGTGTTCCAGGCTCCTTTCCCTGCCAGCGTCGTGACGCATGGAGGCGGAGCCCGGCGGTAAATTCAAAAAGTACAAAAAACATAACACGTACAGTACACTGTAATCTTACAGATTACATTACTGGATCAATTAATTTCACCTTAATTTCACCTCCCTTTTGTCCCTAGTGCTTTGTCCAGTACCCTGCATTCACTTTTATATTATATATACTGTTCTTTCTGCCTGGAAACTTAAGATTGTCCATGGCAACCAAAAAGTGTCCCTATTACATCAAAAGTGGTTTTAGACCAGCTAGAAAACAGCGATAGTAAATTAGAACACTTGCAGAATTGAGCGTAGTAATTCATGGGTAAATTTATTTAATATTACGGTATATTATTTTTTATAATTATTTATTATAATTTATGATTTCATGTTTTAAGCTTTATCATACCAGGGATGTCTACTAGACTCTTGTTTGGACAGATTTAAGTGTTTTATTGTTTCTGCTTCAATGCCTCCAAAGCTGCCAGAATCCTATTCCTCTTCCTCCTCCCTCTCCTCTTGTGTGTTCTGTGGCATAGAACAAAATGATGTCTTCATAAAGCGGACCTTGAGAGGAAAGGAAGTCCTCTTCCTCCCGATGCTCTGCCTCGAGTTTCCTGTCCATAATGCCACGCAGAATCTGCTCCAGCAGGAACACAACAGGGACTGTGTCACTGATGCATGCATTGTCATGGCCTTGTGGCCTCCTCAAATCGTGACAGGACAGTGCATGCATCCTTTATCAGCAGCCATTGGCATGGGGGGGAAAAAAAACAGAGCCAACCTGAGCCTTTCATTGTGCCATACTCACACAGGTACTTGTTGACGGCCCTCTGATGCATGTGCAGCATTGCCAGAGTTGAGTTCCAGCTGGTGGGCATGTCACAAATCAGGTGGTTTACAGGCAGGTGGAAATCCCGCTGAATTTCAGCCAACCGAGCACTGGGTGTGTATGACTGCCTACAACGGCTACAGACTATTCTGGCCTGCTTCAGCAGATCTTCAAAACCTGGGTACCTATTTAAAAAATGCTGTACCACATGAGGACATGTGTCAGGCTTGGCACGTGTCAACTTTCCCTGTCTAAGGGGAGACGGGAGGTTTGTGCCATTATCGCACACCACCATTCCTGTCTCCAGCTGGCATCGCATGAACAACCTCTGGGCTTGCCCCTGCAGAATCTCTGCTCCAGTGTGGCTCCTGTACCCTAGACAGACCAGCTGAAGCACTGCATGGCACCTTTCAGCCTGACTTGAAAGGCCCCTTGAACGCTCAGGGGGTACTTGTAGTTCAAGCGACAATTCAGCAGATGAGGGCATGGAGGAGGAGGAGGTGGCGGAGCTGACAAATCCGACATCGTCAACACTAGCTGTATGGAGACCTGGCGGCACAACAAGCTGTAGCACTGAGTCCTGTCCTGCATCCTTCCAAGTTCCAAGCAGAGTTACCCAGTGTTCTGCAAACTAAATATATTGTCCCTGACCATCCTTGCTGGACCACATGTCAGCAGTAACGTGGACCTTGCAGTTGACTGCCTTGCCCAACGATGCCACAACATTGCCTTCCACGTGATGGTAGAGAGCTGGATTAGTCATACACAAAGCTTGAATTTAGATTCTGGGCATGTGGGTGGCAGTGACTGTATTTTTTTTTTCGCTGCAGCAGATGGGGCAGAGAAACTTGCCTGCTGTAGTCTACAGCTGGTGGTGTGCTACTGGCAGATGTGCTGCAAGGACCTGGGACACCCTGCGCTATACCATCATCCTTGTCAGTGGAGGCTGCTGAGAGGTCGAGAAGTATAGCAGGGGTAGACTGGAAAGGCGAGGAGGAGCAGAATTGCATCCCTTTTGTGTGGCTTTCAGGTGCTCTTGCCAAAGGGCTGAGTGGTGGGAGGTTAAATGCAATGCGTCCCCCAAATGGCTGGTGTTTTTGCCACGCTTGATGTGCTTGAGGCAAAGTTTGTAAATTGCAATAGTGCGATCGGCTGCACATGTGCTGGGGGAAGTGGAGCGGGAGATAACACAATCTGGTGGAATAGGGTGGCTGCATTCTACTCTTCCATGATAGCTGCCTCTTTAGGGTTGTGCCTCACCCTCACTTTACTCCTCTGCTCTATCCGGCATCATCATCATCCCCTCCCTCCTCATCACTGGAGACAACTTGGCAATATGCTGCTGCTGGGGGCACGTGACTTGTAATTTTTTGTTTACCAGTGTTCCCTCTCTGTAGGCTCATGTTCCTACCTTCCTCAACCTCAGATTCAAGATTTGAATCAAGTAATGGCTGTGCATCATCAAGAAGCAAGTGACTGGCGCTGTGTTCAAATAACTCAGCTGACTCCTCCATTCCTGATGCTGGGGCTATGGCAGGAGTAGCTGTGGACAAGGAGGCAGAAAAAGCCACTCAGGCAGCTGCAGTGGAATGCCCACTAGTCTGCTTGGGTGACGAAGGATGAGGAGGATGATGATGGTTTAGTAAGCCAGTCCACCACCTCTTCTGCATGCTGTGGCTGGATGGCACGGGCAACATCACTAAACAGAGGAATTTATGCTTTGCACATGGACACATACGCTGCTGGCGCCATTAAAGTGCCATGGGAACGTCTGCCTCTCCTTGTTGGCCTCCCAGACATGATGGTTGGGGGGGTTTATTAACAAAATGTAAGAAAGATGTGGAAATGTGTACAGGGATGCACTTTAATCAATCCACTGACACACTACAATATACTGCAGTAAAACTGCACTGATGCACTGCAATATACTGTGGTAAACATGCAGTAATGCACTAAAATATACTGCATTAAACGTGCAGTAACGCACTGATATATACTGCATTAAACGTGCAGTAATGCACAGATATATACTGTGTTTCAGGGACTGCACATTGTTCCCTACATCAAGGCTAAAACTTGTGAAAATAAAAATCATTAAACTAAAATAGTGTATAGAAAGCGAGATCTCAGAATAGTAGTCAGTATAGTTCTAATGCCGCGTACACACGATCGGAAATGCCGCCGGCAAAACTCAGATGAGAGCTTTTTGTCAGAAAATGCAACTGTGTGTATGCTCAATCGGTCTTTTGCTAGCGGAATTCCAGCCAGAAATAGATTGAGAGCATGTTCTCTATTTTTCGGTCGGGAAAAGTTCCTATCCAAAAATGCGATAGTCTGTATGCAATTCGAAAATCACGCATGCTCGCAAACAATTCGGTGCATGCTCGGAAGCATTGAACTTCATTTTCTCGGCTCATCGTAGTGTTGTACGTCACCGCATTCTTGACGGTTGAAAGTTCAGAGAACTTTTGTGTGACCGTGAGTATGCAAGACAAGCTTGAGCAGAATTCTGTCGGAAAAACCATCCAAGATTTTTCGGAGGGAAATTCCACTCGTGTGTACGCGGCATAAGAGTAGCTGAATGTACATAAACCATATGTATACAGCACAGTTGCACGTGCTGATTGTGATATGTGTGATTTGATAGTCAAATGGATTAAAAATGTGTCAAATTTTCTCTATTATGTTAAATAATAAACAAACTTTAATTATAAGGAAATAATATATAGTTACATAGAAAGGTTGAATAAAAACACCAGTCTATTCAGTTCAACCTGAGTGAGTGTGGGTGCATGTCTACAATTGTCCCTATCCCTGTACATTGTGTCTCTTTAAGATGCTCATCTGTTATATTATTATTTAATTAAGGTACCCATATAGTGCCGTCAATTTACGAAGCGCTCCACACATCACACACTCACATCGGTCCCTACCCTCAAGGAGCCCACAATCCAAGGTCCCCAACTCACATTCATATATTAGGGCCAATTTGTTTTGGACAGAAGCCAATTAACCAATTAAACCAATTAACCTACCAGCATGTCTTTGGAGTGTGGAAGTAAACCGGAGTAAACCCACACAGGCACAGGGAGAACATGCAAACTCCAGGTAGGTAGTGTTGTGGTTGGGATAGAGATATAGATATAGATATAGATATATATATATATATAATACACACACACACAAATATATATGCATACATACCTTTGGGCCATGGAGTAGTAGACCCCAAAAACTAATTCTAAAATTTGTAATTGGAAAGTAACATACTGTGCAAATGTATTTTACTATAAGATATACGGTATCTGCTGGTAAGTGCTCAAATCGAAAATGTAACCTCTTCCCGCTGACATATATGGTGCAAAAAATACATGAATACCTGAAAAAAAAAAAAAAACATTTGGAAAAAAAAAGTTTTTGCTTACCTCTAAATGGCTGTTGCTAGGGGGTCCCTCGTAGTCTGCCTCCTTCAGTGCCTGGGCTGATGACATCACTTCCCCTTGGCGCAGGAAGGGCTCAGCTCTGCCCGCTCCCTCTTGTCAATCATTTGGTACACATGACAGGTCCCAGATGACTGCGCGGCCAATCACGGCATGCGGCGCCGCTTGCGCATGAGCAGTGGTTGCACGGCTGTGAAGCCACAGCCGGGTGCCCACAGTTACAATGCCGGCGCCGCCGAGCAGAGGGGGGATGAGCGGGGCTTTGATCCTCCGCATCGCTGGACCCTGGAACAGGTAAGTGTCTGATTATTAAAAAGATAAAACTTAGTGAAGTATTTTCTTAATCAGCACGAGGGATGGTACTTACAATTATATAGAAGTGTCCCTTGTGCTGGTATCAACTATTTTTGTTGAAAATTTCAGTCCTCTTTCCTCCTGATACCTCCACAGTTGTGATCTTCTGGTACTGCGGGAGTTAATATGAATGGCTGGACCTGTCACAGGCACTTGTTGAAAGTGCCGACTAGGCCCACCTTTTCAACTCCCCTGCTCCATAAAAACGGATGGGCAAATAAAGGTCTAGCTCAATGTGATAATTAAACTACTAATGTCTATACCATGGCATGAATAAATACGACCCTTCACAGACTTTCTTGTAGGTTTTTAATGCTTTTTATAATCTCATTAGGAGGATTCTCATTATTATTATACAGGATTTATATAGCGGCAACAGTTTGTGCAGCGCTTTACAATATAAAGGAGACAATATAGCAATAATACAATTCCATACAAGAGGGTTAGGAGGGCCCTGTTTCTGCAAGCTTACAATATAATGGGGTGGGGCTGATGAGTAAATAAGTTGCTTAGTGGTTTTAACGGTTAGAAAGGGGCATATTTTGGAGATGTTACGGAGGTGAAGTCTGTAAGTTTTGGACAGCGATTGGATTTGGGGCTTAAAGGACAGGTCCGAGTCCAGGATTACACCTACCACCCTAGTATGAGGGGATAAAAGAAATGGAGGTGCCTCTCTAAGTGTAGTATTAAAACAGTATAATTTATTGCACAAGATTAAAAACACTTACAAGATATAAGTGGGAGTCATGCTCATCATAAGTATGATGAGCATGACTCCTACTTATATCTTGTAAGTGTTTTAATCGTGTGCAATAAATGATACTATTCTAATACTACATTAAAGATCCCCCCCCCCCCCCCGTTTCTTTTATATGTTTTGCAGAGTTACTGGACACACTTTAAATCACCCCCTTACCGTGGTTCAACGTTGTTTTTACCTAAAGACTGACTAATCAAATGTACATTATTACAAACTAAGGGCATTGCCTCCTGGAGCACCAGATACCCAATTTACCTTCACTAGTATGATGGGAGGGACTGAAAGTTGTATTATTGATCTTGATAGAGAAGGCAGGAATGGGTTACGGGCTGGAGGAAAAATTATGAGCACAGTTTCAGAAAGATTGAGTTTGAGGAAGTGGTGTGACATCCATGTTGATATAGCAGTTAGTAGGATAGCAATGCGAGGGAAGACTGAAGGAGTGAGGTGAGGAGTAGAGAGATGGATTTGTGTGTTGTCAAAATAGAGATGGTACTGGAAGCCATGGAAGTTTACTAATTGACCAAGGGAGGAGGTGCAAATGAAGAAGAGGAGGGGTCAGAGGACAGAACCTTGAGGTACCCTTACAGAAAGAGGAAACAGAGTTATAGGTAACACTAAGGGAGCGCTGTGATAGGTAGGAGGAGAACCAGGAGAGAGCAGAGTCTCAAAGGCCAAGAGAGTGGAGTTTTTTTTGAGGAGGAGAGCATGGTCAACAGTATCAAAGGCTGTAGAGAGGTCTAGTAGTAGGAGTATGGAGTAGTGGCCATTGGTTTTAGAAGTTAGTAGATCATTAGTGAGTTTCAGTAGGGCAGTTTCAGTGGAGTGTAGTAAGCAAAAGCCAGACTGTAAGGGGTCAAGAAGGTTGTTGTCAGTGAGGTAGAAGCTCAGACGGTTGTAGACTAAACGTTCTAAAAGTTTTGACGCAAACGGGAGCAAGCTCATACTTTACAGCCCCAGTGACAGCTGTCCGATATAATAGGACATGAGGGCAAATCTGTTCAATGAGGACAACTGACAATATAATTCAGCTTTTCCACACTTTATCCCAAACTAAAGGAAATGGCTTGCACTGGGTTGATGTGATGACAGTATAATAAACAAATATAAAACTAAAGTAATTAGGAATTCTACCTTATGGTATAATTACAAAATTAACCTTACATCTATTATAAAATGGATACTTAATTTTGTTTACCATCTTCTTTCTCCCCCTCACCCCCTGCCATTGTTGTGCCAACATTTGTGCATTAGTAACGGCAATTTACTATCAATTATATTTTTTCACCTATCCAGAAAACCCACTAAAACTGTGGTGAGGTCAGCTAAATGGAGCACAAAAGCCATCTGCTGCAAATAACTGGTGCTTAAAACAGAAGGTGTTCTCATAAATCTGCTGTTTTTTCCAATCCAAAAAATAATACATTTGTTATTTAGCAGCCCATGAGCTGAGACATACATTATTCTGGTGCCTAGGAGATATTTCCAGAGTCCGGTGCAGGAACCTGTGTAAATATTATGTACCCCAAGCAGTGTTTTTACATCAAATTTCAATTTAGTTTTAGTCTTAGTCTTTTGTCTAAAATGCCATTTTAGTCTAATGCCCCGTACACACGAGCGGAATTACCGTCGGAAAAATCTTGGATGGTTTTTCAGACGGAATTCTGCTCAAGCTTGGCTTGCATACACACGGTCACACAAAAGTTCTCTGAACTTTCGACCGTCAAGAATGCGGTGACGTACAACACTACGATGAGCTGAGAAAATGAAGTTCAATGCTTCCGAGCATGCGTCAAATTGTTTCAAATTTTGCCCGTCGGAATTGGTACAGACGGTCGGAAATACCAATCGGAACTTTTTCCAACAGAAAAATTGAGAACCTGCTCTCAATCTGTTGCTTTCAAAAAGTCCAATAGAGCATACACACGGTCAGAATTTTTCGACCAAAAGCTCACATCGGACTTTTGCTGGCAGAATTTCCGATCGTGTGTACGGAGCATTAGTTGTATTTTAGTCATCTGAATTGCTTTTGTTTTAGTCGTATTTTAGTTTGCAAAAATCTCCAGTACATTTTAGTCTACTAAAATCTAGTTTTATGTTCAATAAATTTTTATTGTTTTTTAACATACCGTATATACTCGAGTATAAGCCGGAATATAAGCCAAGGCACCTAATTTTACCAAAAAAAAAAACCTGGGAAAATGTATTGACTCGAGTATAAGCCTAGGTTGAGAAATGCGCAGCTACTGTAAGTGGAAAAGACGGTCAACAATGCCCATTTGCAGCCTCACTGTGCCCATTTACAGCCATAGGTCCCCCGAACTTCAAACTCGGTAGTTAAGGGTTCCTAGTTGCCCCTAGCTGCAGCCAAAATTTGGTGTTTCTGGACCCAAAGGGTCCCAAAATTACATTGCTGCAGATAGACACAGTTGACCGACTTTGGGGCCCCGTATCTCGGGGCCACTTAGTGCTAGGAACCCCAAATTTGGTATGCAAATCCAGTGGATCTAGCACTATGCCCCAAGCTAGGGTTCCTAGCTCTAAGTCGCCTCGAGATACGGGGCCCGAAAGTCGGTTCGGAAAATGTCAAGCACTTTTCTGCAGAAGAGAATGACATTTTCCGAACCTGTATCTTGGGGCCAATTGGTGCTAGGAACCCCAGCTATGTTGTAGTGCTATTTCCATTGGGTTTGCACACCAAATTTGGGGTTCCTATCACCAAAGTCGGTTTGGAAAATGTCATTTTCTGCAGCAGAAAATGCTCGACTCGAGTATAAGCCGAGGGGGGCATTTTCAGTACAAAAAAATGTGCTGAAAAACTCGGCTTATACTTGAGTATATACGGCATATTTAAACAAAAAAGAGCAAGAACAGGGCCAGGCACCCAACAGAAGGCGTTCTGGTCAAATAAATTTGAATTATACAAACAAAAATATATATTGCATTCCAGTACATATGTATAGGTGAACTGAGAATAAATCTTTAAGGTATTGGTTTAAACAAAGTGCTGACATTCGGGTGGGTGCGATTTCCAGTGTTCTGGACGCCCCTATGGGAACCTGCTGCATCCAGAAACCAAGGAAATTTGTGTATCTAGGTTGAACATTGTTAGGTATCAGAGCTCCAGAGTTAAGCCCCATACACACGGTCGGACTTTTTCATGGATTCTGTCCGATCGGATAAGGTTGTTGAAAAATCAGACCGTGTGTATGCACCATCGGACAGTGTTCGTCGGTTTGGCCGACGGACAAAGTCTTATCTCCTGCTGGAAATCTTTGCCGTCAACACGGTCCGATCACACCAAGTCCGATCGTGTGTATCGAATTCCTGACGGACAAAGTGCCACGCATGCTCAGATCACATTACAAGACCAAAGCTATTGGCTACTAGCCTCTACGTAGTCCCGTCGTAGGCAACAAACGTCACCACGTTCAGAATGATCGGATTTTTCGACAACTTTGTCCGACCGTGTGTACGCAACACCAACATCGGACAAAGTACGACGGACATGATCCGACGGACCTGGTCCTCGGATTGTCCGACCGTGTATATGGGGCTTTAGTGTACGCTCAGTTCTCTTGGGAGCTTGGTGTACTCCTAGTATAGGCCAGAGGTATGTTTAATGGTTATCCATTACCGAAGATAGAGAAACTAGAAAGAGATAGAAGCGATAGTAAAGGGGGTAAACCAGTGAAGGAGAAGGAGGGTTATTGGGGTGAAAAATGATGGGGGGAGGTAGTTTTCCAGTGTCTAAGTAAAATCTAGTTTTAAGTTTAGTTAAATTGTAATGCTTTATTAAAGCATTTCTCTAGAATTGCCAAACTCATTATATACTCCTGGAGTAAAAATCTAATAACCTGTTATTTATGGTATTAAGGTTTCAACATGCACTACAGAAACAGATTTAGCCATTGTGATATAGACGTCTTTATTAGGGATGAGCCGAACACCCCCCGTTCGGCTCGCACCAGAACCCGCGAACGGACCTAAAGTCCGTGCGAGCTTTAGAACCCTATTAGTTATAATGGATGCGAACGTTCGAAATTAAAAGTGCTCATTTTAAAGGCTAATATGCATGTTAATGTCATAAAAAGTGTTTGGGGACCTGGGTCCTGCCCCAGGGGACATGTATCAATGCAAAAATTTTTTTTAAAAACGGCCGTTTTTTCAGGAGCAGTGATTTTAATAATGCTTAAATTGAAACAATAAAAGTGTAATATTCCTTTAAATTTCGTACCTGGGGGGTGTCTATAGTATGCCTGTAAAGGGGCGCATGTTTCCCGTGTTTAGAACTGTCTCTGCGCAAAGTGTCATTTTTGAAAGTAAAAAAGCTATTTAAAATCACTCGCGGCTAATGTTAATTCACGGCTCCCGTAACACAGAGAACAGTGATTCATTGAAACTCATTCATAAAAAAAAGTCATTGATAAAAAAAAAAAAAAATGAAAAAAAAAAAGCGTAGGGGTCCCCCCAAATTCAATAACCAGGCCCTTCAGGTCTGGGATGGATATTAAGGGGGATCCCAGCCAAAAAAAAAAAAAAAAAATGGCGTAGGGTCCCCCTCAAAATCCATACCAGACCCTTGAGGTCTGGTATGGATTTTAAGGGGAACCCTAGCCAAAAAAAATGGCGTGGGGTCCCCCTCAAAATCCATACCAGACCCTTATCCGAGCACGCAACCTGGCAGGCCGCAGGAAAAGAGGGGGGGACGAGAGCGGCCCCCCCTCTCGCCTGAACCGTACCAGGCCACATGCCCTCAACATTGGGAGGATGCTTTGGGGGTCTAAGACCCCTAAAGCACCTTGTCCCCATGTTGATTAGGACAAGGGCCTCTTCCCCACAACCCTGGCCGGTGGTTGTGGGGGTCTGCGGGCGGGGGGCTTATCGGAATCTGGAAGCCCCCTTTAACAAGGGGACCCCCAGATCCCGGCCCCCCCCCTGTGTGAAATGGTAAGGGGGTACAAAAGTACCCCTACCATTTCACCAAAAAAGTGGCAAAAATGGTAAAAAGGACAGGAGACAGTCTTTGACAATTCCTTTATTAAAATCTTCTTTCTTCTTTCTTCATCCTTCGGATTCTTCATCTTCTCCTTCCTTCATCTTCTTCCATCTTCTTCTTCCATTTTCTTCTTCCTCCGATCCGCTTCTTCTTGCGCTGGTCTTCTCGTCCTTCTCGTCCGGCATCTTCTTCCGTCGGCGTCGGCGTCGGTGTCGGTGTCTTCTTGGGCCGCTCCGCGCAATGGGAGGCTCCCGCTGTGTGAGGCTCCGCTCCATCTGACAGGTCTTTTAAAACGGAGGGCACCTGGTGACCCCGCCCCCCTCTGACATCATGGGGAAAGCCATCATGGAATTCCCCATGACGTCCCTGTGCGTCAGAGGGGGCGGGGTCACCAGGTGCCCTCCATTATAAAAGACCTGTCAGACGGAGCGGAGCCTCACACAGCGGGAGCCTCCCATTGCGCGGAGCGGCCCAAGAAGAGACAGAGACACCGACGCCGACGCCGACGGAAGAAGATGCCGGACGAGAAGGACGAGAAGACCAGCGCAAGAAGAAGCGGATCGGAGGAAGAAGAAAATGGAAGAAGAAGATGGAAGAAGATGAAGGAAGGAGAAGATGAAGAAAAACCGAAGGATGAAGAAAGAAGAAAGAAGATTTTAATAAAGGAATTGTCAAAGACTGTCTCCTGTCCTTTTTACCATTTTTGCCACTTTTTTGGTGAAATGGTAGGGGTACTTTTGTACCCCCTTACCATTTCACACAGGGGGGGGGCCGGGATCTGGGGGTCCCCTTGTTAAAGGGGGCTTCCAGATTCCGATAAGCCCCCCGCCCGCAGACCCCCACAACCACCGGCCAGGGTTGTGGGGAAGAGGCCCTTGTCCTAATCAACATGGGGACAAGGTGCTTTAGGGGTCTTAGACCCCCAAAGCATCCTCCCAATGTTGAGGGCATGTGGCCTGGTACGGTTCAGGCGAGAGGGGGGGCCGCTCTCGTCCCCCCCTCTTTTCCTGCGGCCTGCCAGGTTGCGTGCTCGGATAAGGGTCTGGTATGGATTTTGAGGGGGACCCCACGCCATTTTTTTTTGGCTAGGGTTCCCCTTAAAATCCATACCAGACCTCAAGGGTCTGGTATGGATTTTGAGGGGGACCCTACGCCATTTTTTTTTTTTTTTTTTTTGGCTGGGATCCCCCTTAATATCCATCCCAGACCTGAAGGGCCTGGTTATTGAATTTGGGGGGACCCCTACGCTTTTTTTTTTGTTTTTTATTAATGAATGACAGCTCTCTGTGTTACAGGAGCCATCAATTCATTAGCCGCGAGTGATTTAAATAGCTTTCTTCCTGCAAAAATGACACTTTTTTGCAGGGAAAGTTCTAAGCACAGGAAACCTGCCCTCCTTCACAGGCTACCTATAGACACCCCCCAGATGTGATACTGCAATGCTGTTCTAACAGCATGCACACACATATCCCCAGAAATAAAGAACATATTGTTGTCAGCAGTCAGCAGCACACTGACACGCTGACACTGTGAGTGAAACATAATATGCGAGGCCGCCGCCGCGGCGGCCTCTTATACCGTGGGGCGTGTATTAAAGCCCCTGAGCTATAATTGGCTACAGGCATCCTGCCTGTAGCCAATTATGGCTCTCCTCGCTGCCGGCGCTGTGATTGGCCAAGCATGCGGGGTCACAGTGCATGCTTGGCCAATCATCAGCCAGCATTGCACTGCGCGGGCCGCAATGCATTGCGGGGCCGCTCGCATCACACGAATTTGATGCGAGCGGTCCCAATAGTTCTGGGCTCGCCGAGCGAGCGAACACCCGGTGCTCGATTCGAACATGGGTTCGAATCGAACACCGGGCTCATCCTTAGTCTTTATAAATAAAACCAAGTTTCAAAACAAAAGTATTGCTTTTTGACAAACTTAAGTGCAATTTTAAAATATAAAAAAAAACTCCAAAAACTTTAAACTCTGTTGGCTGTAATGCCATTGCACATATTACCTGCGTACATTACCAACATTCAATATTTAGAAGAAAAAAATAAGAAAGGCCTTTTTATATATTTTTGTTACTTTCAGTAGTTTAGTTGTACTTATGTAGTAGTGTTAATTTTGACATTAAAATTTTATTTAGTATTAGTCATAGTCTTTTGACTAAAATGCCATTTTAGTTTTAGTCATATTTTAGTCATCTGAATTATTTTAGTTTTAGTCGTATTTAATCAAAAATAATTTTGTCAATAAAATTAACACTGACCCCCAAGGAGTATAACATCTATCCAACGCAATCATTCAGATCATGATTTAAAGTGGAGTTCCACACAAAAATGGAACTTCCGCTTTTCTGAACCCTCCCCCCCTCCAGTGTCACATTTGGCCCCTTTAGGAGCGAGGGGGGAGCAGATAGCGGTCTAAGCCAGGTATTTGCTCCCACTTCCGGGCATAGATAGCCGCGGATATCTACGCCACGTCCAGCCCCTCCTCCGCCCACCCCCACTGTCTTCTGGGAGACACACAGGTCCCAGAAGACGGCAGGGACCGGTGAGGATGCACATTGCGATTTGCACGTGCGCATTAGGGAACCAGGCTGTTCACCTCTCGATTCCCTTACCAAAGATGGCGGCGCCTCCACCCGAGAGCTGAGGGAGAATGGCTTTGGGTGCCGACAGGTAAGTGTCCATATTTTAAAAGTCAGCAGCTGCAGTATTTGTAGCTGCTGACTTTAAAAAAAAAAATTCTGAGGAACTCAGTTTTAAGCATTGAATTGCAGAACAAAAGTAAATCTTTACCTGTTTCTGTTCTGTAGATATTGAGGTAGCCCATCTTAGTGTATTTGTTAAACCCTTTCAAAATGACTGCTATCCACGATGGCCTGCTATTATTACATGAGCCATTTAAGTGTTGTAGTATGGAGAAAAAAAAAGGAAGCAAACCCATGAACAATACCGGGAATGCCCTATTCCATGCAGCTTACTGCATTTAATATGACCACATCTTTTCAGGTAGAGGAAGCAAGCCAATCAAGATAAGCAAAAAGATGGGGATTTTTGAAAGGTATGTAATAAATGTGAATACAATGGGCACTTTGCAAGGAATGGAATAGATGATTTTTGACTGCTGTCTTCATTAGTTTGGATACTGGCAAAACAAAGCTCCAAGGACAGCCTAGTATAATTCCTCCTATTCCCATCATGATCCACTTTTGTAGGAAGGCAATATAAGGGTGGATCATAATACCAGATGGAAGGTACTTGTGTCCCTTAATGTAACTCCAAGAAAGATTTACAGTAAACCAAAATCCTATTTTCTTAATCATACATTAAGGCATGGGTGCTCAATCTGTGGCACTGCAGCTGTTGCAGAACTACAAGTTCCATCATACCTCTGTCTTTGGGAGTTATGCTTGTAACTTTCAGCCTTGCAATTCCTCATGGGATTTGTGGTTTTGCAACAGCTGGAGGGCCACATGTTGAGCACCTATGCATTAAAGTGGATGTAAACCCACTGTCATCAAATTTAAACCAATAACACATAATAAATTATTACAATCAATAAAGTTATACATGCCTCCTGCATGTATCCTTCTATTCTAAAAGTCACCCCTCACCTTGCAGGAGCCCCGCAATATCCTGTAATCTGTGGGTGTTTTTTTCGGCGCTCGGTGGGCAGAGTCGTGACGTCAGAGGACTCCTCCACCCACCACTACACTCCCACTGCCAGCCAGCGTTGCGAGGACGAGCCTTGCACCTGCTGAGACTGGCGTGCATGTGCAGGAGTGACTGAGCGAGTTAAGTGAAGAAGCAGAACGCGGTCTTGTCACTCCTGCCCATGTGCAGAACAGGAATCGAGACGGATCGAGACACAGGCAGAGAAGCAGAGAGATATATGGGCAGAGAAGCAGAGAGATATATGGGCAGAGAAAGAGACAGAAGAAAGGAGTGGGGGTGGGAATTAAAAAAAAATGCCTGTCTTAGTCTAGTGCACAAAATATGTAAATCACCTGTCAATCACAGCAAGGGGGAAGAACGGACAAAGTTTTCACAGTTTGTCCGTTTTAGTTCACTGAAAAAAAGATATGAGGATTGCTCAGAGCTGGATTAACTATTTGTGGCAAGATTGGGCACAGATGATCTGAAATTCCATACTCTATATTGTGCCAGACAAAAAAAAAAAATGTTGGGGTTTACAGCCACTTTAACCACTTTCCGACCGGCGCACGACGATGTACGTCCCTTTTTTGAAGAGGGATATCTCGGTAACGGCAGCAGCTGCTGCCACAACCGAGATATCCATCTCTTCAGGCGCCGGTCGGCATTCCGATAATGGTGGTCATCGCGGCGTATTCGCCGCGAGATCACTGTTATCGGCGGCGGGAGAGGTGCCCCCCCTCCCGCCGCTCTCCCGCGCCTTCCGCCGCTTACCGGAACCGTCGGCAGCGGCGGAGGCGATCGGGTCCTTTCCCCTCCTGTGCATAGAGATGAGTGACGCTAAGATGGCCGCCACTCATCTCTATACCATAGGAGGGCGGAAGCAACGTCAAAAACGTCACTTCCGCCCATACCTCTTAAAGAGGAATTTTCAAATGTCATTTTTTTAAATGACATTTTTTTTTTTTTTTTTTTTTTCATTGAAGTCCAAATATGAGATCTGAGGACTTTTTGACCCCAGATCTCATATTTAAGAGGACCTGTCATGCTTTTTTCTATTACAAGGAATGTTTACATTCCTTGTAATAGGAATAAAAGTGAGCCAATTAAATTTTTTTTTAAAAACAGTGTAAAAATAAATAAAATCAAGAAAAATAAATAAGAAAAACAAAAAAATTTTTTTTTTAAAGCGCCCCCGTCCCGACGAGCTCGTGCGCAGAAGCGAACGCATATGTGAGTAGCGCCCGCATATGAAAACGGTGGTCAAACCACACATGTGAGGTATCGCCGCGATCGGTAGAGCGAGAGCAATAATTATAGCCGTAGACCTCCTCTGTAACGCAAAATATGCAACCTGTAGAATTTTTTAAACGTCGCCTATGGAGATTTTTGAGGGTAAAAGTTTGATGCCATTCCACGAGCGGGCGCAATTTTGAAGCGTGACATGTTAGGTATCAATTTACTCAGCGTAACATTATCTTTCACAATATATAAAAAATTGGACTAACTTTACTGTTGTCTTATTTTTTTATTCAAAAAAGTGAATTTTTTCCAAAAAAAGTGCGCTTGCAAGACCGCTGCGCAAATACGGTGTGAAAAAAGTATTGCAACGACCGCCATTTTATTCTCTAGGGTGTTAGAAAAAAAACAATATATAATGTTTGGGGGTTCTAAGTTTTTTTTCTAGCAAAAAAAACTGTTTTAAACATGTAAACACCTAAAATCCAAAACGAGGCTGGTCTTAAAGTGGTTAAGGAATACAGAATGAGGGGTTCTCGCTTAGACATGTGTGATTTGTTTCATTAAAAATCTAAATTTAAAAAGACATTTGCATGATTTAGGGACTTGAATGTATCCAAAGTACCAAATCACAATAGTAACAAATTTAAATAAATTATAATGAATACAAAAAAATAATTTGTATTCAGTAATTTCATGCGGATGACATGATATGATAATGTGGGCATTTTGTTAATGTTTGAAGTATCCAAAATAACAACACAACATATGATCCAAATTGAATTGGATCCATTTGTTTTTATTCCAGTGAGCATATTTTAAGAAGATTCTTCTGTATTGGAGTTGACAGACCATTAGTTTAAAAAAAAAAAAGGTTAGTTGGGAACGAGGAAATTAATTCAACTTAATAACATAACATATGAATACATCTTAACTTGGTTCATTTGGAATATTTGGATGAGAGTAGTGCCGTAGCCTTTGGTAATCAAATTCTTTTTTATTATGATTTTTATTCTAAATAATGCACTACATATGAAATGGAAACGTATTTCAATACATTCAGTAAGGTAAAAAATTGAGATAAGATGATTCATTACTTTCCGATGCACGCAACTCCAGTTGATATCATCTAAACGAGTTAAAACAAATATAGCCAATCTCCGAAATAACAAAAGAATAAATTAACTTCCAAAAACATGAATTGATTCTGAACAACAAATATATTTTCTCCTGAAATAACAAATCATTGCGAAAACAAATTATTCTAACAATAATGATCCTCCTCCTTTCCTTTCACTGGTTCTATGAAGAACACTAAGGTGTGCGAACAAGTGCAAAACAATTCTACATCCACAGCAGACTTGAAACTCACCCTCCGTTCCACTATGGCTGAATTCCTGCTTACCTCAGTTTACTACCTTCTGGACCCAGCTATATGTGCCAAGAAGGGATTAAACTGGTAGGAAATGTAATAAGGGGATGTAGGTTGCAGGAATTTATTGACCTGAATTTAAATTCGCTCCTCCCAATCATTACTTCTTCTAATACGTCTAGTTACATCATGCATTTTTGTCACAATTTAACTGTTTTACTATTGAGACCCGGCCACACACAATTTAATCCCTACTTCTTGATGCCTTACTAAAGAAACCTTTATCAGGGTTATATAAGCAATTGTTTCCAACACTACCACCCTCATTAATACGTTGGTGGGAAAAATGGGTGGAGGATGTGCCAGAACTAGAGGACAATGATTGAAACAATATGTGGGACTATCTATTTAAAATTTTAAATTCCAACATAGAATCTATTTCACACCTGCTAGATTGCCCAGCATATACACTTCCTACTCAGCTGTATGTTGGCATTGTACACCCTCACCAGCCACATTTAGCCATATTTTCTGCCATTGCCCCGCAGTTCAGCAATTTTGGCCAGATGTAACTAATGCAGCGTACACACGATCTGACTTTTCGGCCGGACTGTCCGGCGGACAATCCACCGGACTTTCCAGCGGAGGTGCGCCCTAAATCTATATCAGACCCTTATCTGAGCATGCAGCACGGTCGGTCAGGAAAGGGGGTGGGGACTAGCGAGCACCCCAAAACCCCTCCTGAGCCGTACCAGGCCGCGTGCCCTCAACATAGGGGGGTGCCCCCACCCCAAAGCACCTTGTCCCCATGTTGATGAGGACAAGGGCCTCTTCCCGACAACCCTGGTCGTTGCTTGTCGGGGTCTGCGGGCGGGGGGGTGATCGAAATCCGGGAGCCCCCTCCAATAAGGGGGCCCCCAGATCCCGGCCCCCCACCCTATGTGAATGAGTATGGGGTACCATGTACCCCTACCCATTCACCTGAGGTAAAAAAAGTGTACATAAAAAAAAACACAACACAGGTTTTTAAAATACTTTATTAGACAGCTCCGGGGGTCTTCTCTATTTCAGTCTTCGGGGGTTTTCTCGCCGGACTCCTCTGCTATCTTCTGCTTTTTTACTAGCGGAGGAGCTCGGCTTTCTCCTTCGTCGCCGTCCGGGGGTCTTCTTCCCCACTTCGGGGGTCTTGTCCTGCTCTCCGGTTCTTCTTGCCTTCTGTCGCTGCCGCCTTCCGCTTCTGCATCTTCTCCCTTCATCCGATGTTGACACGATGCACTCTCTGGCCTTAATGGCAGGGACACGACTTATATAGGGACAAGGGAGGATGCTGGGACTGTGACATCATAAGGGGCGGGTCCCCATGTGACATTGGCCGGTGACCCCGCCACTAACAAGACTCCCAAAGTTGGAAGAAGACCCCCGGACAGCGACGAAGGAGAAAGCCGTGCTCCCCCACTAGTAAAAGAGCAGAAGATAGCAGAGGAGTCCGGCGAGAAGACCCCCGAAGACGGAATTAGAGAAGACCCCCGGAGCTGTCTAATAAAGTATTTTAAAAACCTGTGTTGTGTTTTTTTTTATGTACACTTTTTTACCTCAGGTGAATGGGTAGGGATACATGGTACCCCATACTCATTCACATAGGGTGGGGGGCCGGGATCTGGGGGCCCCCTTATTGAAGGGGGCTCCCGGACTCCGATAAGCCCCCCGCCCGCAGACCCCGACAAGCAACGGCCAGGGTTATCGGGAAGAGGCCCTTGTCCTCATCAACATGGGGACAAGGTGCTTTGGGGTGGGGGGGCCCCCCCCTTCCCCAAAGCACCCCCCCATGTTGAGGGCACGCGGCCTGGTACGGCTCAGGAGGGGGGACGCTCGCTCGTCCCCACCCCCTTTCCTGACCGGCCGGGCTGCGTGCTCGGATAAGGGTCTGATATGGATTCGGGGGGATCCCCATCCCGTTTTTTCACCGTAGGGATTCCCCTTAATATCCATACCAGGTGACGGGGCTAGCAAGGTGTCAATCTCGCCGATCGAGGTGGTGGCATTGACTTCCTTCGCTAGTCCCGTCTACCTGGAGTCGTGTTCAAAATTAACGGACTTTACTCCGTGTGTCGGCAAGTCCGTTCATTTCAAAAGTCCCGCGGACTAGCACACAGATGACTCTAGTCCGCCGGATAGTCCGATCATGTATATGCGGTTTGGCTGTGAAGTGTTTGGCTGAAAACCTGGCAACACCAATCCCACAAACGATTGCTGTATGCCTGTTGGGTAGAGATGGGTGAACAGTTTGAGCTGAGCATAAGTTCGGCCCGAACTTCACCCGTTCTGTGAAACATTCAAATTTGCGGGTAGCTCAGAGGGATGTTCACCCACCGAGCACCCCACAATACACTGCGCTCTTCACAGTACATTCTAGGGCCCTAATTAGACTCTGCTTTGCAGCCGCACAAAAATTTACGAATAGGCCATCGATGGATTGAAACCCAGGATCCTGCATTCACTATATCTGGTCCCCCACAATACAGAGAACATAGAAATGCAATAATTTTTGTAAATATAAACGGCTAAATACCTTTTCTCATCAGCAGTATATAGCAGTCTGGTGACTTCTATCAGTGTCTGGCCGAGCACTGGTTAAAGCTTGTAGGAGAAGTTTTCTGACTGTCCTATGAGGCTACAGGACTCATGACCCTCTGTCTGGACAGTACTGATTGGCCCTGTGCTCATTACATGCACACTCAAAAAAAAAAAAAAAAACATTAGCATGTGCAGAGTGACTCCTAGCGCTCTTTACTATCTGCAGATGGATTGGGGACAGTAAAAGAAGGGGAAGGCTCAGAGAAGACAGGATCAAAAAGCCTTTTTACACTATGCAGAGGATTAACCCCTTAGGTTCCACATCGAGTATAACAAGCATAACACTTTAAGACCAAATTCAAACCAGAAAGCCTGTTCAAACTCAAACAGGGGGCTTACACTGTAAATCCCCAAAACCTGCAGACAATTCCCTTTTGGCATGAAGGAACACTACACTTTCTATGGTGGGCATACATCTGTTAGCCTTTATAGACTAGAGAGCATCTGTGATGGTACAAGTGACGGTTTCCAGAGGCTACGAACTAGAGTTCTGCTCCCAGCATCCCCCTGGTTCATGTCTTCTAACTTTTTTCCATCACTGCACACATGAGCAGACCTCAATTCAGCCCTTGCAGGTCTTATGGATCAAGGCATTATTGCCCAAGTTCCTGTGGTGGAAAGGTTATGGATTTTACTCTAACCTTTTCTCAGTTCTGAAACCTATTCATCCTATCACGAATCTCAAGGCTCTAAAGCAGTGATGTATTTCAGTTATCTTGCAAACCTGGCCTGTTGTGGGCCCTGAGAACAGGGTTGATGACCACTGCTCTAAAGCATAGAGATGGACACGATTGGATTTTCAGAGGGGAAATGTGTGATGACAGGCTGTTGTCGGAAAATCCGACTGTGTGTATGCTCCATCGGACAATTGTTGGCCAACTTTCCGTGGACAAATGTTGGATGGCAGATTTATAAATTTTCCGCGGACAAATGTCTGTTGTTGGATTTTGCGTGTACACAAGTCAGTCAGGCAAAAGTCCAAAGTACAAACACGCATGCTCGGAAGCAAGGACGAGCCAGAGGCGGTCTTGTAAACTAGCGTTCATAATGGAGAATTAACATTCGCAACGTGGCAAATTATGAAATCTCGAAATGCAGCACATATTCTCTTCTTCTTTAATTGGATAATAATGAAGCTGCTTTGCTGGTGATGGAGTTATTGCAAACTAATTTTCAAAGGCTTTTTTTTCTAGTGATATCAAGAATAATAATATTATGCTTTTTTATTTGGGCACGTTACCACAACACCATTATCGCATAGTTTTTAAGATCAAAGATACAACTATGTTGGTGTCCCTTGTTAATTTTACATTGTATTTTTTAAAATGTAACTGCCTACTCTCAAAATGTAATTTGAAGTAAAACACATAGCCAAGTATTATTTTCCACAATTTTTTTTACTGTGCATTAAAAAAAGAAAACAAATAAAATTAGACATGCCATCTGCCAATAGAACTCAACCAAAAAGTGCATTCTATGCATCCAAAAATATAGAAAATCAAATCATTATTCAACCAAAAAAATTATGTCAAAGCAATAATGCCAAGGCCAATAATGAATAACACGTTATTTCCTCTGATTCCGCAACATGGCTGGTTGACGAACAGCCATTCAGAAATTAACTGAAAAGTGCGAAATGAAAAATGCAAAGCAACACTCACCGAAAATCTACTAACATGAAATTAGCAGAAGGAGCCTAAAGGTTAATACTAGAGAGCTGAAAAACAACATACCGTAGTACGTCACTATGTTCGTAATTGTTGGCCAACAATTGTGTGGCCGTGTGTATGCAAGACAAGTTTGGGCCAACGCCCTTCGGAAAAATTCAACGGTTTTGTTGGCCAACAATCCGATCGTGTGTATGAGGCTTAAATGTCTTCATTCAGACCCAGACATTCTGTATGGAATAAACCAGGTCTTCCATAGTCTCCCTCCATCAGGGAGACTTTCTGGTCTCTGTAGTCATCAAGGATGTGTACTTGCATGTCCTTATTTTTCAGTACATCAGTGATATTTTCTGCTCTGCTGTGAGTCCCCAACACTTTCAGTTTGTGGCCCTACTATTCAGCCTTTTTTGAACCCATGTGTTCACAAAGGTTCTCATGCTTGCCTTGTTATTTTCCAAGGGCATCCCATTGTGGGATAGCTGAACAACCTCTTGTGGAAGGTGCAGTCGGTATAAGTTATGACAATGTGAAGCTGACAGTTCAAACCCTAAAAGGTCTGCTTAAATCCTGAACCTTCATAAGTCTGCACTGGAGCTGACTCAATACTTGGAATCTGGTCCTTATCCTAGACACAACTAATGCAAAAAAATGTTTTTCCTTTTAGAAGAAGCTTCAAACCCTCCCCTCACAGACGTTGACTCTTCTGTCCAAAAGTTGATGAACAGTTCCCTTTTGGATGAGTGTCATAATACTGATTGTAGCCTACTTCAAGGCAGTTCCATTTACCCAGTTCCATTCCAGACACCTGTAACTCAACATCCTGTCATTGTGGGACAAATCCATTCAGTCTCTCTCCTGATTTTTGGAGGATTCTCATAATGCATGCCAATTTGTGAGACTGGGGAGGAGTCCAAAATGCCTTGTCAGTGCAGGAGACATAGACAACAGCAGAATTCCACCTCCAGGTCAACATTTTTGGAGCTCTGAGTGATTTGGTTGTCCCTTTAGTGACAGACCTCCTGACTGGTAAGTCATCCAATCATGATCCAGTCAACCAATGCAACAGCAGTGGGATCTGAGAGGAACCAGAAGAGGGAAAAAGGATTCTATCCTGGTCAGAACCTCATAATCCAGCCCTGTCTGCCATTTACACTTTGGGCATAGACAATTGGCATGCAGTCTTCCCCAGTGGATGCTCTGGTGGGTTTGTGAGATCAGTACAGCCTGATCTATGCTTTTCCGTCCCAGAAACACCTTACTTGCCTCCGCAGTTTCAAGATGGAGGGCATTCCGGTGCTCCTCATAGCTCCAGACTGGCCAGGTAGATTTTGAACTCTGACTTGATGACAAATGCTCAGTTTTTCCAGATCATCAGGCTCATTTATCCCAAGGTCCAGTTTACCACCCTGCTTCACAGTAACTAGCTTTATTGACATTGCTGTTGAACCCCATAAAATATGCTGTGGAACATATCTTGACTTGTTTTACTATTAGGTCAGCATTTTGTCCTAAATACCACCAAGGGTCAAATTTCAGAACTTGTAATCTTGTTTCAAAGACTGCTAGCCTCCCATTCTTTCATTAGGCCTTTTACAGGGTGTCTCTATCAGCCCATTTGTTCACTTGTCCCTCTCTGGGGCTGACTTTTGACATTTCAAAAACTGCCTTTTGAACCTATTAGGGATATTTGACCCTTTATGCACACCCACAAGGTTGCTTTCATCATCTTCATTATGGCATGGTGTGTGTGTGCCTGAAATAGCGGTTTGGCTTTGTAATGATCTTTTTCTAGTCTTACACAGAGACAAGGTAGTGCTGAGATGTAAAACCTCTTTCCTTCCTAAAGTGGTTTTTGCCTTAACCAGGACATTGTACTTCCAAACCTCATTGTCTGGATGTAGTTTGTACTGTATGAGTCTACCTTGCACCCACCACTTCCATTCCATATGGTCCTTGCAAAGGGGAACCAGCTTCTTGCTCCACCATTTCTCCCTGGCTCAGGTAGATTATTGGTAAAGTCTATGGTCTCATGGATCAAGTTCCACCCTTTCCTGTTTAAAGCATGGTCTACTAGATCTGTGATTGCTTTTTGGGCTTTTTGGCATCGGGCAACTGTTTTTCAGTTGCCTGACAGGTCTTCTGTTCATTCTCTAAGTTTTACCAGGTGGCTGTACAGGGCTCATCTAATGCCATGTTTGGGCACAAGGTTCTCCAGGCAGCTCTTTGGGCTGCAGCCAGTCCCCAAATTGTTTGGTGTTTTTTAGTGTGTTTGTTAACGTTTTACTTGCTACAGTATGTTGCCCTCCCCCTAAGCTCACTGCTTCTGGATGTCCCACATTTCTCAGAACCCTGTGTATCTCAATGAATGAGAGAGAAAATGTTTGTACTAACCATAAAATGAATTCCTTGGAGTTCACTGTGGGACACAGGTCTCACTGCTCTGTGTTTACTGTCTTGCTCTAAGCACTGCTTTGTTACAAAACCGAGGGATGCTGGGAGTGGAAGGGATTATATCTAGGCTGGTCACTGTTTTTGTACAACAATCCTATTTTTTTTTTTTTTTTTTAACTGATGTGACAAATATTTAAACATATGGAGCAGAACTCCAGCCAAAAACAAGATAAAATGTATAGCCTATTTAAAATACAAAATAACAAAACCCACCTTTTCTGCAATACAGAATTTTCTCTGCAGCACTTTTTTCTGCATCTAGATGTCTTCAGTCTGATGGCCAGCATTATTCAACCCACTTCCTCTGAGACTAGGTAATCCTGGGCTGCCCCAGCCTCTGACTGGACAGTTAAAGGGGAAGCAGTACAGTGATGACCTTGACTCTCTGCTTTCTCTTCCTATTACCATACTTATTGTCGGCACATGAACTGATTGGTTCCCTGTACTACTTCTTCCGACACTCCAGCCCAGCTGTACAAGGACTGTAGGTGGAATCAAATTTAGTACTTTCACTGCTTAAATGTAAAAAATACATTTAACAATATATTAAAAATTACAGAGCTGCTTTATTCTGTGCCTTTTATATCTGCCTAGAGTTTAGCTTAAAGGGTAACGCCACTTTCCACTTTCGTGGGGGGAAAAAAAATAGCAAATAAAAAATAATATTGCATATACAATTGTGACATAAGTCATATTGTAATTGAATGTTATTAAAATGACCTTTTCAGTTCAATCTGCAGCCACTGTAATTTTCGGAGAATGCATTGCAATATGGCTACCTGGAGTTGTTCTGTACGCAGAATGTGTACTGACCACCCCCAGAAACATAATTTCCTGCTTGTGTGATTGGCTCACCAATTTTCACAGAACTCTGCCTAAGAAACAAGTCAGATTTTAGGCATCCCCTGCAACAAAAATAAAATGGTTGGTGAGACACTCCCTGTAGGAACGCATCTAAAAGGGATACAGGCCCAGCAGATTTCCTTATTAGAGCCCTGCAGGTGTACACCTAATAGAGAATTATGAAACCACTCCCATTAGACCCACTTATCACTGAGGCGCAGAGGAACATACAGGGATTACTTCAGAATAACAAAAAGGTAGGGATCTTCAACAAAGGTAGTTATAATCCTTGCGATGAATATAGATCACCCAGAGTAACTCCACAAAAGTGGAGTTACTCTTTAAACTATCTCTAAGACTTCCTTGCTGCAGGGCACTGTTCTTAACATTTCACATGGAACAGAGCACAAAAATAAATAAAAAATCTTTATTATACTTAATAAAAACATTCACATCAAGTAAACAAATGAGATAGAACAGTAAACTTGATTTATTGCAAAAAAATAAAACTAGTACATTTTTTTTACACAGGTTTAAAATATAAAAACCCTTTGAGGGCATCTCAATTTAGATTGTAGCACACTAAATTGAATTTGCATATCTTAAAGAACTGCAAGTATCTAACCTTTTGTAACACCAGGATTTTTTTAATTTATCTTCAAGTCATATTTTTTTTATATTTTAAGGGGGCAACAAGAAAAAAACCACAAAATTACACCAGAAATAATGGATTTTTCTGCAGGTACAGGGAATGTTTATTTCAATATATCGTTTGTCTTTTTCGCACTTTATTTTTTATGGAAAATGTTGGTACTATTAAAACAAGTTACAAACAATTTTAAATGTATAAAATGTTTGATTAAATCAGTTACAACAAGATCACATGACCTAAACAAGATCACATCAATTTGTTTAAATATTTTTCATTATTGTTTGGAGCGAAATGTGCAAACCAGTTTTGGTTCTTTGATCTAAAAGTGGCCAAAGGGATAATTATTTAAGCAACATTGTGGTTATATCGCATATCAAGATAATACTTTTTTAATAAGCTTGCAATGTGATGAAATCTAAAATAAAGGTATGGAGTAAAATGTTTGATAACGACCTTGAATGCATAACTTTTTTGCAAGCTTTCAAACACTTAGAAAGTCAGAAAAGCTCCGGGCCTTCTCTCCTTTTTAGAAGAGTTTTTCATTTATGACAAAAGTTTTTCATCTACTTAGTACAACCATCTCTGTATCAATCCAGTGGTACCAAAAAGGGGAAGAAAATGATAATTATATTTTCTTTTACATTTGCAGCAAGACGTTTGAATGTAATACGATAATGAATACTAAATTGAATACTGATTTGTGAAATTTTTATTCATTTTTAGCTGGTTAGTTATGCATGAGCAAACTATTCTAGCAAGGAAAAAAATAGCTTCAGCCCATTAATATAACTTGAATATTCTATTTCAAGATATCAATTATGTGAAACAGCAATTGAGAAGCCTCAAAGGTTAGTTGGGTTTGGGACATTGCAAAATTATTAAAGCTTTAAATCTTTTATTCATGTTTTCATAATCTTATGAAAATATACAGCCAAATAAACAATTTGTAGAAGCAATACCATTTTATTTCCCAATTGTTTCCTATAGTGTGCAATATTTATTTATGCAGGAGTGGTTAAGAAATAACTGTTGTCATAAACCCATACAAGCCAACAGACACAAAACCTGGAATCAATATACACACTATTCTTGATGGAATATTCTAAAACTCATGTATTCCCCTTAGAAGGTGACATTTGTTGATTTGCATAACTGTCATGTTAGATGTTTTGTCAACCAACAGATTGTTACTCATTCAAATGAAAAATAGTAGACATGTGGTCAATCTAAGTCACTCTAACAGACCAACAATTCTTCAAAATGGTCAGGCAGTAGAATCTCATTTGACACACAGCTCCACAGCTGCAGCAGTTATAGTTTCACAAATCAAAGGTTTACTTATTCATGTTTGGCCATAAGAAATAGTCAGAACTTTGACACCAATGTAATTACATAGTGACATCACACTCTGCATGTCCCTTTCTGTTTTTTTGTTTTGTTTTACTCCCCTACAAATATGTAGTTTTAGTTTTATCAGTACCACTACCATATTTAATTAAGTTGTTGATGGATCAATTTAGGGTGCAACGGTTTGGGCAATAAAATGTATCCCACAGAAAACAAAAAGGATTAACACCTTGCAAACTCTTGACTCAACCTGGTTCTAAACACTTGGACTGGGTTCACACTGAAATCATGTCAGGAGATTGTGACCGACTCTCAATGGGGCTGGTTCACACATCTCCAGAGCGAATTGCACAGGAGTCCTGTGCATCTTCTGGTCAAATTCAGGTCTGGATTGAGCCAAAAATTTGTACTGAAGTCGGACCTGAAATGGTGAACAGGGACACACCGGACCCCTGCTGTGAGCCGCTTTGTGCTGCAGTGTGAAATCAGCCTTAATCTAAATCTATTTCTACACTCAGTCATTTTATTAACTCTTGATCTAACATACCCTTCTGGAACTTTGTAGAATTTTGTTTTCAATCAATACCGCCATCCGATTTGGTTATACTCTTGTGTTGGTTTTGGATATAACAGTTTCTGGGGATTACATTTATCACTGTAGAAAATTATTTTATAATGCCAACAAACAAATTTTATCAATCCTGAAAGCAAATTTATTGCACATACATAAAACTGACCCAACCTAATCATTGGCCTGTAAACCTTCCCCATGAGGTGTGTCTATGCTTGGCCCATCCAGGGCAAAGTAGCAGGTTTGCTTAATGTTTATTCTCTCTAGCTGCACATATTTAACTTCTTTTTAGACACCAAGGGAACGCAGAATATGCCCTCTGTAATATATATGGGGATGAGGGCTCCCCCATGTGAGTGGGTACCTGGGTAAAATAATCACCAAGCACCAGGTATTTCTCTTCACTCCCAGCGGCCAAATGTAGCAAGGACAGAGTGAAAAGAAGATGAGGATGTGTTGCTGAGGAGCATGTCAGTTAAATGATGAGCAAACGTATGCTTGAACATCCCTGTACTCACGCCAAAATTGATCATTTCAGTTGAACCAGTGCAATTTTTTTTTTCACCTGATTGTGAAAAAATACTGCTAAGTTTGCATATAGGACTTGTTTGAAATGTTACTTTAAATATATGGATTAGACAAAATGCTATGGTTGCTTTCAGGAAAAATAAAATCAGGAAATTATTGGGATATTACTCCAGTACTAGAAGATATCCAGAAGTGTTTTTGGAGGAAAATTGTCTAGTGGTTGCAAGAACAAGTATTGGTAGATTTTTCAATTTGATGTTACAGCCACCAAACCAGTAAAATATTTATTATGTAGCAATAAGCAACTTTCTTATGAAATGTAAAGGGCATTTAAATATTTGAAAATCTATATAAAAAAAAAAAAAGGAAAACTCTGTAAAGTAAGTTTTTCCAAGTAAAGCTATAGCTGGAAAAAAACAATTGTAGTTACAAAAAAGTATATTTATTGTCACTGGCTACTCATGTGCAGCTTGATCTAGCCCCTTATTCAATTTCCTGACCTCATTTACGTACGTCAGTTATTATTCAGAAAAGAGTCAAATTCAAGCACTTTGTGTCCCTTTTATTTTTATTTGTTCAGTGAGTCGCACTGAAGTTCCAGTACAGTGCTGGCTATGTAAACTCCCGTACTGGGAAACGCAAGAACCTGTTTGGTATGCACATTTGCCAACCTTGGTTTCAACTCCAGGCACAAGAGGAAAAATAAAAAATAAAACATTTCTTCTTCAACACCTTTTAAACAAACAACATAAGTTAGCACCATAATCAGCATTTGATAACAATTTTGGAATAATTACAAATACATAGATGGAGTGATATGTTTTAAACACTCTACATGGGAAAACTACTGCATTACAGTTCATTTGTTTCCTTTTAGTCTTTTTTTTTTTTTTTTGTATGGCATAGCTACACAGTTTATGAATACAAAAGAAGCATGCATTATATCTCTCATAGCTAGCAGTTGTGTGGGATATGTCTGACAGTAACTAGTGGTGGGTTGTCCACAGTGGAGCACTGCCACTGATGAACAAATGTATGAAAATTTAAAAAAAAAAAATAGCACCACAGGAAAATTAACATAGCACCTATGTCTGACAAGATTCACCCCACTACAAGCAACCTCCTGCTTTGTGACAAGGTAAAAAAAAAAAGGTTACAAAACTGTACAATAATTAGCAACTTAATAACCTGTTTTGAACCTTGTCACAAGTAAATTTCATTGCATTAATGCATGTGGAAAGGAGCCCAATCAAGAAGTATTTTTTAGGCTCTTTGATCAGCAAGAAGTGTTGCCAGTATATGGGCCAACTGTATGCACCACCTTATAACAAAAGGCATACACTTTAAAAAAAATAAAAAAAATAATACAAATCCCTACTCGAACATTTTTTTACAGCTTTTCCTAGACTTATTCTGGCAAAAAGAAAACAGACAAAAATAGCACAATGACATAGTGGTATGTGTTATTTATTTGTAAGTTGTGTGTTTTGGGGATTTTTTTTTCTGTTAGAATGACAACATTGCACATTAAAAGTCACCATTCTGTTAACAAGACAAAACATTATTTTGCATAGAAGGTAAATTGCTGACAAACTAATTTCTTAAGATTCCTGGCTTGCAATTATTAAAAACTTGTGGGGGGGGGGGGCATAGGACCATATACCACATGCAGGTAGATTAAAATCTGTATTCATAAAAAATTTACATGTTGCCATGAGTTTGACAGTTTTTGCCTGTTATAAACCTGGTTTACGAAACCAGGCCACATGCATGAATTAAAGCTTGGGTAAGGAAAATTAAATTTCTTTTAACCTTTAAAAACAAACAATAATAATAATAATATACAATACAAATAATTACATACAAAAATATAAGCACCTTTAATACAAAGGGACAAGGCAGGCACAGTGACTTTTTCTTCCATGTGAAAGACCAACTTTATAAATTTGAGTGGTGTAAAAAAAATAAAAAATAGTCCCTTCAAACTGGTGTCTTGTGGGATTATCTTTTTTAAGCATCCGTCACTTGTAGTGATTTTCTTCTTCTTTTTACATGCGTCTTAGAGACCATTCGAGAGGTTTGTGCATGGGGAGAGGATATAGTTTCCTGTCAAGAGTCCTGTGCTTCTGATGACTGTCGCGTGATGCTGTTTAGGTCATGTGATACCAAGGCAGTAGGCAACGAGTGGTTTTATTTTTAATTTTCTCCCTACTAGATCTGTGGTCCAGGCATAACTCTTTGCCTCTGGCAAATTTTGGGGTTCAATTCTTCACCTTTGCAGTTGAGAATGTGCAAGTGAAGACTTGATAAAATGGTGATGAGGTTTCAAGGTTGTTCATTTGGAGAATTGCATTCTGGTATGCTATTGGCCTCTTTTCTTTAAAAAAAAATAAAAAAAAGTGTATTTATGTAATTTTACATTTTTGGAAAGTCATTTTAGCCTAAGAAACATACTGGTCCCACTTCAAAGCCAAATTTTTGTGTTGGGTCTCCAAAGTCATTGAACATAAGATCCACTATAGGAGCTTGCTCCACCTTGGGGGTGTTGAGTTCCAGGATGGTTTTCTGGTAGCCCTTCTTTGACTGGAGAAAGAGATGGAAATGAAAACAAAAACATTAGGAGAAATTTCTGGCGTTTTAGTACAAAACCACAACAAAAATGATTTGTCTCTAAACTAAAAAGTGCATCTACGCCCAAGAACAAAAGTGTGATACATTGTAGCTTACCAGTCCTTATGTGTAGTAGCTGCTTTTATTTTCCTTACAACTCCCCCTCCCCCATTATTTCCACCTGGCAGTCTGGCCAGTAGCACACATTCTGTCCTAGGGTAGCAATGCTCCCTTACTGTACTGTATCTATGGAGGAGCAGCAGTGTCACTATAGGATGTTTCTTGCTAGCATAATGTATGTAGAAAAGGTCACTTGTAGTCCCCATCTGGGAGCCTAAGTGACAAGGTGATAATGCAGGAGCTTAACTGAGACACAAACCATTGTATCCCTATAACAGAAAGTGCTGCTATAAGCCTTTATGGCAAGATCACCAATAATTATTGTATTGGAACAGCAAATTTAAACAAAATGAAACCTCCTTTTAAAGTTACATGTAATGCTTATGTGAGATTTTAGTGTTTGGGTTTAAAGATAATTCAGCATTTAATATAACAAGTATCGGTATGTAGTAAGTGGTAAGTAGTTGTAACAGGATCATGCTTGCAGCTGCAGGCATCATCCCGGTACCGCTTTTTAGAGCTGGCAATCAGCTCGCTTGCTGTTACAAGCAGTGGTAGGGGACACCCCCCCCCCCCTCATGGCTCACTCGGGCTGTCCCACCGGGAGACTCGAACCAACAGCTGGCATGTCCACCTGCTGGCCGGACACCCAAAAAAAAAAAGCCGGGATCAGGTCTCCATAGCGGTAACCTGGAAACAATGAAATTACATCACTTTCGGTTTACCTGGATGTCATCTGCTCCATTTTCCAAAAAATAAAAGCATTCAAAAATGCAGATCGTTGTCTTGAATGCTTTTAAGTGCAGAGGAGGGATTTGGGGTCTTTTTGACCCCAAATCCCTCCATATAGATTACCTGTCATGTGCCTATTGCTGTCACAAGGGATGTTTACATTCTTTGTGACAGCAATAAAAAGTGATCAAATATACACTGTGACCACCAGGAGGGTTCATTGTGTGATTGAATTTCTGCCATTATTGTGTTTGTCTTACAGTAATGTTCTACAGAGGAACCTGCTGTTTTATAAGCAAAAAAAAATTAATAATTGAAGAAAAAAAAAAAAAGTAAAGTGCCCTTGTCCCCTGCGCAAAGGCCAACGCACGCATCCATCCTGCACACACTGCAAACGTCCCACACATGTGAGGTATCACCTCTGTAAATCTGGTAACCTGTAAAGGCATTTAAAGAGTCGCCTAAGGATAGTAAGATTTACGTAGTTTGTCGCTGTTGTGCGCAGTTTTAAAGCGTGACATGTTTGGTATCTATTTACTCGGCAGAACATCTTTTAAATTTTACAAAAAAAAATTGGGTTATGTATTGTGTTTTATTTCATTGACATTCTAAAAGGTGTATTTTTTCCCAAAAATTGCATTTGAAAAAACGCTGCACAAACACTGTGTGACATTAAAAATTACAAAACCCACCAATTAATTCTCTAGAGCTGCTGCTTTAAAAAAATATATAATGTTTGGGGGGTCTAAGACATTTTCTAGCAAAAAATACTGATTGTTACATGTAAACAAAAAGTGCCAAATATGGCCTGGCGCTGAAGTTAAAAGTTAAACTTAAATGTAAATTTTAATACATAACCGTAAGCTTATATTGTTCTAGGACAGGCACCAAATGCCTGTAATTACTGTGCAAAAAGCAAGCAGCACAAAGATGATGAACCTCCCCAGTACCTCCTTATTTTAAATAGGTACTCTATTTGAATTATTATTTTACTATCGCCAAGGAAGCTAAAGGCTCTCTGGCACTTTTACTACTAAGAGAGCCCTTTACCTTTACTAGAAGGGGACACCCTGCACTTTAATGGGAATGTGCTTGTTGTCTGACTGGCCAGTGAGACAGCTTGTCCCCCCCGGAGTCAGGCACTTTGAGCGATTACCATTTCTCGTGTCTCAGTATACACACTGCAATATAATTGAAGTCGGCTAACTGAACCAGGTGGTGCTGCAGCATATTTTTAACAGCTGCTATCATTTTCAAAGCATTTTTATTAGTTGGTGTAGCAACACTTGAAGCTCTTGGACAACCATGCCATTTATGTAAAACCTTTTCAACAAACTGTACATATGTTTGCAATTGTTTGTGTTTTGCAAACATGGTTCATGTATCCATACACAGAAGAACAAAATGTCCTCACTTTAAGGCATGTCTTAAAAAAAGGCTTGCCCTCAAAATGGTATCAGTGTTTCCACAAATGTTCCATCATGATTGTTAGAATCCATGTTAATGATGGTATATGGACACATTGGGGGGGATTTGCTAAAGCTGGTGCACACAGAATCTGAAGCAACTCTGCATAGTAACCAATCGGCTTCTAGAGTTTATTAGCAGCTTCACCAGATTCTGTGCATAAGTGGAAATAAATACACCCGCCCCCCCCCCCCCCCCTACGCATTTACAGAATGCTGTATGTCCTTCTGTTGTCTAGTCGTGCCTCCACCAGTACATTAGGTTTTGTCATGTTAAAATTGTATGTATTGTTCTGGGGCCATAGAGTTTTGACACCAAACACTTCATACCTGAAACATTGTTTGACTTCTCAAAAATGTATTTCTTGAGTTACACTCAACATAACTCTCACTTAAGATTAACCAACAAAATGTAGCGTGAGCAGATCTTTCATGCCAAAAAAAGATCAAACTTTTGAATGATTTTGCTAAAACAGAAATTCTTAATTTGCTGCATTTTCTCTTTATATAACTGCTTGCCGACCACCCACAGCAGTTATACTGCGGCAAGGTGGCTCGGCTGCATGAATCGCTGTAGGTGTATGTCGGTCTCATGCCCAGCCCTGTGTGGGCATGCGCAACGATTTGCCAGTGGGGGGAGCTAATCAGTGGGTCCGGCGGACTCTATGTCCGCCGGCTGCCCACAATCGCTCCCCGCAGAAGTAAACAAGGCAGATCTTCATTCTGACAGGGGATTTTACACTGAGATCTTGTCTTTCTGGTATGCAGGAAGATGGAATCTCTGTTTTATCCCAGGTAGCCCATCCCCCAAACAGTTAGAAACACACTGGGGAATACAGTTAACCCCTTGATCACCCCTGATGTTAACCCCTTCCCTGTCAGTGTCATTAGTACAATGTCAGTGCATATTTTTAGCAATGATCACTGTAATGTCACTGATTCCCCAAAAAAGTGTCAAAAATGTCAGTTAGGTGTCCAATCTGTCCGCCGCAATGTTGCAGTCCCACAAAAATCATGGATCACCACCATTACTAGTAAAAAATAAATAAAAATGCCATAAATCTATCACCTATTTTGTAGATGCTATAACTTTTGCACAAACCAATCAATATACGCTTATTGGGGGTTTTTTTTTTTTTACCAAAAATATTTAGCAGAATACATATTGGCCTAAATTGATGAAGAATTTTGATTTTTTTTTTTTTTTTATTGTTTTATTTATTATTTGTTGTATCTCTTTAGCCCAGAGGATGCAGCACCCATGGTTGCCAAAAAGGATATTAAATTCCGATTTGTCTGACCACAGAACAGTTTTCCACTTGGCAACAGGTGTTTTGGCCCAGAGAAGACTGCAGTGTTTCTGGATCTTGTTCAGATAGGGCTTCTTCTTTGCATGAGATTTAACTTGCATTTTTGGATGGCACAGCGAACTGTGTTCAGACTGTGATTTGTGGAAGTATTCCTGAGCTGTGATGACTGACCATCACAGAATCATGTTTTTAATGCAGTGCCTTCTGAGGGCCCAAAGATCATGGGTCAATATCGTTTTTCGGCCTTGTCCCTTCGCACAGAGATTTCTCCAGATTTTTGGAATCTTTTAATATTATGTACTGTAGATGAGGATTACATTGAGTAATATTATTCTGAATTTTTTTGACAATTTGTACATGCAGCTTTTCAGAGTGGAGAACCTTAGCCCTTTTTTACTTCTGAGACACTCTGACTCTCTAAGATGTGCTTTGTATACCCAATCCTGTTACTGACCTTATCCTAATATTCCTATGGGATATTGGGATAAGGCACAGCCTGACCTCCATCCTGGGGTCTTATAGCTGTTAAGCTGCTAGTGAGTGGGGTGTGCAGAGTCCTCCTTCATTCACTTTTGGAGCATTGGATTTTGTTAACACTTAAATGTTTATATGAACTTTTTTGCACTGAAGTTTCTTTTGGACTTTATGCATAGTTTATGGATTTTTTTTTTACTTGCACATATGTTTTAAATCACATTTTTTTTTTTGTACTTTTTCATATTATGATTACTATAATGATCTTATGCACTTTCTAATGATAGCGCAACACATTATTTGTTTTAATTGTTTATATATATTACTTATGTGGATATGTCGTGAGTGCAGCTATCACAGATTTTGTGTCACAAACTAACAAGACAATATACATTATATTGTCAAAAGTATTGGAACGCCTGCCTTTACACGCATATGAACTTTAATGGCATCCCAGTCTTAGTCCGTAGGGTTCAATATTAAGCTGGTCCACCCTTTGCAGCTATAACAGCTTCAACTTTTCTGGGAAGGCTGTCCACAAGGTTTAGGAGTGTGTCTATGGGAGTGTTTGACCATTCGTCCAGAAGTGCATTTGTGAGGTCAGGCACTGATGTGGACGAGAAGGTCTGGCTCGCAGTCTCTGCTCTAATTCATCCCAAAGGTGTTATATTAAGTTGATGTCAGGACTTTGTGCAGGCCAGTCAAGTTCCTCCACCCCAAACTTGCTCATCCATGTCTTTATGGACCTTGCTTTATGCACTGGTCCAAATAATTTGGTGGAGGGAGGATTATGGCGTGGAGTTGTTTTTCAGGGGTTGGCCTTGTCCGCTCAGTTCCAGTGAAGGGAACTCTTAAGGCATCAGCATACCAAGACATTTTGGACAATTTCATGCTGCCAACTTTGGGGGAACAGTTTGGGGATGACCTCTTCCTGTTCCAACATGACTGCACACCAGTGCACAAAGCAAGGTCCATAAAGACAGGAATTAGCGAGTTTGGGGTGGAGGAACTTGACTGACCTCAACCCGATAGAACACCTTTGGGATGAATTAGAGTCAGGCCTTCTCGTCCAACATCAGTGCCTGACCTCCCAAATATGCCAACCTCTCAAACATTCCTAAACCTTGTGGACAGCCTTCCCAGAAGAGTTGAAGCTGTTAGAGCTGCAAAGGGTGAGCCAACTCAATGTTGAACCCAACGGACTAAAACTGGGATGCCATTAAAGTTCGTGTGTGTGTAAAGGTTGGTGTCCCAATACTTTTGACAATATAGTGTATATTGTATATTTTTTGTGCTCTTTCACACAGGGCGGATCAGTACAGAACCGCCCCGTGGATAGACGCTTGCTCAGCTGAGCAGGAAGATGACAGGACCGTCTCTGCACTCCGTGCAGGGACGGACCTGTCAGAGCGCCGCTCTCCCCTATGGGAGATCGGGTGACGACGGACCGTAGAGTCCGTCGTCACCCGATCCGCTCTGCAGACGGATGAAAAAATGGGATTTTCCTCCGTCTGCAGAAACGGAGCATAGCGGGCACGGACGAGAACGGGTGTCAGCGGATGCTCATCCGCTGACACCCGCTATCCCATAGGGATACATGTATGTCCGTTTTTCATCCTAAAACGGAAAGATGAAAAACGGACATACGGTCCGTCAGTGTGAAAGAGCCCTAACTAACCTGTTTGCCAATTAACCTAATTACATGCAAAAGTTTTTCCAGCTCTTTCTTGTTAGTACCATCTACCTTGCCAGCTTTTTGCTGCCCTGTCTCAACTTTTTTGAGATGTACTGCTGCCATCAATTTTAAAATGACCTTATTTTTTTGTAGACATTTGATCATTTTTCTATTGTGAATAAAATATGCGTTTATAAGATTTGCAAATCATTGCATTCTGTTTTTATGTAGATTTTACACAGCATCCCTACACTTTTGGAACTGAGGTTGTATTTAATTTTTTGTATTTAATTGTACTGTTCCTTTCATTTTTAAATTATTTTTTTCTGCTGTCTTACCTTTTTTACTGAAGAAAAAATAATAATAATAAGGAGATGATTGATAGGTCTTTTTTTTTTTAAACAAGAACAGGTCTCAGCTATTTAAAATTAGCTTCCCCTATACTCAGGAGCCACATACAAGCCCAATTAATCCTCAACATCCCACCACCACCTTCATTTCCTCTTTCTCATTGACTCCAATGTATTTTTCCAAAAAAAGGACATTTCCAGATCTTAAGTGATATTTCCAAGAAATGAAAAACCTTAAAGGGGTTGTAAAAGGTTTTAAAAAAACAAACATGTCGTATTTACCTCCGCTGTGCTGTTGGATATGCACAGAGTGGCCCCGATCCTCCTCTTCTGGGGTCCTTCCACGGCGCTCCTGGCACCGCCTCTTCTCGAGTGTCCCGTTGGAGCTTGTGGGCGTGCTCCCGTGTCCTGCTGCCTTTGTTTGTTGACACAGACAGCAGGACTATCAATCTATCCAATAAGGACACAAGACACCGGCCAGAGCTGGCGTGCTCGTTCCTGTTGCAGGAATTACAGGGGTCGGGTAGGTATAAGGGGGGCTCGTGGGCACTGCTGCAGTAAAGAAGGTTTTTAACCTTAATGCATTAAGGTGAAAAACGTTGAGGGTTTACGACCCCTTTCATTTCCCTCAAGCCCATCTGAAATTAAACCATTATCACATCAGACCCAATGTCTGACAGTGAAATACAGGCCTTATCCTACTCGTTTTCAAAAAAAATTTTTGTTTGGTGAGATGAAAAAAAATGACATTTAAGGCATTCATTTGTAACCACCAAAAAAATATATATCTGGAAAAGAAGGATGGAAGAATACAAAATTCCATCCTCTTATAAGCACACACCCCCTTCCCAAAAGATGACATTCAAATAATGAAAATACATTTTCCGTAAATGAACTGTGGTATTTCCAGCCTGGGTGGTACTCACCATTTTCCACTTCGCTGAATATAGCTAAAAATCCATATTGAATAAAAGTAGTACACCAGGCTTCTGCTCTAAGAAAACATCCCCCAACCCGTAAATGTTTGCTATTGATAATTTTTTTTTCACCCTGTGTCAAAACTAATAATCCTTCTTGTGTTTCTCATAGCAGCCTGGCAGGCTGAAATCAGTGCACTGATCAATAGTCTTCTGCATTACCGCCAGCCAGACTGAATGAAGATAGAGACATCTCATCAGAATTAACTCTGTGTCAGTGGAACACGGAGACCAATTGCACTGACGAAGCTTGATGCTGCTTTATTAATCTGAGATAAACTGCATTTAAGACCAATGATGTTCAGTCCTTGACACTGTTCTAAATTGTATGTCAAAATTACATACACCTTTTATCTCAGTGATGAAAGTTTCTTAGTCACTTACTGCACAGCCGTCCATGATGGCTATAATGTAAGGGTTGTTGTCATAAGACATCTCTTCATCGTTTGATCCCAAGAAACGGATTGCTTTGTCATAGCTATCAATGGTGGCATCGTGCCAAGCCACAGATTGGTAGCAGTTATAGGTGATATTCTGCCTGGCAGCGGCGCTGAGCAACCTGAGGAATGTCATCTGCACAATGCCGATCGGGTTTCCATCAGAATCCACATAGGACAGCTGAGAAAATAAAAATGACACAGAAATATACACACTTTCTTGGGAAATAATGTGGCCTTTGCGATCACAATTTCTCCCTATGCTTCATGATAATGTACAGCCCACCATAGAGATATTTGTGGTCATCTTGGTGTCATGGTATACGACACAGATGAACATATATTTATACATTTATAAAGTTGCAACATGAATTTATTGTATGGATTTGTATCGGGGACATTAACATCTGTCCCTGTGATACTGTGCATGGCTCACACCCCCCAGCTTCTTAAAGGTCTTGATTACTTTCCTGTAAATAGGGTGTCTAAAGGGAACTAGTCACAGCAAAGCTTCGGACTAAAACTGCCATGACCCACCCCCTGATCCCTAATAATAAGTACAAAGTAATAGCACTCACTGCAAAACTGGATAGGTTAAAATAAGGTGTAGCTGAACATACAGCGATGGGGAAGGTACTCAGATGACAGGTGTCATCGTTGTGGTGATGTCTATTAGAACTTGAAATAGCAGAGATTATGTTAATGACAAGCAGAAATGCATGGTCTAAAATGTTTTATCACACTGCTTATGTTATGCAGCCATATAGCACTGGGTGGGGAGATTTACAAATCATATGGCAAGTCAAATATTTCCTATGCATGTGTTTCATCTAAATAAGCTGTCTGGCTTTTAAAGAAGCCCTGAATTGCTCTGTTCTGAACCCATCCCAAACTATTGTCGTGTTACTGTGTGTTGTGTATTTCCTAACCCTAGTTTCCTGCTCTGTCACCCCATTCTATAATATTGTCCTGTGAACTTCAAGCGGACCTCCTCCTCAAAATGTTAGGGACCTGGCTGTACTCTTGTAGCAATGAATGCTTTATCAGCCACTTGTTCAGAGTTCTGTTGTCTCTTGCTGTATACATGGTAAGGTGTCTGTAATTATTATTAAACCAGACAATGTGCATTTTAAAAAGGGGTTCAGCAATGGCAGCCCCTGTATTTCTCTAACAAGTTTCTTTTGATTGTTGGAAGACACAGTAAAATACATAACTCGTCAAAATTGGTTGTAAATTTAACACAACCATATCAAATAATAATTTTGCATTTTGTAGACAAACAAAACGAGAAGGTACAAACCTGGGACAGCACGGGCTCCTGAGAAGGACGCATGACTGACGAGGAGAGAAAAGGCATGCAAATGGTAGATACAGCCGGCAATGTATGCACTCTAGGGTCATGTGATTGCTGCAGTGGAATTCTGTCTCTGTGCCTACTAGACCAATCAAATTCCCGGGTTCATCCTCCCACTGCAACGTGGGAAAATGTCTGGGAGAAACTGATTGATAACTAAGGTCATAACAAATTGTTCATATTTTAGATTAATGAGATTTTTGTGCAAAGTCCCCATTTCCTGCCATTTGCATGTTTCATATTATTACTGTCACCTGAATAAGGCACATGGAACACCATTTATCAAATTATGGTAAGGGAGCCCATCATGATGGATCATATGGATCAACTGTGGGTAAAGGATTGTGTATATGGAGGTTTCTATGTGTGTGTGTGCATGTTTTTTTTTTCTATGTTGAACTGGATGGACTTTATTCATCCAGATTAACTATGTAACAATTTGCCACCACCAAGACTCCTATTCAGTTGCCTGAATCTTTGATAATCTCAACAGTGGACATTGAGAGTGCTGCCCTAGAGTTGCATTGTTTCTAGGAATAGGGCAATGGCACTATCTAGATCACAATGGAAGCCTCTGCTCTCTTTAGGGTACAGAGAGATGGGTGGTTGGAAGATCCAGTATAAACATGCATGCCTGTGTCACATGAACAGTGGATGCAGTGTCTTGGTCTAAAGTGTGTGTTTATACACCATGGAGACATGCCTAATGCTGACAATCCTTTTTTACTTCTAATCACTGTTCTGTGATGACCCATTTCTCTTTTCGGTTATTACATTTTGAAAAGTGCATACAATAAAGGCTCTTTCCCTTTTATACATGTGCGACTTGTCCAGTGATCCCTTGCACACAGATGTTGCAAACACTTTACATGCTTTCTATTCTAAATGCTTTTGAATAATGAGACTGTTTCTACTGATTGTGGCAGCAGGGAAAATATTTCATCCCAGAATTCCATGCTGTGGCACCAGAGTTTGCACAGGGGTTGCCGGCTGTCTCTTTAAATTAAACATGTGTCACAGTACCTGCAGTTAATTTAGCTTCAGTCTCCTAAGTAAGGAAGCACTGGGGAATTTAGGATGAAGTAGGCTTATAAGGAAATCGCTCAATAGCATAGAGATTGACATGAAAAAAAAAGCTGGCTTGAAAGACACTGTGAAGTTAAGACACAGAGAGCCACTGATTCCAGCGAGAGGGGCGGGAGGGAGCTGGAAAATGTTGTACTTCAAAGCAGCCACCCTAAGCTGAGCAGAGTACCTATGATATGGGAAGCAAAGGAGGGAGGCCGGCGCTGCATTCATCATTTCTTCATGACCGCTAAACCAGGCCAAACGTCTGCTTCTATGCAGTATGTTCGGATTATTTCTCTAGCTCACTGTAAACAAATACAGCTCACCCACTGGATACACAATGCTATTTTACAATATGTAAACTGCACAATACCGTGTCTGCTATGTGCAGCTTGCTCAGGGAGGGACCATTATAAACACGGGAGCAACTAGTCCTAAAGAGAAAATTTCAGAATGGTATTCCTTTTCCTGTCATTTTGACAACCCTTCCATTCTCTTATAGCAAAGTCTTTTCTCTGCTTAAATTCTTAACCCATTAATTAGCCTCATAATTTCTGCTTGGACTTATGGAAGATCATAGCCAGCCAAACTAGCTGCCATGGGAAGAAGTGGCTCTGAAAATAGCCATTTTTGAAAAGTTTATAACTTCCGTCAGATACTTTAAGAGCAGGAGGTCCTTTGAAGCAGTATGGCGACTTGTTAAGAATACAAAAGTGCAGAACCTGACTAGCCAGGTAATGCTGGGATATGCAGTTCATAAACTACTGAAAAGACCATATAAGTATATATGGGCAAATGTGGTGACGATTCTTAGATAAGGTTCTGAGATTACAATAACCATTTCTGAATTCCAACCACGTATGTCATATGTGTCAAAACACATCACAACCAAGCCAATAGCATTCATCTCTATAAATAACATCCCAGTGTATGACCCCCCAAAGGCTTGGGTAGAGCTAAAACTGCCATCAAATGCTGTGCAATAAGGATATTTGGGCAGACAGTTTAGGTTACATTACTGGTGTGCATTGTCATGAAGAGCTCATAGGTACCATATTGGATGCCCATGCCTTGTGACACAGGCAGAACTTTCCTTGAAGGAAGCCAATGCAGGAACAGCCCCACATACTTGTGGATCCTTGCACCATACATACCCAGAGGAAACAAGTGTTTTAAGGTGGACATTTGGCATAATGTGGATTTCTGAAGAATAACTATTAATGGGTATGCAATAATACACAGATTAATGTTTTATGGTGATAGAGCCCAAGTTACTGTTGCATTTTTGCTGTCCTGTAAAGCTAACCAGAAAAAATTATTCAGCGAGGGTATTTTTCACAACAGAACCTAAAAAGGAAAGACTATCAAAGACTGCATATAAAAAAAAAAATGTTGTAGTACCAGACATGTCTATATTACCAGGTGTGAACAGAGTGTACAGGACCTCCAACACAAACATTGTATTTCTGTACAGTATTTTGTTGATGTGCCCTAGGGTTCGATTAAAGTAGCCCTTTGGTTAAAATGGGCCCTTAATGAGTCTCAACACCAAAAAGTACCTGAACTATTTTGACCAATTCAGAACACCACCATCTACAGTGCCTTTACATCTGTGTTGTGGTACACTGAAGTTCAGGTGCATTTCTTTAGACTGTATATGTGCCTTAGGGTATAATTTATATACACTTTGTGGCGTATGTGTGGTAATTCACATCATATGGTGTGAATAGAGCTTAAAGGAAAGTATAGGCATGAGCAGGTGTGCATATCTCTCTATAGACTGCAGAGATTTCATGCAGCCTGACTCCTCATCCCTTTCAGTGTGTTACGGTCTGGGTCAGGGATAACAAAAAGAAAGCTCACTGACCGGATAGTGCACAGAGCTGTGCAAACATTGCATGTGCGCTAAAGAGGGAAACCTATCTCAGCCTAAAATTGTAATCTTGTCCTGAGAGTGTCTTAATTCTACATTAGCCCTCTAAAGGATGAAAAGGGAAATAGTAACTTGGAAAAAAAAAAAAAGAAGGTATGTCAAATCGGACTACTATTTGCTCAATTAGTTACTGTGGACTTGCATAATATTAATGTAACCAAGACGTTTTAAAAGGTTCTAATAAAATAAATACATTATCTAAGGGTTCACAGACTAACTATAAAACACTTTGCTACCTTCCCTGCTCTGCATAGCTGTCAGTTTAAAGACCTCTTTGGTATTTTAGCCTCAGTGGGTGCTCATCTTTTTCTATTAGAACAGGAAAGGCAGCCAAAATGAGTGACTAGCCAAACAAGCTATACAATACTGTGTTTCGTCACAGAGCTTTTCACTGAGGTGCAAGCAAACTGAGAAGATGATAAAATGGCCATTTGATGTGTAGTTGGCTAATTTTACCAATGTTTTAGACAAAGACCTTTTAACACAATAACTTGGGATCAGCCTTAAAAATATAAACTGTGTCTGTTTTAGTGCTGACTGATTTGTGCTTGGTTTGAGGACTCCTTTCAACTGTTGGAGACGATTGGGTAAAAAGAGCAAAAAAAAACATTCCTTTCCAAGTCCACCTTAAATGTATTTTCCTGGTAGTCCAGAAACACCATTTCCCCCACGACTAGTGTTAGTAAGACATGCAGAGTGGTTTGGCCATAACCGAAGCAGGATCTGTGCTTTGGTTCAAGACTGAAGGCCGGGTTAGCCACTTACCATGGACCCTCGCTTGTAATGGCTATACCATGTACCAGGCACCTCTTTGGGCCAACGAGCCACTTTATTCTGTAAAATATGACATGAGTTACAGGGATAGAATTGGAAATCTATATCTTACCAGTTTACCACGCTTGAATTCACTGAACCAGGAACCCGGGTTCTCTTTGGGCCAGGAGGTAAGTCTAGCCTGAATTGTGAAAGGGAAACGATAGGAGGAAATAAAGGGTTATACTTGAATTAAAGCTAAACACCAAAAAGCATCCCCTATCCGCAACAGATATCAAACATTGGCATGGCTGAGCCGGTTCATAATAAACCCACACAGATTTTTATAATGCATTCTACTAACTGCAGAGATTCAGAGTATTTTGATAGACTCCTTGCAAATGATACTAAAATGTTCAAGCTCTACACACACTCTATAAAAAATCCCCCTAATTTATCAATAGTGTGTGTGTGTGTGTGTGTGTGTGTGTGTGTGTGTGTATGTATATATATATATATATATATATATATATATATATATATATAATATATTACACACATACACAGTGAGCGAAAAAAGTATTTGATCCCATGCTGATTTTGTATGTTTTCCCACTGACAAAGGAATGATCAGTCTATAATTTTAATGGTCGGTTTATTTTAACAGGGAGTGACAGAATAGCAATAAAATTATCCAGAAAAACGCATTTCAAAATAGTTATAAATTGATTTGCATTTTAATGAGTGAAATAAGTATTTGACCCCTTAGCAACAAAACCCTTGTTGGCAATCACAGGTCAGACATTTCTTGAAGTTGGCCACCAGGTTTTCACACATCTCAGGAGGGTTTTTGTCCCACTCCTCTTTGCAGATCCTCTCCAAGTCATTAAGGTTTTGAGGCTGACGTTTGGTAACCAAAACCTTCAGCTCCCTCCACATATTTTCTATGGGATTAAGGTCTGGAGACTGGCTAGGCCACTCCAGGACCTTAATGTGCTTCTTCTTGAGCCACTCCTTTGTTGCCTTGGCCTTGTGTTTTGGGTCATTGTCATGCTGGAATACCCATCCACGACCCATTTTCAATGCCCTGGCCGAGGAAAGAAGGTTCTCACCCAAGATTTGACAGTACATGACCCCGTCCATTGTCCCTTTGATGCAGTGAAATTGTCCTGTCCCCTTAGCAGAATAACAACCCCAAAGCATAATGTTTCCACCTTCATGTTTGACGGCAGGAATGGTGTTTTTGGGGTCAGAGGCAGCATTCCTCCTTCTCCAAACACTGAGTTGAGTTTATGCCAAAGAGCTCGACCACAACACTTTTACCCAGTTCTCCTCTAAATAATTTCAGATTTTCATTAGCAAACTTCAGACCGGCCTGTACATGTGCTTTCTTGAGTAGGGGGACCTTGCGGGCACTGCAGGATTTAAGTCCTTCATGGCGTACTGTGTTACCAATTGTTTTCTTGGCGACTATGGTCCCAATTGCCTTGGGATCATTGACAAGATTCTCCTGTGTAGTTATGGGCTGATTCCCTTACCATTCTCATGATCATTGAAACTCCATGAGGTGAGATCTTGCATGGAGTCCAAGACTGAGGGAGATTGACAATTATTTTGTGTTTCTTCCATTTGCGAATAATCGCACCAACTGTTGTCACCCTTTCACCAAGCTGCTTGGCGATGGTCTTGTAGCCCATTCCAGCCTTGTGTAGGTCTACAATCCTGTCCCTGACATCCTTGGGCAGCTCTTTGGTCTTGGCCATGGTAGATTGATTGATTGCTTCTGTAGACAGATGTCTTTTATACAGGTAACAAGCTGAGATTAGGAGCACTCCCTTTAAGAGAGTGCTCCTAATCTCAGCTTGTTACCGGTATAGAAGACACCTGAGACAGAAATCTTGCTGATTGATAGGGGATCAAATACTTATTTCACTCATTAAAATCCAAATCAATTTATAATTTTTTGAAATGCGTTTTAATGGATCATGTTCACAACTTTGAGACATGTTGCTGCCATCAATTTCAAAATAACTTAATTTTTTATTTTTTCAGTTTAACTCCGATATAGCGCAGACTTTTAGACCTGCGCTATAGCCGAATTTATGGCAACAGTGCAGACCTACTTTGCCGGGAGGCCGTCAATAGAAATCCTCTCCTGTGCACGCTCCCCTTGCAGGGCGAGTGCTGTGATCACAGAGTCAGTGAGACTCAGTTGATCACAGATTGGAGTAAGGGGTCGATCCCTGCAAATGGGGGCACAGTGAGGCTGCAAATGTGGGCACAGTGATGCTGCTATTTGGGGCACAGTGATGCTGCTATTTGGGGCACAGTGATGCTGCTATTTGGGGCACAGTGATGCTGCTATTTGGGGCACAGTGATGCTGCTATTTGGGGCACAGTGATCCTGCAAATAAGGACACAGTGATGCTGCTATTTGGGGCACAGTGATGCTGCTAATGGGGGCACAGTGATGCTGCAATGGTGGCAACAGTGATGCTGCAATGGTGGCAACAGTGATGCTGCAATGGTGGCAACAGTGATGCTGCAATGGTGGCAACAGTGATGCTGCAATGGTGGCAACAGTGATGCTGCAATGGTGGCAACAGTAATGCTGCAATGGTGGCAACAGTGATGCTGCAAATGGGGGCACGGGGAGGCTGCAATATGGGGCACGGTGAGGCTGCAATTTGGGGCACGGTGAGGCTGCAATGTGGGGTACGGTGAGGCTGCAATGTGGGGCATGGTGGGGCTGCAATGTGGGGCATGGTGGGGCTGCAATGTGGGGCAAGGTGGGGCTGCAATGTGGGGCAAGGTGAGGCTGCAATGTGGGGCACGGTGAGGCTGCAATTTGGGGAAAGGTAAGGCTGCAATGTGGGGCATGTGGGGCACGGTGATGCTGCAATGTGGGGCACGTGAAGCTGCAAAGGGGGCACAGTGAGGCTGCAATGTTGGGCACGGTAAGGCTGCAATGATGGGCACAGGTCATGCTGCAATAATGGGCACAGGTGAGCCTGCATTGATGGGCAATGGTGAGGCACTGCTGAGGGGAGATCATTTTTGATGGCGTGATTAGGGGCGGGGCAGGGTAAGGGTTGGGTGGGGTTTTGGTGGCGAGTAACCCTTGAGACCTGGCTAGTAGCTCAGGACTTGAAATTTTGAGCCCTGTATGTGTATGTATATATATATATATATATATATATATATATATATATATATATTAGGGTTTCATTAGGCATTTTTGATAGTATTGGTACTCGCAAAAATGCTCCGATATCCTAAACCGATACCGGAAGTGACTTTAGACCTGAACTGGACACAACATCAGTCCCAGCCTGTCAGCTAAATCTGTACTAGGATCTAGGCTTTTTGAAAGCTTGTCTCCAAGTGCAGTGCGGTGACATGGGAGATGCTGGCACTCCAGGAAGTACTGTCAGGGGCTGGAGGGGGGGGAAGCTTGAGAGGTAGGATGCACTTTCTCTGACCCTGATGCCGACGCCCCTGGATGACCTGGCTGCAGAGAGGCAACGCTTGTAATAGGGTCTGTGCTAGAGCTGGCCAGGTACTTTACATTAGTACAATGGGAAGGTATGTGCAGGATCTAGCTTTAAAGGGAGGGGTGAGAAGATGAAAGGCAGTAGATGAGGTCTGAAAACAAGTCAGAGCTGAGGAGGGGTGGATGGGGGATCATGTGGGTAAGAATGGAGTGGTGGAGGAGAACTGAACCTTGTACTCGGTATGTACTGTGCCCTAAAGGCTGCACTGACTCTGTATGTACTGTACCCTAAACCCTGCATGTATTGTGCCCTGAACCCTGCTTGTACTGTGTCTGATCCCTGCCCTCCTAACCTCCTGTACTGTGCCCTCCTGCGCTGTGCCCTCCCTGTGTTGCATCCTCCTTCACTCCACCAGCTGTCACCCCTGCCCCCATGTCTCCCAATGACCCTCCCATCTTCTTTCTCCCAGCCATTACAGCCTTTTCCATCCCAACGCTCTCGGCCCACAATCTCTATTTCATCCCACCCCAGTCTCACTCAACTCACTAACAACCCTCACTTCCCAAACCACCCTTGTACCTACCTTTCCTAGGTGATTTGTATCAGTAATTGGTATCGGCGACTACTTGGAAGAAAAAGTATCGGTACTCGGTTTTTTAAAAAAAAGGTATCGGTGCATCCCTAATAAAAATGTGTATACACACACACACAAAGTTATTTAGGTGTTGAAGCTGAACTCTGGGTAAAGAAAGAAAATTACTTTTGCAGCAGGGCTCCCCCCACACTGCAGGAATAAAAGTAAATTTTTGTCTAGTGTGGACATAAAGAGCAGTTCTACTTCCCTTATCCCTCACTCTCGCAGGCTTTCCTTCTAGCTGCATGACTGTTGCACTGAAACCACTTCTATTTACCGCTCCATTGGTCGCAACCACTTCGGCGTTATCATGACCAGCAGTACTGCATTGTAATAAAGGATGAGCTCAGGCGTGTTCGCAACCACTAATCACAGGCAGTGAGACATTTTCCGATCTCTGCAGCCGAAGATCGGGAAAATGTCTCACTGCTTATGATAAGTGCTCCACCGTGCCGACTTCTTGGCGGGCTGTGCAGGTGCGGTTGCAAATACGCCTGTGCTCATTCTTAATTGTAAGCAAGAACACTGAAGGCCCACAAAAAGCGCTGCAGAGCTGAGAAGTGCGTGGCTTGCTGGTGAGTGAGGTATAGGGTAATTTTAACTGCTTTTTATTTTCCCCTAGACAAATATAAGTACCACAAGGGTCAGTTTTTTTTGGTAGCCAAAGTTCAGTTTTAACAAATTTTGATAAGGTTACCTACATTAAGCTTATGTCTGTGTGGATGCAGGATCTCAGAAACTGCTGATGTCCTGGAACTTTTACACACTACACTCTGTATTTTTTTATTTCAAAGAATGGTACAAAAAATATATAATATAAAATAAAATATCCACCAACCAGAAGCTCTGCAGTGAAAACACATTTTTAATGAGAGAGGTCATAGGAAAATAGGCACACTTGTTCAGGCAGACAGGAAGTCCACAGCTGCTTCCATAACATCCCTTTACTGGGATGCTGTGCAGAAGGCTGTTACTAAACACCCAGCATGAGGAACCTTAAAGATAACAGACCAGAGCAGCAGGTGACCACACCAGGTCCACTTCTGTCCACTATGAACACGAAAATGAGGCTGCAGGGGATTCTGGATCACCAAATCTGAAGGACTGATGATTGGAAAAACATTGCTGATCTGACAAGTTTGAACTTCTGCTATGGCATGTAGATAGAGGGTCATAATTTGGTACAGCACATAGCATACATTTATGGATCTCGCCTGTTTGGTGTCATCAGTGCATCTCGTAATGTTGTGGGCATTGTTTTCACACATTTGGCCCCTAACTACCCATAGAAATGCCACAGAGTACACGAGTATTATAAATGTGTCCAATTTATGGGTGTCAAAAATGTCCACCTAAAATGGTGGCTAGTGAGTATCAAATTGTAAAATGAATATAGTTTCCTTAAGCCCCGTACACATGGGCCGAATGCTGGTTAAAAAAAAACATCCGACATTTGGCCTGTATGTATGTCGGTCAGTCTTTCCATTCAGCCGACTTCTGTCAGACGTGCATGCTGTAAAACCAGCAGCCAACCTACTCCTGATTAGCGTTCTCAGCTAATGGCAGGGATCGCTGATCTGAGTGTTCTGGCAGAGGTGAACACAAAAGCTCAGAGAGGGAGATCACTGCACTAAAGTTGGATCATTAGTACAGTGTCTCCGACCGGAGCTGACAGTTTTTTTTGCACGAAAAACAAAACTGTAGTGTGTAGCTGGCTGTCGGCACTCCGTGTGCTCTTAAACAGCTGACTGCTTGCATTAAGCAAATAAAGATCCATAGGGCTATTAAATAAATGCAATGGCTGCAGGGAGAGAGCTGACACAGGCAGAGTTATTCAAATATTAATCCTGTGGGCAGCGAGGTATAACACAAGGCATTGTCTTAAGGTTTTTGGTTTCAACCATCACAATTATTATACTGCCGCAGAAAAAGCTATAAGAGTATAGTCAACTGTGCAGAGATTATTCCACCAATTGGTGATCAATAGGTTCTATCAGTAGCCTCACTATAGCTAAGTTTTTGGTGCTGCATAGAGCTAACCTATACACATTACTGCTCTACTATGCTCACTAAGTTACTTGACTCAAATGTTCATTATAAAAAAATATTTTTATTTACAAAAGTACTGGCTTCAAATTCATAATAGCTCTCACACTACCTTATTAAAGGATCTGTAGGTAATTGAAAAGTTTGGCCCAGTAACAAGTGCTATTTTAGTTATAGGCTTAGTCAGCCCCCTGGTTTCCTATGTGATTTGCATACTCTGGCATTGAGATCTCCCTACCATATTTCCCCAGCTACATTCCTGTCCACTCAGGTGTTATGGGTGTTTTGACCACCTTGGAGTGCTCCAGCTCCTCTCCATAAATGTAATAAAAATCTAGCAGGTATGGTGGGAGCCCTTTATGGACACAGAAGGTGTGCAGACCCAGGAACTCCAAGCAGATAGCACTGATAGAATGTTGGGAGGGTTTAATTCTCAACACCCATGTAAAATATAAATTGGTGAGGTAGCCCCTAAATAGTTTTCTGGTATTTTGCGTTTAAGTAAAACTAAAATCCACGTTTGCTTGTTGGTGATAAATTACAAGTTCATGTGTTCTTTAGTTTATACTAGATTGGACTAGGTCAATTGGTGTGATTTTAGGAAGAAAAAAAGTTAAATGTCTTTCTACTTTTTTGTGTACATGTACTACAGTACATTGTGAGCTTTATTAGCATTTAGTAAACGTTTTTATATCTAACATTTTCATCTGCCAGTATGACCATCGAAAATTATAAATTGTACCATTTACTTAGAATTTATGACATTATTTTAAGTAACAGCACTGTTAGGTCTTGTTGACTGATCACAGGCATGAACAGATAATTTGACCATCAGGTCTCGAAATCTGCAAAGATTGCCGCAGGACAGACTAGATAACCTTTGTTTTTACGAGCCAGTGTGCTGGGTCTCTAGTGGATTTTCCCAGCTGGTGTTATCGATGGAGAGGGCCTTGAAGTGTTGAGCAATATTAACACACACTTTGACTGTCCTCTGTTGCTGATTGCTTTGATCAGGCCCAGGCAGTCAATAGCTTAGACATGAAGTGTCTGGGGAGAGGAGGCAATTAATTAAGTGATCTTAAAATACTGGACTCTCTGCCTTCCTTCTCTTGCCAAGCTTTACTGGTGCCAGACATTTCAAGCCTTGCTAATGCCACATTCAAAGGAAGTTTACAGCACTTACTCCTTCAGACTTCTTGTCTGGAAAGATGCATGATTCTCCGCCTGCCGTAAAATTGCAGTAAACCTTAAATGAGTCTCGGGAGCAGCCCTGGTTAGGATCAATCCAATATTCACCTAGATTAGAGGAGAGAAAAGTAAAAAGGCTGTCAACATTGCCTTGAAACTGGGCCATAAGCAGATACAAGGCACAATCCTCTCATTATGATAGACTCAAATCTTGTTGGTTTCACACTCTGCATTTTAAATGCAGAAGCACTGAGTAGTGTGTATGAGATGCTTTGACTTGTGATGACACTGGTTTTCAGATGGCAGTTGCTACAGTATTCACTTACTCGCTGCCATTTCCAGGAATGTGTTTGGTGGGACTATTCTATGTGATGTGTTGCGTTAGGGTGTGTTTTCAAGGTGCATCAAGGTGCTTTTCAAAATGAAATGCACCGCTGATCATGCATTACCATGGGCATTGCATTGTCATTTAAAGGAAAAGTTGTTATGAGGAAGGGCTATTGTGGCTAAGATATTTCTGAAAATTCAATTTGCCTGACTGTGATGTTGATCCGAGTCGCATATATCTGAGATGCGTGTTCAGTTCCTACTTCAATTGCTGCTTATTTCCTTCAGGTATATTGCCCAAAGTATTAAAGCCAGCGAAATAGCTTTTTCTGAAGAGGTGTTCAGCAATGGCAGCCTATGGCATGTTTCATATTATTAGTAACATTGACTTCAAATGTATGTTGGATAGCGTAACATTTTTACTGTTTTACCAGTGGCTTCAGTTGTAGAATTCCCAACACAGTGTCTATATTCTTATTCTCTACAATTATGTTTTAATCATTCTAATTTAACTCACCATCAGGGAACTCTGGGTGACAAAGCTGTAGGTCTTTGCAGGTTCTGGCAGGATTACCCTGAGTGCCCAATGGGTGTTTCATTTGTTCAATTTCCAGTTTTAGGGAGTTTAGAGAGCCGAAGATTTCCTCCATGCCGTCTGCATAGTCCATGTAATTTGTGTCAGTATTTCCTTCATCCACTACTTGGCTAGCATCAATATTTCGCTTGGTTCTCTTTGATGACTGTACAGGAAGTGGCTGTATAACTTCTCCAGGGGGACCCTGCAATGGAATTTGTAACGTTACACATCTAGAATTGTCACCAACAATTATTCATAATACACCAACTTTTGCACATTACAATACATACTACTCACCGGTGGGCCTGGTGGACCAGGAATACCTAGCTCACCCTTTGGACCAGTTGGACCCTAGAAATATAAATTGGGAGTTTAAACACTGACAGAATTTAACAACTGAAAAAGAAAGCAGTTTAAGACCAAGAAAGATCCAGAATATTATACCTACCGATGACCCTTTAGCACCTTTTGGCCCTGGACCACCCTGCAATATAAATCACAACTGATAATTACCACAACAAAGATTGTTTGCTTGCAATGTTTTCAAGAACCAATTAAGACTCTTGGAATATAAATGTATTTTAAGGAAACATACCGGCAATCCTGGAGGACCGGGGGGACCTACTGGTCCAGATGGGCCAAAAATACCCTAGATAGATCATATTGATAATACCAAGGTTATTGTGTGGATTAAATCTGGTGGTACAGTCTTGTGAATTTTTTAAATTTGTGTATATACTTAGTCATAAATTAGGCAGAAACAGAATATATGTTACCTGTTCTCCTTTTGACCCTTGAGAACCCTGAGGACCTTGTAGACCGCGGTCTCCCTTTTCACCCTGTTCTCCCGGTGGTCCAATGAGACCAATCAAACCAGGATGACCCTAGCATGAAAACAAGGAGAAAGTAGTTAACGGCTGGTTTTCCCATTTCATAAATGATTCACGAAAAGATGCAGGCTGACTGATGATGTTAATTTACAGGATTTAATTGTGTGAGAACTAATTTCACGGAAAGTAAAAAACAATTACACTGACTTCAGTAATAAATTTATAAGAGAAAACAATGCCACTACAGTAAACAGATAGAAATGTATAAGCCATAAGGCCGGGTATATTTCTTATGGGTAAATGTTATTCCTTGTAATACGCAAGTGCTCTTAATGTTGACTAGTTCTGAGGCATGTTCTTTACAGCACACAGAGAGATGAGACTTACTAAGTGTTACTAAACCCACAACAGTAAAATCAGTCTGTATATGTAGTAAAGCATGCTTGTTGACTGTTGAACCTAAGGTGTTAATCCTGCACATTGTGTAAAAAGGCTATTTTATCCTGTCTCCTCTGATCCTCCCCTTCTTCCACAGTCCCCCATCCATCTGCTGATAGTACAGAGCCTTGGGGGCACTCTGCACATGCCCAGTTTGGTGTGTATTGCTAGAGATTTTTTTTGGGAAGGTGCATGTGATCAGCACAGGGCCAATTAGCACTGCCCAGACAGAGGGTCGTGGCGAATGAAAACGCCTCCTACAACCTTTAACCAGGCAGTGATAGAAGTTGCAAGACTGCTATATACTGCTGATAAGAAAAGGTATTTAGCAGTTTATATTTACTAAAACGATATGTTCTATGTACTGTGGGAGACCAGATATAGTGAATGCAGGGTCCTGGATTTAGTAACACTTTAAAGAAGAATTCTCCAAACAAGACTAGTCCAAGAAATTTATTTTATGTAGTAGAGATTTTTAGATATCTAAAATTATTATGATCTTGTTTTCTGAAGCTCTGAGGGGCTGCTGATATAGAAACTAGATGATTTCCTAAACCAGACCCAGAATAATATGTTATCTGTATTTGAAATGCAATTTTAAACCCAAGCTCAAAAATGCAATATAATACAGCACACCAGTTCTTTTTTCAGGCTTTTTTCCTTTTGTTTCCCTTGGTGATTCTGCTAGTGAAGACCCTTCCTGTTCTAGCCATGGATTGCATTGACACCTTAGTACAGGACTACAAAACACATACCCTTCTCCATAACATAGGGCATAGGTGTTCTCTGTTCACAGAGATGGAAGGGAACAATGCTAACCACAATCAGCACAGGCGGAGAGCACAGGAAGTTCTCCATTTACAGGATTTCGGGATGCATTAATGGGTATTTTTTGCACTTGTCAAACAGATACAGTATAACAAAACATTTGCAATGATAACAGAACAAGGGGGGGCAAATAAGATATATAAGATAAGTTGTTAGAATTCACATACACTTATGATTACTAGGTGTCCATGGGAGCCATGCCTTGTTGTTTCTACCAAAAGTGCAATTAGTACTAGCCCAACAGGACCATCTCACTAAAATATATGACTTTAGGCAAATATACAATGCAAGACCCAAATGTGACATAAAACTAGAGTCCCTAGTTGAATTATTTTGTCAGTAAATACCCTCTAGTATCTGTCTGAAATATATATGTCTCCATAAATTTGCCAATTTAGGATTGTGTCCCCACAGTTGTAGACATTTCAGTTCATGCTGTGGATCCTCAAAGTAGATCTAAACCCAATTACTAAAATCGAATATAATCTAACATTTTAATGCAACTTCAAACAACTACTGTATATGTAATTTCTGTGTGTTTGCAGCCTTTAATTAAAAATAATCCAGCCGATTCAACCATGAAGGTCCTTGTACAGGCACTTCCTGTTATAGGATGACAACACTGCCTTTCTCCCTATTGTTCTCTTGGCATCATCACCCTGACAGATGCACTTCTAGTGGGCACTATAAGTGGCCAAGCTGAAAATTCATTGTTGCAGGCATGTGCTGCAGGTTATCACCAACAGGAAGCCTGTCCTGAGCAATGACATGCAGCACATGCCTGCAGATAACAAGTGGATAAAAAGGCTGGAGTACACGATCACTGAAGTACAAAAGTGAATGAAAAAAGAAAAAATGTAATATGCTAAAAGAAAAAAGTATGGCAATTAGTTATCATAAACTAAATATCACCCAGTTATGGTGTAGATGTACTTAAAAGTGAGTGTCTACTTTTTTTTGTAATTATTATTTTGGGTGAAGTGAGGTAGGGTTTGACCAACCCCCTCCCCCACAAAATCCTTATTGCTAACTGTGACTATGGTGTGTGCCCCCCCCCCCCCCCATCCTTAATCCAGTCATGGCATCCAGGGCCATTCTGTAAGCTCCAGTTCTTCTCTATGGGCTGCATTCTGTGAATATTTAACTACCGGTAATTAGAAGTCAACAATGGATTTGATCACTACAACCAAACAGTATTAGGGAACATACTGCACTGAAAGGCCACATTTCTCAGGGCCTGGAGCCTTCAATTCAGCCTTACTGGTGGAGCAGTATAAGATTACCATTATGCTTGCTTATTGAAAAGGCCATCACATGACACAACACAGCACTCTCTATTGCGTACTGGAAACAGACAGTTTTTTTATTTATGCCTGGTGACAAAATAGGGCTTACCTTTTCACCTTTTGGACCTGAATCTCCCTTTAATCCCGGCAAACCAGGTGGGCCCTATAAAAAAAAAAATTGATAAAAGATAATGTTGTTTTAAAACCGTCACTCCTAATAATGAGAACTTTCCAACAGTCTCATTGACTTCTACTGATGCCAAAGACAGATAAGAAAACCTAGTGGGTTCTGGACTAAATATAACCAAAAGAACCAATAAAAACATGTACCTGCAAGGACAAGCACAGTAGAAACAAGAGAGAAGACCCCGACTCCAGGGAATAGAAAGTAAAATAACGCTATCTAAGATAGAATGTTGCTGAGAGTTCATTTTAGAGAAAGATTCTATTGAAACCTAGGATACCTTCTGAAGGACCCGAATATCATGGTAAATATTTAATAACAAGTACAATTAAGGGATTTTAACTGAATAAATTGGCGTGTTTAACATGTGTTAATCTTCAATAACCTTTACACAAGTTGTGGAACATTATATTACACTTGTTAAAATTAATGTGGAGTTATGTAGAAGCAGTTGTATAACTAGGGTGGGACAGAGGCTCTGCTCTGAATACAACCAGCTGGGGAGGTACATCTTACAGAAGAATTCCCCATACAATGGTGATCAATGGGATGAAGAATCCCTCTTATATCAGTGGTTGTTGGGATGAAATATCTCCCTTACATTGGTGGTCAGTGGAAGGAAGAATTTCCTTTATTTTGGTGGTCAGTGGGAGGAAAAATCCCCATACACTGGTGTTGAGTAGGAGGAAGAATACTGCTTACATGGGTCATCAATGGGAAGAGGTACTCCATTTTCCACTGATGACCAACATAAAAGAACCTTATTTTACTAACCATTTGGCCCACTGCTTGAGCACAAGGTATTGTTACCATTTTATTATAAATACCCTTGATATCCCATTTGATACCCACATGTTGTAACAATTATCTATTTGTTGCCCACATATTTTAACCATCAACTCTACTGTGTATGATTGGCCAACAGCACATGTATGTCATTTTTTTTTTTTGGTTACCTAGTTATGACAGCTACCCAGCTCCCGCCAGCACCACCTAGGCGACTCCCCTCCCCTCCCTCCCTGCAGCCTTTTGGGACACGTCACAGGTCCCAGAAGATCGCCCGACCATTCAGGACAGTGCAGTGTGACTCACGCATGCGCACCCGGCTGTGAAGCCGCAATGCCGGAGAGGGAGATGAGCGAGGCTGTAACGCTGGGCCATGGGACAGGTGAGTACGTGTTTATTAAAAGTCAGCAGCTACACTTTTTGTAGTTGCTTAATTTTTAATAAACTGAAAAACAAGTGGAACTCTGCTTTAACCTTTATTTTAATTAGTATTTGTTTAATTTTTTATGATTATTATTGAAAAAACTGATGCATACAGGAGGGGGTGTTAAAACAAATCTTCCCATGAATGGCAAATAGCCAGGTACAACAATGTGTACAAGAAATGCCCTTAAATATATACTGTGGAACCCAATTCTCAGGTTAGAGTCAGGCCAGAAGGCCATTTAAAAAAAGCAGTTTTTTATATTTATGATATATTTGAAAATGTCATACTTTGTAATAACGGGTTTGAAAAAAAGGATGCCCTTAGGAGCCAACCCCCTTAACTGCACAGAAAATTAATTCATGGAGTAAATATTCGTAAGAATTGAAGAATATAGTATGAAGTTCATAATTTACCATAGGACCGGGTGGGCCGTCAGCACCAGTTGATCCTGGCAAACCTTGCTCACCCTGTAAGAAAATATTTTTATAATTTATATAACTTGACACTTGGTAACGCTTATAGTTAGCATGTGACCTCTATGTAAAGGAGTACTTACCACAGGTCCAGGAATACCTCTTAGACCCTCAGGTCCAGGTTTTCCAGGAGGGCCTTGAGGACCAACAGGACCTGTCTTGCCAGGAGGACCTTCTAAGCCTGATTCGCCCTTGTTTAGAAAAAATTGGTTATTAGTATGTGATAAAAACTCACCAGAATACATCAAAGGTAAGCCCAGTTTACCTTTCCACCCTTCTCTCCTTGTCGTCCTTCTGGACCTGCTGGACCAGGTGGGCCCTAAAAAGACAAAAAAAGATCATGAAAAGGCAACTCTATTCAAACCACTAAATACATAGTTCTTTATCACTATATATATATATATATATATATATATATATATATATATATATATATAAAATGTTTTACTACCTAAAATATTTGTAAAGAAATGTATAATCTTATGAAACACCAACCCCTCCTGTGTATATGATTGTCTCAAATTAGAACACTATTCAGTGTGTGCACCTCTACAGACCCTGTGTCACAAGTTCCCCACCTGTTACCTGGACTATTAATGAAAAATATAACACGTCACACCTAGCCTGAGCATTCCCCCTTCTATAAAACTCCATAAATCCACTTCATCTCACCCATCAATTTATTAAGCAGACACTGCCACTGCAAGCTGGATCTGAGTTAAGTCTTTATGCTAAATTTCCTGAAGTCAGGTTATTAGAAAAACTGGACAAAAAAACTCAAATTCAAAGAGTAACTCCACTTTTGTTGGGAAAAAAAAAACATACCCCCCTGAGCGATCTATGTACATTGAACAAATTTTAACAAACTTTGTTACAGATTCCTACCTTTTGTTATTCTGAAGAAATCCCTGTGTGTTTGTATGTGTCCATGTGAAAAGTGAATCTAATGGGAGTGAATCTAATTAACAAACAGCTAATGCACATTCAGGGCTCTAATGAGGAAAACTGCAGGGCCTGCATCCCTTTAGATGTGATTTCCTATTGGGAGTATTTTTCATTTTGTTGCAGGGGATGCCTAAATACAAAATCAGGCAGACTTGGGCCTGGGAAAAAAAGTGAGCCAATCACACAAGCAGGAAATCATGTTTCATGGGGGGGGGGGGGGGGGCATCCTGTACACATTCTGTGTACAGAACACCTCCAGGTAGCCATATTGTATTGCATTTTACTGAAAATGACAGTGCTGCAGATTGTAAAGGAAAGCTTGGCTTGTGTCACAATTGTATACGCTATATTATTTTTTTTTTTATTTGTAATTTTTTCCCCCATGAAAGTGGAGTTAGCCTTTTAAGCTCCGATTCACACTACAACCCTGTGCAATTCACATGGCATTCAGTGTGGTGGGATTTGAGCCCTTTCATTTTGAATGGGCTCAAATCGCACCAAAGATGTGCAGGCGCCTTTTTTGGAACCACACTGCAACCGGATTGCATGGTGCATGCGATCCGATGTAGGCAAACCGCACTGCGTTTGTGATGCATTTGGGGTGTCGTTAACTTTGTATTGACACCCGCAGCAGATTCCAAACACAGTGCCATTGCAATCAGGTTGAGGAAACGTACAGGGATAGCTGTGTTTTCTGCACCACATACAGTTGTGCTCATAAGTTTACATACCCTTTCAGAATTTATGATTTCTTGGCCATTTTTCAGAGAATGTGAATGATAACACAAAAACTTTTCTTTCATTCATGGTTAGTGTTTGGTGTTAGTGTTTGGCTGAAGCCATTTATTATCAATCAATAGTGTTTACTCTTTTTAAATCATTAAGGCAACAGAAACTACCCAAATGACTCTGATCAAAAGTTTACATACCCCAGTTCTTAATACCGTGTCTTTATCTTCTCAGATGGTAAAGCTGCCCATTCCTCTTGGCAAAAAGCCTCCAGTCTCCCCAGAGTGGCTCAATGATATTCAGGTCAGGAGACTGAGATGGCCACTCCAGAACCTTCACTTTATTCTGCTGTAGCCAATGACAGGTTGACCTGGCCTTGTGTTTTGGATCATTGTCATGTTGTAATGTTCAAGTACGTCCCATGCGCAGCTTCCTGGCTAATGAATGCAAATGTTCCTCCAGTATTTTTTGATAACATACTCCATTCATTTTGCCAACAATTTTGACCAAATTTCCTGTGCCTTTTGTAGCTCACACATCCCCAAAACATCAGCGATCCACCTCTGTACCTTTCATCATAGGCCTTGCTGACTCCTCTCCAAATGTAGCATTTATGGTTGTGGCTAAAAGCTACATTTTGGTCTCATCTCTCCAAAATGACTTTGTGCCAGAAGGTTTGAAGCTTGTCTCTGGCTGTTTGGTGTATGGTAAGCAGGATACTTTGTGGCATTTGTGTAGTAATGGTTTTCTTCCGGTGACTCGACCATGCAGCCCATCTTTCTTCAAGTGCTTCCTTATTGTGCATCTTGAAACAGCCACACCACATGTTTTCAGAGAGTCCTATATTTCACCTGAAGTTATTTGTGGGTTTTTCTTTGCATCCCGAACAATTTTTCTGGCTGTTGAGGCTAAAAAATTTAGTTGGTCTACATGACCGGGGTTTGGTTTGAACAGAACCCCTAATTTTCCACTTCTTGATTAGAGTTTGAACACTGCTGATTGGCATTCTCAATTCCTTGTATTTATATCCCTTTCCTGTTTTATACAGTTCAACTACCTTTTCCTGCAGATCCTTTGACAATTATTTTGCTTTCACCATAGCTCAGAATCGTCAGTGCAGCACTGGATGAATGATGCAAGGGTCTGTCAGGAGTCCAGAAACGCATTGACATTTTATTATACGCACACACTAATTACAAGCAAACAGATCACAGGTGAGGATGGTTAACTTTAATAGCCAAACTCCTTTGTGTCAACTTGTGTGCATGTTATCAGGCCAAAATCACCAGGGTATCTAAACGTTTGATCAGGGTCATTTGGGTAGTTTCTGTTGCCATTATGATTTAAAAAGAGTAAACACAGTTGATTGATAATAAATGGCTTCAGCCAAACAGTAACCATGAGTGAAAGAAATGTTTTCGTGTTATCATTCATTTTCTCTGAAAAATGGCCAAGAAATCAAAAATTCTGCCAGGGTATGTAAACTTATGAGCAACTGTATGTGTGAACCTAGGCTAAGAGAGAAGTATGGTCAAAGCTCTGTTCTCGGGCTTAGAGCCGGTGGCCAGTGACTGATGCTGTAGCATGGATGCGAGTATGTATGTATGTTTATTTTTTTTAGATACTCCCAAACTTCTCCTTTTAAAGGACTACATAAGTGGAAAAAGTGTATTTGAGAGAAAAAACGTTTTAGGACAAAACCTAATGAGGCCATAGAAAATTAGATTTTCTTTCCTTCCACCACAGGTGGGTGTGGGGAGCCTTCTCAGGTGTCATAACACAATGATTACTGTTAGCGACTATAGCCAGCAGTAATCACATGTAAAAAATCTGACAGGTTGGTTGTACCCAAGTCGGTTGATGGATCAACTTGGGTACAATCAGCCTGTCCATTCATGAATTCAATCTCAGTTGGTTCAGCAGGGAATTTCGATCCATGTATAGCCACCGGCTTTATGTTCTGACTGGTCCCTTGTTTTCTTTTAAGTGAGCTCAACGATGGTCATTGTTGGACTTTTAGATACTTACTCTTTTCCCAGGGGGGCCAGATGGACCTGGCTCTCCAGTAGGTCCTGGTGATCCCTGGTGGACAGAATGTAAAATAGGTTACCAAATGTTTTTTTTGTTATTTTCTTTTAATCGAAAACGTATAATAGTATTTATACTCACAGGCTGTCCAGATTCACCATCATCTCCTTTGTCACCAGGGGGTCCATCCTGACCCTAATGTTTGGAGATGAGGAAACATTTTTTTAAAGCTTTTTACAGTACATGGACTTTAATTCCCCCCAAATCAATATTTGTTACATTGTCTATCATTGATTGATTAATATATGCTTTACCATTTGAAAACATTGTAAAACTGTTGAGTTGTCTAGTGCAGTGAGTACTTACTGAAGGACCAGTTTCACCAGGAGGGCCAGGGTCTCCAGGAAATCCAACTGGACCCTTAAAAGCAGTAAAAGAAGTATGTTAACAATACACTAATGCAGCTTAGTCCATAGACCAAACAGGAGAAGACCATGGATGGACGTGTACTTACAGGGCTACCTTTAGGACCATCATCTCCAGGAGGTCCTTTTGGACCAGCTGGACCAGCTGCTCCTTGAAGACCGGCTTCTCCTTTTTCTCCTCTTTCACCTTTTGGACCCTATAAAATGAAGGACCCGCAAAATCAGTTTATAAGTTTGTGAAATACTGTTTATTTAAACACTTAGTAGCCCATTAGTAGTCTTTACAATTTGAGTTTCTGTAGAAGACTTGTATTTTATTGATCACTCTCCATTCCTATATTCATGAGCTGTAGGTAGTGATCAAATGTAAGAACATTTTCTCCTTAGGATTTCTGGGTTTAGCCCGGAAGTGGTTTAGGGATCTTATATGAATGCCGATTGGGATTCTGTGACAGCAGCTGTACAAGATATTTCTAACTGGAAAGAGGCCCTAAATTAAATTAAAAACATACTGGTTTATCTTAAACTAACCTGGGAAGTCTTGAAATCTCTCAGAAAACCTGGGCTATCTCATTAGGCTAAAGAAAACTTAGAATGATCCCTACAACTCCTAAATCATCTTCAAACAGATGCAGATACATATACTGGACATATATTCACTATATTAGATTATGGTAAGACAATAGATGGCTGCTATTTGGAATATTTCTGCTGATAAATCCAAACTATCTTTACTTACTGGTGGCCCAAGCTCTCCAGGAAGACCAGGTTCACCAGACTCTCCAGGGTCACCCTGTAAACACAAGTGGAGTTAGCTGTAAAATTCACTCCTATTCAGCTTTGCAACTGATTATGACGACAGTCTACCTTCTCTCCAGAAGCTCCAGGATTTCCAATTCCTCCTGGAGGACCTTGTGGACCATCTGCTCCTGGTGGACCATTGGGCCCCCTTGGGCCAGGTGGACCCGGTGGACCCTGTAAGCAGAGATGGAATGCAGTTGAAAAGATAGGAACAAAAATACACAAAATTAATTTTACCAAATGGAGTCAAGAATGTTATAACTACAGTCCATCAAACATTAGGATTTGAGTGGCCATTCCAACGCAGTATGTCACAGCGGAATAGGTCTGAATCAGGAATAAAAACAAACCTCACTCCCATAATTCATATCTCAGTTACAATGACAAAAACATGAATACAGCACCCCTCGTAATGTCCTCCCGTTTTGCTAAGTGCTCTGCTTTTTAAACTGCCAACACTGGCAGCACCTATCATAGTAATGAGCCATTAGAAGAGTTTCGTTTAGACCCCTTTCACACCAAGGGCGTTTTGCAGGCTCTATAGCGTTAGAAATAGCACCTGCAATCCGCCCTAAAACAGCTGCACCATTGTCTGTAGTGTGAAAGCCCGAGGGCTTTCACACTGCAGCAGTGCGCTGGCAGGGCGTCGCAAAAAGTCCTGGCAGCAGCTTCTTTGGAGCGGTGAACGGTGAGCAGCGCAGAGCAGCGCTGTAATACCGCCGGCAAAGCGCTGCTATTGCGGCGTTTTGCCGGGGGTTTTAAACCTTTCTCGGCCGCCGGCGGGGGTAAAAGCGCCATGCTAGCGGCTGAAATGACCTGCAAATCCGACGGTAAAACGCTGCTAAAAATAGCGGCGTTTTACTGCTGACGCTATGGGCGGTGTGGTGTGAAAGGGGTCTTAAGAAGGAATGAGTGTGGGTCAGACCTCAACACTGAGGACAAGTGTGGAAATGTACATATCAGAATGCCCAGGTTCTTTCTGAGGAATGGCCAGCATTTCAGTCCTGTGGTTAATATATGAAGATAAGGGAACTGACTGGTTTGCTTTAAACAGAGCAAACACACACAATATCATTCTGAATGTCTGCTTCTGAAACTGAGACAGCATTTTCAAAGGCTATCTTTAAAGCCAGGTACACAGTGTTAAATGGAAAAAAAACTGTCAGCTCCGATAGGAGACGCTGTACTAGCCATGCAAGGTTAGTTCAGCGATCGCCTCAGCTTGGCTATTATGTTCTGACAGGGGTATGCCCGGGGGATGCCCGGGGGACCCCCCCCCCCCACCAGAACACTTCGATCAGCGCTCTCTGCCATTAGCTGAGAGCACTGATCAGGAGTCAGTTGAATGCTGGTTTTCCAGAATGCTCGCCTGACGGAAGCCAGCCGCCTTCTGTCGGACAGACCGACATACACACTGGCCAAATGTCGGACAATTTTTTTTGTAACTGGCCGCTGTCTCCTGACATGCAGCCCATGTGTACCCGACTTAAGGATCTGAAGAGCTTTGCCATTAGGAACTATATAAAAATGTATTAGACCCCAGTCCAGCTTCCTGATAGTGACAACAATGGGTCATGGTTGCACAATGTGTCTACATGGCCACTTGTCTACACCAGGGGTGCATGTGATATAGTGGCAACTTGTGAGAACAACTCAGAGACAGTTGTCACACTATAAGAGGAGTGACTGAACAAGAACCTTCATGGCAGAATCACCAGGTATTATTTAAATGAAAGCTGTATAGTTAAAAAGATTGGAACGTTTTGTAATCACAACAATATATTTAGGCCTACATGAGATTTAGGCATTTGGGTTAGATCTGAGCGAGAGAGAGCACACAGCAAAAGCGCTTTGCTGCCACTCTGATTAGAGATTGTTGTGTGTGTAATCTGAGCTATTACAATGTATATCTCTCTATAAACAGTATTTTTCAGCGATGTAGTTAAGATTAGCCTGTAAAATATAATGTTTATCTGTGTGTGTGTGTAAATATATATATATATATATATATTTTTTTTTTTTACTTTTGGTATATACGGTATGTCCCCACTAAGCTATGTGATTAGTCACGGTAGTCACAACTAATGGAGTTCTAAACCCATTGAGCTACAATGTTAGCCATGTGAAAAGGAAACTAGAGCTCCACTTACCACATCATAATTTTATGCAATCATTTTAACCCTGACCAGAATACACACAAGAAACTGTATATATATATATATATATATATATATATATATATATATATATATATATATATATATATATATATATATATATATATATATATAAACTATACATAAGGGACATGCGGTGAGGGAAGTGGCTGGTTTTTATATTCATGAAACATGAATACATATGATTATTACGTAGGAGAGAAGTGTCAGAATTGGCCTGGGTGGCAAGGGGTTAATTACCATAAGTAATATACAAATAGTTATTATATATTGTTTTTAAGGTAATTTACTATATTTTCAAAAACTGTACTCAAGAAGGGTGCTTAACGGACAAATTACTGAAGTTTGAAGTTATAACTTCAAACCAGTAATTTCACAGTAAATAGATAAATAAATTATCTTATAACATATAGCATAATAATATATGATTTGGCTTAATTAAAACAGTACCTTTTCAACAGCAGCAGATTCTCATTCTGCCTCTTAACTGTGTGAGAAAAACATGGGATTATGGGTAAACCTTACCCATGTTTTTTCCTTGTAGTTAAGAGGGCTGGGCTGGATGGAGCATTTGTCTTTTAGACACATGCCCTTCTATGACACTGTAGTGAGAGGCGTGCCTCCACTGCAGCATTTTTATTTGACAGCTGGGGCTAATGGTACTTTACCATTGGTCTAAGACTCCAAGCTATCCATTGAGCTCAGCCTCTGACAAGAAGTGAGAAGAGGCACTATGAGCTCATCCTCTCAGTCTGCTGCAAACAGAGTGTGCCTGCTTGTATTTAAACACTTCACGCAAAACGATGTACCTGTACGTCAGTACTTTGACGCCAAATACTGGGGTTATGGCAGCAGCTAGCTAGCTGCCATAACTCCAGTATTTTCGAGGACGCCGTACCCCTTTAAGATAAAAGTGGTCTCGTTGGCAGATTCGCCGCAAGATCACTTTTATCGGCAGTGGGAGAGGTGCCCACCCCCTCCCACCACGCTCCGGTGGTCTCCGCTGCTTACCGGACCCGCCGGTAGCGGCAGAGACGATCGCGTCCTCTCCCGTGGATGCCTGGCTGCCAAATGAGGGGAAGATGGTCCCTGCTCGGCTCCATGGCATGGGAAGGCGGAAGCGACGTAAAACATCACTTCCGTCCATATCGCTTTTTTTTTTTATTGCATTTTTGTGTAAATATGAGGTCTGGGGTCTTTTTGACCACAGATCTCAAATTTAAGAGGTCATGTCATGCTTTTTTTTTATTACAAGGGATGTTTACATTCCTTGTAATAGGAACAAACGTGACCCAAAATTAAAAAAATGAAAAGTAAAATACATAAGGAAAAAAAAAAAATGTTTTAAAGCGCCCTGTCCTGACGAGCTTGCACTCAGAAACAAACTCGTACGTGAGTAGCGCCCCCATATGAAAACGGTGTTCAAACCACACGTGAGGTATTTCCGCAATCAATGGAGCGAGAGCAATAATTCTAGCTCTACACCTCCTCTGTAACACAAAACTGGCAAGTAATTTTTGAACATCGCCTATGGAGATTTTTAAGAGTAAAAGTTTGTCGCCATTCCACGAGCGGGCGCAATTTTGAAGCGTGACATATTGGGTATCAATTTACTCTGCGTAACATTATCTTTCACAATATAAAAAATTGGGTTAACTTTACTGTTGTCTTATTTTTTTTATCAAAAAAGTGTATTTTTTCAAAAAAAGTGAGCTTGTAAGACTGCTGCGCAAATACAGTGTGACAGAAAGTATTGCAACGACCGACATTTTACTTTCTAGAATGTTAGAAAAAAATTATATAATGTTTGGGGGTTCTAAGTAATTTTCTAGCAAAAAAAATTATTTAACAAGTGTAAAAAAGAGGCTTGATCCTTTAGTGGTTAAACTGGCCGCTCTGTATGTAGCTTCTGACAGGCTGAGCAAGGAGCCCCTATATCTCCAGAACCATAGGCCATGAGAGCCCCAATGTTTTACCAGTGGTGGGGTATGACTTAGGCTACATACCCCTAAGCTAGGACCCTCAAAGCTCTTTTTTTTTTTTTTATGTTCATGGCAGGTGCAGGTTCATGGCCTCCCTTGAGTGCACGTCCCTGCTATACATTTCCTAGTGTCTGTGAGACAAATTGGAAAATGCATATTTTTGATTATCTCACAGATTTTATATGCACAAACCAGTGTTGTGTAAATCCCCCGTTAGCACAGATATTTCTTGTTTTATGTGCGTTTGAAATATTCAGCTCCATTAAGCTGGAAATCATGGATTTATTAACACTCTCCTTTTGTGAGATACATTATTTTAGATGTGTTCCTTTGTCTTGCTGTTAGTGCATGGTGTGCTCTATGAGCAGGATCAATCAGACTATGAGCAATTACAAAGCTGTAATGTTTGATGTATTCCAGCGATGTAGTGTCTCTGCAGAGTTACTGTACCGAGCTGGGGATTTGTTTGATTCTAATAAAGAAGTAAACAGACAGGTCCTCAGTTGTGTTATTATGGGTCATGTACGAAACCTAGCAATGGTCTTGTTTTTAGCAGACATAATGAAAAATCTGAATAATCCCTAGAATTGCATATTAACAGCTGCATGTCTTAATATTACACAGCTATATATCACAAGTAACAGGAAAGAAAGCGCACTATTATACTTACCATCTGACCGACATCACCCGTTTCTCCCTTCTCACCTGGAGGTCCGGGTAAGCCCTGTGGCAAACACAAACATGGTTTCAGTTCATAGACTAAATGCACAGAATATGTTTTTGAAGAAATGTCACTTACTCATTTACATAATGCCAATATGTTACAAAGTGTTTTACAGACAACCCTAATCCATATTAGTCCCTGCTTTATTTCACAGTTTATTTTTCAAGGAGTTTGTATTGGGGTAACAGAACCCAACAATCCAGTTCTCTAATAGTACAGTGCTAACCATAGCATTGCCATTCTTGGAACTGGAATGGCGGTTTCAATGTTGTGGTATACATCTTAGCTACATGAAGGTTGTATTTCATATGATGGCAAATCAGGAAGTATAGCAAATGCTTGTGAGGGACTTTCTTCAAGGTCAGTTTAATGACATATAACATATATACTCGAGTATAAGCCGAGTTTTTCAGCACATTTTTTTGTGCTGAAAGTGCCCCCCTCGGCTTATACTCAAGTCAAGCACTTTTCTGCAGCCAAAAATTACATTTTCCGACCCGACTTTTTGCGGCCCCGTATATCGGGGCCACTTGGTGCTAGGAACCCCAAATTTGGATATATTGTAGTGTTGGTTCCACTGGGTTTGCTCACCAAGTGGCCCAGAGATACGGGGCCGCAAATTCGGGTTGGAAAATGTAATTTTTTGCTGCAGAAAAGTGCTTAACATTTTCCGACCCGACTTTGGTGTGCAAACCCAGTGGAACCAACATTACAACATATCCAAATCTGGGGTTCCTAGCACCAAGTGGCCCCGAGATACAGGGCCCCAAAGTCGGTCAACTGTGTCCATCTGCAGCAATGTCATTTCAGGACCCTTTGGGTCCAGAGACGCCAAATTTTGGCTGCAGCTACGGGGCATCTAGAAATCCTTAACTACCAAGTTTGAAGTGAAGGGACTGCAAATGGGCACAGTGAGGCATGCAAATGGACATTGTTGACCCTCTTTTCCACTTACAGTAGCTGCGCATTTCTCAACCTAGTCTTATACTCGAGTCAATACGTTTTCCCAGTTTTTTGTGGTAAAATTAGGTGCCTCGGCTTATATTATACTATACTATTCGTATATACGGTAATCTGCAAAGATAAACTAAAAATGAGGCAACAATGTCCCAAACTGACCCCTGATATGCTTATAAGGATTGAAAAGGTGACATTTTTTGCTACCACCTCAACAAATTGAGACAAGCAACATATGTCAAATAAATGTTTGCAAAGACCCTGCATCCTTTGGTTATACGCCTGTATACAAGTTATTATTCACTGCTAATTGATGGAATATATATTTCATAGGGAAGCCCAACGTTAAACATAGAGGCGCTTTGCATTTATTTTTCCTGCCTCTAAACACCCCTGAATGTTGACCTATGTGTCCATGCAGACATAGATGTTTAGAGGCAGGGGTGTTTAGAGCAGGAAAACAAAACCAGGGCCAGTGTGTTTTGGAGAGGAGCGTTTCAGCGTTAAACGCTGGACGTGCCTAAATGCGTATGCAACTTTAGACACATTTTTGACACTGCTTTTTCCTCCCAGGAAAAAAAAAACATCCTGTGTGTATGGGGCCTAATGGTTTTAAATTCTCTCAGGGGATCGAAAACTGCCCAGGGAGGGGAGGGCTGTACAGCAGAATTAATGTTTCATATTCCCGGATACACATAACGTTGACAAGCTCTTCAAATAATTTATAAGGGCAATTTGCTACTAAGCAGCTACTCCTAACTGAACAATAAGTGTCACAGAAGAGCACAACAGACTAAAGATACTGTAGTGACAAATTTATGCAACTGAAATGTTAACACTTTTGTTTTGCATTTGAAAATGTTGCATAACACAGAAAGGTTAAAAACAAGTTAAATGTAAAAACTTAAAAGGACAGTTTTCTATTTTAGATGACTAGGTATATTTGTTTAAGCCTGCAAATCCTTCCTTGGAATTCAAGAACGGTAGGTAGCTTTATCGATAAGTGTCCTGCAGGTTGAGGTAGGGAAGGCAGACAGGCAGATGGAAGAAACTACTTATTGGAGCAGAGTGTAGATATTAAACATTCATGGAACCTTGTCAGAATTTATTTTCCTCTACAGTAATCAGACATCAAGGAGGTTACAATGAAATTCAGCCTCCTGTGTAATTAAAGCTCATAAAGATCTGTTAATTGATGATCAGCATTGTTAGGCCTGTGTAGTCAGCATAAACCTTCTGCAGAATCAGTAAGAGGATGCAAAGCCTTAAAGCTGCCATAAACATCTTAGAGGGCCAAGGTGGGTTTGCCTGAAGTTTGCTCTTATAGTACCTGTAGCACCCTGGTGTTTAGGCAGGGTTGCTAACAAATTTTGTTTGCAAGGTAGTAATTGTCCTGGCTAATTGTTAGAAGATCCGCCGATTCCTCATTATTTCTGGAATTGCTGCACCTTTTCTCTTCTCTCACTAGGTGGCACTGTGGCTGGTGACATTAGATCGACAAGGGCATAGCAAGACCAGGCTATTAATGGATAACCCTTGGCCTGCTGGAAGAGCTTATTTATTTGGGTGGAGTCAGGTGATCGGGGTTCTGTGCCACCTGGACGGCTGTCTAGGTAGACGTGCATTATGTTGCCCCAGGTTGCTAGGCCAGAAGCCAGAGACCTGGCTGCCTGAGGCCTATCCAGGGCAGGAGAAGCAGCACAGGGTTGGGGACAGCAGGATTGGTGTCCAACCGAGTTGCGAAGGTTCAGCCGGATGGTGAACCAGTTGTGGTTGGAGGTAAAGGGGAAGCAGTTGCCACTAAGGGACCATCCACCTTATCACCGGAGACTACTGTGAGTAAGCTCGAGCAAGTAGAGCAGCCTTCTCCCCAGCCGGGAGCAGCGAAGAAGTGGGAAAGCTACAGCGAGTGCCAAGCCAGGGACCCAGCAGGTTAGAGGAGTGTACAGCAGGTTAGCTGTGGAAGAACTCAGGGGATCCAGTGACGACTGGGATCTGGAAGTCTAGTGAGAGACTGGGAGCTCAGTGAGTGAAGACCTACAGTGGGATACTGTGAGAGAAGAGAAGAACTATTCTGTGTTACCAAGAGTTATGTACGACTACCTTTAATGACTGTTAAAAGTTCGGTTGCCATAGGAGACAGCGGTCCTACCTTTACAGACGTGGCATATGACTGGAGGCCTTTCTCTGTATAGCTGTCTACCTTTAGTGTCTCGGAGTCTGCAAATTACCATTGCATCTACCTAAGGGTGTCCTGGCCCTAACCTGCTCTCCCACAGTTCTTGAGACAATAAATCTCTTGTTTGCATCCAAAAAGTGACTGTCGCCCATCATTTCATCTTGCATTAGACCCGCCATGCCTGTTAACCCACTCTACAAGGCCTCTAGAGTTCTGGGAGGTTGCTACATACCTAATGAATATATCGCTATGCCTGTTGAAGACTGCTGACCTGTTGAAGATTAGTCTAATTCCTTCTGCAGGAAAGTCACTTTATAAACTTCAAATCATAATCACCTGGAGCCCGACTGGGCCTGGTGGTCCGGGAAAACCCCTGGGACCTTCGTCACCTTTCTGACCGAACAAGCCTTGCTGTCCTCGGGGTCCAGGCTCTCCATCCGCTCCCTGGAAGGAAATTAGAACACAGAATTTATAATGTTATAATTCATGGGGAATATCAACAGATAATTTAATGAACTGGATTTTACTCACTGATGGACCAGGCTGACCAATAGGTCCCTGAGGTCCTGAAGGTCCGGGTGGGCCCTGTGGTAAAATAAAAAGGTCAATCAATTTGTTCTTTAAAAAAAAAAAAAAAAAAACATTCATACAGTTGAACCATGACAGTTACCTGCTCCCCTTTGTCACCCCTGTTTCCTTTCTGTCCTGGCTCTCCAATCTCACCCTGGAACAAAGAAACCACATACCATGATTATTTATACAATTTGTGACACCTATACTATATATTATATACTATAATCCTGATTGGACAATAGTGCTGTCGTTGTCAAATCAGAACAACTGTAGTTACGCTGAGGGTCCATGCACACAAGGCAGCAGAAAAAATGGCAGAACTGCCGGCGGAAAAAAGCAGCTATGGAGCATATTATAAACGTGTTTAGGTGTGTTTACGCGCATAAGCCTTTTCCCCCAAAACGCTAGAAAAAATGTACACTTAAACACTTGACACACCTAAACACTGTGTTTAGGCATGTCAAGTCTTTTTTCTGCTACAAAGTATCTCTCAAAATGCACCTGTGTTTTTTTTTGGTCTGTAAATGCCCAAAAAATGACACATGCTTGTATAAGCAGCATTTTTCATGCCCAGTGTGCATGAGGCCTAAAAGCAAATGTAATTATAATTGTTCAGTTCAAGTAAATTAACTATGATGACGAGAACTGAATCATAGTAATCTTTCATGATTATTTGGTTCAATAATTCTGGGGCTGGAAGCTCTACGGAGCAAGTTTGCTTTAAAGTATTTGTCAGGAAAAATTTAAAAACATGTTTTCCCATGTTTTATCCCTATACCCTGTGAGTACAGAAATATGCTGTACCTGTTGATATGCCAGAAATGCTCTCAGCTGCTAAGTCCTGTTCTGGGTTGAAAACACGCTGCATTTTTGTGGACTGAATAGTGCAAGCCTTGTCCAGCTGTCTTTTGATAAACTACTCCAACCCTTCCACTTTCCTCATCTCTCTACAACATAGAGACTAACTATTCTGTAGTCTAAGATAAGAAATTTGAGGGCTAATTAGACTCCTTGAGATAACACAGGAAGTGTGTACAGAACAACCCAGAATTTCTGACATGATCAACAGGTTTTTTTTTGCACACTTTTAATGTTATATTTAACAGAACAAATGGGAGCAACAATAGAAGTTACGGTAATTGTTAGGGTCCACTTTTTTCTTTTTTTTCTATGGCTCAACCTAGGTCAAGTTATGGTACACTTAACAAACTTTACAAACACTTTTTATAAGCTTGTGGTTTTATTCACACCAAATCTACTGGCATTTACTGCATCTTTTCCCAATCGGCTGACAGTGAATACATAGAAACTTGCTCCAGGAGCGTTTTCATCTTTTTTTTTTACCTTATCTCCGTCTTCTCCTGGAGGACCAACTGGTCCAGCTGGGCCTGGGAGACCAACAGGACCTTGGACACCATCACGTCCGGCTGGCCCCTGGGGACCTTTTTCTCCCTGAAGTTACAATAGACAAATTTGAGGAAATCACTCACTAACAGTAGGGAAAGGAAACTGTTACACCAATAAAACAAAACACACTTATAACAATTACAAGGGGTTCTGTGTGGGACATCCATCCAAATCAGACACAGGTAGCTAGGGCCATCACACAAACATTTTTTTATGCATAATATGTTTGTCTACAGTTCCCTTTCATATTTTGTCTACGTCATGAATTATATAAGTCTTAGCAGAAATTTCTGCTGTTTGAATCCACCCAGAAATAGTGTATGAATGTGCTGATCAAGGAGGTTGTAATGCTGAAACAGACATTTTGTTTCCTCTATAAATAACAATTACAATAGACAAGCTAAACTGGAAAAAAAAGAAATCCTGACTTGAAATCTGAGCCACTCATTATCACTAATGAAGTAAAGAGCCTCTTAGGCTGCATTCACACCTGGGCGTTTTGTAGCTTGAAGCCTGAAGCTACAAAAGCTAGAGGGGAAAAAATACATTATTCTCTATGGAGATGGTTCACATCTCCACTCCAAAAGCCTGAAGCCCTACGCCTGAAGCTCAAACAAGTTCCGGACCCTTTTTTGTCGCGCGAATCGGGCAGATTTGGACGTTTTTATTCTTTCTACATTGGTGACCTTTTGCTATGAACGGTTTAAGCTATGAGCCATGCACCGCTGAATAGCTCTGCCATATTATGAATACTGTGAGCCAACTATAAATAAAACAAATGTCTCTTTTCATCTGATATGAAGTGTTGTCTGTGAAGTCCCTATACCCATGACCCATGATTAAAAAGTTGTTCTTCTAGCTCTGGGTCTGACATCTTTTAATATGCCAAAGCAAGCAAAAAAAACTCCCAGTAATTAAAAGGGCCCCTTTAATAACCAGAATCAATGAACATTAATATCCCGATTGAACTGAAACATGCCACTGTCTCGTCACAATATGATACAGATGGCTTCATCGGGTCTCCCTGCTGACACAGAGGCCAATATATTCTTCCTGCAAATAACAAAATACAATCTGGTTTGCTTGTGATAGAATTAAAAGTTCAGGTTACACAAGAGTCAGGACTGAGGCCTGTTTAATCTCCACACTGCTCCCCCCTCCACTAAACCTGACCAATGCCAGATAACGCCAGGGAGACTGATGAAGAGAAGATCTGTATCATGAATCTATTAGCAGAAAAGATGTGAGCATGGACAGCGGCCAGTTCTAGCACTAAGGTCTAGACTTCCAGACTGGACTTGAACAAGTCACACTTTAGAAGCAGATCAAACTATAAATTTGTGATTATCCACACTTTATTTTATTTCTCATCATTGGCTTTTTACAGCAAAACTCCAGGCTAATCCCAGCCTTTAGCCATGTTATGTATTAACTAGAAAAATATTGTACATTCACTTATGAGTTTTTATAGCATAGATACCTGGAATCTTTTCTTTATATACCGTAAATGATGTGTAGTAGCACCAGCACCATGTCCAGACTGGCACTGTTGCATTATTTGGCGTTACCACCAGTGTTAATTTTGATGTCTAATTTCAATGTAGTTTTAATCTTAGACTTTTGACTAAAATGCCATTAGTTTTAGTCCTATTTTAGTCATCTGAATTATTTTAGTTGACTAAAATCTCCAGTACATTTTAGTCGACTAAAATCAAATGAGTTTAGGTAAATTGTAATGCAATATTTAAGCATTTCTCTAGAATTTCCTATCTCATTATAATCTCCTTGAGTAAAAATCTAATAACATGTAGTGGGGATGGGGAAGTAAATGGGAGTGGGGAGGCTGTTATTTTACACAGTGCTAAGCACTGCTACCTTGCTGGAAGGGGAAACACTTACCATGTGGTTTGCAGGGCATTGTTCCAGAACTCCCAGGCAGCAGACAGACAGAGGGAGCCTGCGTCTCTCAGCCAATACAGCTTGTCAGGGGGCTGAGGCTTTAACAGACATGCGGAGCGGCAGAGAAAGCGGAAGTTCAGGTGGGTAAATGTCCCTCCCTCACATTTTATTTCCGTTTTTATTTGTTGATGAAAATTGGATTTGATTTTCGTCATAGTTTTCATCGATTGACTAAATTAGAATTTTATTTTCGTTTAGTTTTCATCACTGAAAACATGCAGCTGACAAAAATTATGATGAAAATATTTTCGTAGACAAAATTAACACTGGTTACCACCCTAACATGTTTCAGACACTTGGAGCTGAAAGGGGGATTTCATGGTTGTATACAGGAGTTGAAGGGGAATCCAAATTTGGGGTAATACTCATTCTTAATTCAGTGAATAGGCTGCTGGCAAGGAAGTGACACCACAAGGTTAAGAGCTGCGGGTTTTAAAGAGCAATGCCACCTTCTAGCTATACAGCATGGTATTAAATGTAAAAAAATAAAATAAAAAAATAAAAGAACAAATTTAAATGTGAACTTTTTTCCATTCTTATTGAACTAATATCCCCAGAGCTCTTTAAAAAAACAGGGATTTACCTTCATTATTCTGCCCTCACTAAATGACTTATCAGATTGCAAGTTCTTAAGGTGAATATTGCATGATGGGCTTAAAATGTGGGTTTCAAAGATGTGGCCAAAGCCACTTCACTCTAAGCCATGTGAAATCCTACCTTTCCTTGATGTGAGCTCTAGTTTGCACTGAAGACTGCAGGAAAGGTGACGTAGTCAAAATACATCACTAAGTGAATCATCTTCAATGCTACATGCCACGTCTATACTTCAGTCTCACAAACTGAAAAATTGTTTAATGTCATTATCTATAGCCATGAACCTGACCAACACCAAGGAGCAAAATTGCTAATGTATTGCTGATATGATTGGAGAGGTAGAAGGGACACTACTCTATTTACACAGCAATATTTGATGTCTAGATAATAAATATATACATATTTTACAACTGACTCCTCTTTTTAGCCTTACTGTTTATACCTCATTTAAAGTCCCAACCATTTTTTCTTGCTCTATTTGAGATGTCTGCTCACAAATACACACAGAAAAGGTAAACAGTATGAGGGGTCTCAGTTACAGTTAGTGGCAGTACAAAGCTGTGTGATGCAGAGTAGTCATTCCATAGCATTACTTTGGTACCCGGGTAGCACCAGGTTGACTGCATGGAGAATCCTGCTTGATGTCTATAGTGTGAATATATAGCTATCTCTCTATATATATATAAAAATATATATAGATATCTATATATTAAAACAATTAATGTACTTACTGGAGCCCCCTTTTCACCAGCTGGTCCAGTTGGTCCTTGTGGGCCGGGTCTTCCTGGTAAACCAATTGGACCAGCAGGTCCTGCAGCTCCTCTTTCGCCTGGAGAACCCTAGAACATAAACAGAGTTCATATCAGTGACAAACTTCCAGAGATAGCATTTGTCTGACCACTTGAGTGCTCAAAATCTGAATGCATTGCAGGTACATCGCAGTGTATTAGAGACATTTTTACAAAGAAAAAAAATTATACATATATTTATATAAAACACACACACTATATATATATATATATATATATATATATATATATATATATATATATATATATATACACACAAACACACACTGCATAATATTAATGATGTTCCAAAACTGATGTAAGGAATGTGAAGTGTTTAATAGGGTGATCTAAGGGTCAATTAATCTACTCCGCATCAGATAGGGGATTGTAACTTATACAATGTGCTGGGCAAAATGTTCTATGAGCTGCATACAATACACAGTGTAAATACTCCACAGAGAGCTCTGCTTTGTCTTTTTGTCATCTACATTCTGTCTGCTTCCCTCCCTCTAGGGTTTAAGCTACAGATTGGCATTGAGTGCTGGTATTAGGTTTGTGGTCTACCAGAACACCCAGACCCTTCACCATTGATTGACCCAGTTTTACTCTCCCCAATGAGCAGATGTAAAGAGCTCCATATTGTGGCAGGCAGTGTACTTTTTCTTTATCTGAATGTGTGTTTTAAAAAAAAAAAAGCTGGGAGTGTGCAGTGCAGTGCCCACCATAATATGGTGCCTGCACTGTGCACAGTAAGACTGGGAGCTATTGCTGCCTCCTTATGTGATTTGCAGGTCAGCCCCTGGGCAGACTAATGGGAGTGGGACAGAGTCAGTGGGCAGGCAGAGAGAGGAAAGCCACAGTCACAGACTGCCGGTACAACAGCGACCAGGTGGCGAAAGGTCTGTGGAGAAGCTGAGGGAGCTGCGGGCACCAGACAGATGCCGATTTGATCCAGACTTCATGACCTCAGGTGCTTGCGGTTGCAGTGCACACACTGCGTGGTGTGTGTGTCTTCTTCACAACTGAGCCTCCAAGCAGGCCAGGCTCCTCCCACTGCAGACAACCAGGTGCCAAAAGTGGTGTGTGGTATTTAAGGGGTATTGCAGGCAGAGATCACTCCACCTGTCACCCAGCCTGGCAAATTGCTGCACTGCAAATCATTCTACCTGTCAATTGTTTTCAATAACTGCTGCACTGTTGCTGAGCAGCATGGAAGTGCTGGGCACTTGGGCAGGATGCTATGGTGGGGTTTAGACCCCCCTAACCCCCCAGTAGAGTGGAAGGGAAATAAGTTTGTCCTGAAGTTCAAAGGCTGGACAGTGCCATGTCTAGCATCAGGCCCAGGTACTCTAATCTATAAGACAGGTCCAGCGATGACTTCCTCATATTGATAACTAATCAAATGGGCTGCAGAGTCAGCACTGTCAGCTGTAATTTTGGATGCCAGAGATAGGGTGAAGTGATCCTTTAACAGGAGATTGTTCAGGTAACCCGCAACATGAACAAAGTGAAGTGGAGGAAAGATGGGGGATGTGCAAGTAAGCATCCTTAAAGGAAGCCAGAAAATCCACTGAAGCGAGAGAGGCAATCACTAGCTTGGTGGATTCCATGTAGAAACAAGTTGAGGGAGTCAGATCTAGTACGGGTCCCCATTTGGTTTAGGAACCATAAAAAAGTTTGAATAGAAGTCTTGAAGGCATTCTTTTGTTGGTACAGGGGTAATGACCCCTTGGCACAATAGCTGCTGGATCTGGCCATTGAAACGGGAAGAGAGGGAGGGGGCTGGAAGAAGAGAGGATGCATAGCCAGGGCCAGATTAAGAGCATCATGGGCCTGGTGCTGAGGATTTTGGTAGGCCTTTTTATGGAAACAAAATGAAAATACAAACATTTTTTCATAAAACAAATTAAATATACTGTTACCAGTAATATCAGCCATGCAGCCTTTGAGCAGCAGCAACACCCCCAATACCACCTGCTATGCAGTCTCTCAACAGCAGCAACATAGGGCGACCACATTTCCAAACTGCCATTCAGGGACATCCCCCCTTCCCAAAAAAAGATGAGGGGGGATGTAGTCTCGGGGGTTGATGGGGAAATAGGTGGCGGGGTAATTTTTCGGGCAAATGGCTGGTGTTAGCACTTAAAATCATCCTGACACTATGCTTGATATGGCATCAGGATGATAAAATTCCATTATTTCTATTACTACGTTGTAATATATAGTAAAATAGTTAAACTCACCATGATGCCGAATCAGTGGGAAACTGAGCTTGTCACTTGCCACCATCGCCTGCCGCCAGATGCAGCATGCCAGATGCCACCCATAGCCTGCTATCAGATGCAGTGTGCCACTTAACACCCGCAGCCTGTCATCAGATACATTGTGCCACTTGCCACCAGCAGCATGCCACCAAATACAGTGTGCCACTTGCCACCAGCAGTCTGCCACCAGATACAGTGTGCTACTTGCCACCAGATACGGTGTGCCACTTGCCACCAGACACAGTGTGCCACTTGTCACCAGCAGCATGCCACCAGATATGGTGTGCCACTTGCCACCAGATATGGTGTGCCACTTGCCACCAGCAGCCTGCCACCCAATATGGTGTGCCACTTGCCAACAGCAGTCTGCCACCAGATACAGTGTGCCGCTTGCCACCAGATACAGTGTGCCACTTGCCACAAGCAGCATGCCACCAGATACAGTGTGCCACTTGCCTCAAGCAGCCTGTCACCAGATAGTGTGCCACTTGCCACCAGCAGCCTGTCACCAGATACAGTGTGCCACTTGCCACCAGCAGCCTGTCACCAGATACAGAGTGCCACTCACCACCAGCAGCCTGTCACCAGATACAGTGTGCCACTCACCACCAGCAGCCTGTCACCAGATACAGAGTGCCACTTTCCACCAGCAGCCTGTCACCAGATACAGTGTGCCACTTGCCACCAGCGGCCTGTCATTCCCTCCAGGACTCTGCCCGGACGGATAGAAGGGACAGGGCCTGCATAGTCAATCAAATCCCTGGAGCCCCCACCTCTCCCGAGCTGGGATGGTATGGCCGTGTCTATGTATGCCAGGAGTATCGATCAGACCAAGTTCTACAGGGGGTTTGTGTGTGCAAGCCTTTGGGCTCACACTGGTGTGCTGCAGTCGGCCGCACTGCTTGTGTATCTGCAGTTTTAGCTTGCAGTCCTATTGATTTATATCAGGTTGCAGGTTTTTGCTGCATTTTCTGACACAGCGCCAAAGATGCAGCATGCAGGAATTTTGGTGTGCTTTCAGAAAATGCAGAAAAAACAAGCAACCTAATAAAAATCAATAGGACTGTGGATAAAATGCAGGAAAACTGTGGATACACCAGCAATGGGCCAAACATAGCAAATCAGTGTGAACCCACCAAAAAGCACAAGGGACCAAGCACTACCACAGGCTGATGACACAATTCTAAACACTTTGGCTGCAGTTATAAGAGCTACTGCTGGAGAAAAAAAGTTAAAAACGAGGGGAAGGGAGATGAGTCCAGTCACTGAGCTCACGTTTGGATGGTCCCTGAAGGCTTATCACTCAGAGATATCCTGTTCACCTTCTATTTGCCGGTGTTCTGTTCATAATTTCCCACCCACATGGCTCCTTCACTGCACAGACTTCACAGAGGGAGAGGGGAAAGGCAGAGCCGACTCAGCCTCTCCCATTTGTGTAGGGGGGGAACTGTGCATGGTGACATTGTAATAACCACAGTGCGCCAACACAGATGCAGCCAAACACCCCTACATTTACACACAGCTTCTCCTGTCCCCATAGAAGTTTATGGACAGGAGAAAATTGGGCTTATACTGCTGGCTGGGCGGGCCGATTTTAAAGCAGGGGCCTGGAGCTGCAGCTCCATCAGCCCCTATGTTAATCCGGCCCGGTGCATAGCTAGTTTGTAACCCTTGGAAATGACACTCTGGACCAAGGCATTTGAAATTTCCTGGGACCAGAAAGCTGACAAGAAATCCCCCTACTCTGGGAAGTGGGGGTGCTCCATCACTAAGAAGAATCCCTGGAATCAGCCTTGGCTAGATTAAAGGACTATGTATTCTTAAGATAGTATGTTCCCATCTTAGATTAGTACCTGGAAGACCGAGAGGGATGAAAGGAATCTTTCCTGACCTCAGAAGTAGAAGACCCACAGGTGGATGTTCAAACCTTCTTTTTCTGTGGGAGAAGAGTACTCTTACCCCCAGTAATCTACTTGAGCACTTGTCCAAGGAAGTACCAAAAAGGTGTCTGCCTTCTAAGGGTAACCGCTCCAGAAAACTTCTTGCACAGGAGTTTAGCTAACCAGCATTAAAGCCAAAGAATCCTGCACATGTGGATAGAGAGAAGACTCATCCTGGAGATCTGGTGAAGTGTGTCCACCAGGCTGTGGGTAAAGGGTCTAACTAACTGCGGACTTAGGCATCCGTTAGAATAGAATTAGGCTCACGGGCCATACGTTTAGTCCAGACAGCAATGGTCTGGCAGCCTGCCATAGAAGCAACCGCATCGAGGGGGCCGCTAAAAAAAAAAGGAATTGAAAGAAAGCCCCTCTTGTTCACTGGGTTCTTGAACATGGGATTATCCTTCATAGGGGTCATGAGGGTCTTATCAGGACAAGAAATGTCAAGATCCACCACAGAAACTGCCCACTTTTGCAGGAAACTTTCCACAATAGGATATTGTGAAGTGAAGCGTTTTGGAGGAGTAAAAATCTTCTCCAGATAAGGCCAGTCCCCATATAGGTCAGGCTTCACCAGCGAGTAGCCCTGTAGGTCTTAGCTCGTATTAGCAATTTAAGGAACCCTATGCTGGATACCTTGGGGTGAGCAGACTTAGAATGCTCTAATGCGAAGCAAGACTGTACAGAGTCAGTAAGGGTAGCTATGGTATCCTTAAGCTTGGATAAAATCTCCATCAAATGCATGTCATCCTGATCTGATTCCTCAGAAGGAAACTACTACCTCCTTCTCAGGTAATGTGTCTTACTTGAGGGAAAAGTCAAAGACCGATTTTGAAGGAAAGGTGGAAGGGACTGTCAGTACCTGGATCTAAACCCAAGACCTCTGCTGCATCTGGTAGTAACTCTTCTTGCTAAGCTATGTGGGATGCTGGACAGCTCCCTACCTGATCCCTTGGACAAACTTACTTTCTGCCTTGTTTCTGGTGAACCTTGAACTCCTTGTGCCTCCCATGAACTAAATATTTTAGCCATACCTTTGCACTTCCTGTTTGCCAGATTATTGTGCTCTTCTTTAGGCATAATATCTTTCTACTTACACTCCTGCTGCTGCCCTCATCTTCATTACCAAACTTTGGGTTGTTCCTCGACTACCCTTCCAATCAATTCCAACCTGTAACCATTTGTTACCAACCTTTGGCTTGTTCCTTGACTACGCTTTGGCTTGATCCCAACCTGCAACAATGACCTTTGGCTTGTTTACCAAATACGCTCCTGCTTGATCCCCATCTGCTACTGAACTCTGGCTTGCTCACCTGGTGGGGACGATCCTGAGAACTGTGACCTGGTACTAGCACGCAGTGACACTTATCTCCACCATCAGGAGCTCTGGGGGAGGGGATTGATTAGTGCTTCGACAAGTAAGCCCACACCACCCCCCCCCCCCCCAAGGGAAATCTGCTTGTGTATTTATCCTGCTGGTTTATACATGAGCCTTTCCACTACTATAGCAGCTGGCCTGCAAGCCGGACCCCTGATCTTAACAGAGGCATAGTTGTGACCCTGCTATCACTAAGGCCTGACATTCTGCCAATGAAATCTGACACTGGGGCAAGGAAGCTTCCCCCAGACAGAAACCCAGGACGTATGCTGCTGTAAACAGAGAGGGGGAGATCTTGGTGCCAAGCACTGTAGGCAGCTGCAAACACAGGAAGACCATTGTTCTGTGCCACTAGAAGAGAGCTAGGAGCTCTTTCTGCCCGGAAAGAGGTAGAGGCAGGCAACCAATTTAAGAATAAGGCCGTGTAGGTACAGGGTGTACAAGGACCATGCAGTAAGCTTGAAGATGCACTAGGGCACCAGCAGAGGAAGGTTGCACAATCGCACCAATCAATAGGTGCCAATGCAGGTAAATGTCACCACATTTAAAATTAAACTGGTGCTTCCAGCCCAGCGCTGTGACCACCACAGGGCTGGTTGCTGGTAACCATACACCCAAGTATAGGGCAGAGCACAGCCTTGGACCTGTGAAGTACCCTGCATCTCACTCCACACATTGCACTATATGAGCCAAGAGGGTACCTACAGCAGGATCCAGTGTAACCCAGGCTACCAGGCTCAGCTTCTACAATCTGGTGTCAATCAAGTCAAGGTCTACCAAGACAGAACAAAGGAGTCAACCAATCCAGAAGCTGCAGAAGGAGTGAGTCACTTTTAGTGCAGCCAGGGAGCTTAATAGAAGAATCATTAGAAAAAGAGGTAAGCTTCTTTCAGTAGAGAGTAGAGGTCCATTGCCTAAGAACATTACCAAAAATTCCCTGCTAAAATAGGAAGAGAAAACAGTGACAGGGAGGACAAGCAGATTGACAAAAAGATGAGCTTATCACTGTACTGCTTCTCCTTTCACTGTCCAGTTACAGGCTGAGATGGGTACAGCCTGGGATCAGAGGAAATGGGTTGAATGATTCTAGCCATGAAACTGAGGACATGTAGTGGAAAATAAAGGGTACCGTGGTTGAATTCTCTAGAATAAGGGTTAAATATTACAGAAAATTATTTTTTTATTTTGTCTGAGGTAATTGTTTTTGACTTGTTATTTTTGACTGGAGTTCTGCTTTAATAGATACATAAAAATGGACCTTCATTGGGAAGGGGTGCCTTTCCATTTTTCAGGTACAGAATAAAATGGCAAAAATAACAATTGCCACAAATAAGCTGACACAGTTTGGCTGCAAATAAAACAACAGTTTTGGGGTTAGTCCTGACAGAATTTCCAATTTACTCTCAAAGAGAGCTTAAAACACAAACAAGCCACTGGATATCTCCAAGCTTACAAATAAAGAGCATGATTCCTAGAATGCATTTGCCAGTGTCTTATAAAGCCCCCACCCGAAGATCTCTCCTCACAAATTCCCACCTTTTATCAGTGAATTAATTTATCTGCAATGCAAACCAGTTACATCTTTTGTTTTTACACTTCATTAAACTCTGAGGTGCTGGGAAGATTACAGATAATGTTATAATGTGCTTTCCCCCCGACTGCATCAAATTATACGCCATACAGGCCAATAATTGTCTGTGCAACACGTTTCACACACCCCGCTACTTTATGTGGCAAATGTTAGGAATAAACATTATTCCTACTTATGAAGAACTGTGTTTTGTGTTCCAAAAGAACAAGAACACAAGAGAATCGTTCCCAATGAATTGTCCATACATGTGAATAACCAATACTTACAGCAGGGCCAGGAGGTCCTGGGGGCCCTTCACTGCCTTTTAGTCCTGAAGAACCCTATAAAAAAAAAAAAACTATTAGCTTTACAGTTAGAATGAAATTAACTTTTTAGGCTTCTGCTTAGAGACTCTTGAAAAAGCATTTCTACTCATATAATCTGTAAATAGGCCAGAAGATATTTGTTTTTCCATTCTCCAGAAATACATTAAATTTTAAACCTAAACTAACCAAGGGCAGTTATACAACTCTGCTTATGTCAACCTGCCAGTATACTCACAACTGGGCCTGGAAGACCACGTTCTCCAGTGAATCCTCTTAAACCAGCTGGTCCATCTTTACCAGGCACACCAGCAGGGCCAGGATCTCCCTAAAAATTGAAAAGCAACAAGTTAGATATTGAGGTGAAAACAAATATAGCCATCAATGTATGCCTTCTTTTTTAAGGTTTAGTTAAAATATGTATGGGGGCAGAAGTTATATATACACACACACACACTATAGTAAATCTTTGCTGTGCTACAACAAAATTACAACTATTTGTGGCATAGTAACATGAATATATGTATTTATTAAAAGCCTTTATCTACAGAATTCTTTAGTGAATGGTGATAAAAAATGAAAAACATTTACTTCACATACATAGGCCATGTACAAAAATGGCTTGGAATTCAAGTGGTCAAAACAAGTTCATGGCTGCAGCTACAAGCCTGGTACTTTCAGCTTTCTCCTGGCTTTACAGTGAGCATGATCTGGGCAGCAAATATGGTAAATTATATCAGGATGACGAGTGGGAGGAGTTCAGGGAACATCCATGTGGGTCTAATAAACCCAGAAGTGATGATCATCTAGTCACTTCCCGGTTTAGAGCCATCATTCCCTGGCTACTGCGGCTGGGGATGCAGCTAATTGAGCAGTTTGTGGTTGATTAGCTGCAGTGGAAAGCAGAGGTGACATTAGGGGTCTGATAGAGAGAGCCAGTCACCTACTACTAAATAAGGGGCCTGTTAGACCCTTTATAATAGGTGGTGACGATTGGTTATAATTATTTCGAAAAGCTGCCTATTTTTTAATTGTATTCTGCTTTTCCACTGAGCCAATATTCTGCTTAAGAAGCTAAAACTCACCTTAGATCCTTCCTTTCCTGCCAGACCAGGCAAACCTTGCTCACCAGGAGGTCCAGGAGGCCCAGGATGACCTCTTTCGCCCATGGGACCAGTCTCTCCAGTTGGACCCTTGAAAAATCCACAAAGCGAAAAAAAATAATAAGAATCACACATCCAATAAACCAGAAATTACAAAGCAAAAGGTCAAGGCCTCTCTCAAAGAAAGCTAAAAAGAGCTTTAGTGTAATGGATCTGGCAATACAGTGGCGTGGTGCAGGCACCATTAAATGGGAGGTCGATCAGCCTAGTTCCTCTGGAGGAACTTTAGGGTTCAACAGAACCCTGGCTGAGGAAGGCTAGTCTAAATTGTGCTCTAAATTGTACAATTTTCTCTGAGCCCAGGGGTCAGTCAGGTACATCTGGAGCACCATGTACTGTTTACAGGAAAAACACTATGTGACTCAAACTACCACAGAAGATCTCTGCATTGTGTGAGGGGCAGAGACAAACTACCGCAGGAGAATCTTCACATTGGGGGAGGGGCAGAGACACAAACTACCGCAGAAAAATCTTCACATTGGGCGAGGGGCAGAGACACAAACTACCGCAGAAAAATCTCAGCATTGTGTATGGGCCGGAAACACAAACTACCGCAGAAAAATCTCTGCATTGTGTGAGGGCCAGAGACACAAACTACTGCAGAAAAATCTCTGCATTGTGTGAGGGCCAGAGACACAAACTACCGCAGAAAAATCTCTGCATTGTGTGAGGGCCAGAGACACAAACTACTTTAGAACAATCTCTGCATTGTGTGAGGGGCAGACACAAACTACCGCAGAAAAATCTCTGCATTGTGTGAGGAGCAGAGAAACCACCACAGAAAAATCTCTGCATTGTGTGAGGGGCAGAGACAAACTACTGCAGAAAAATCTCCACATTATGTAAAGGGCAGAGATGCAAACTGCTGTGGAGAAATTCCATTACTGTAGAAGAAGTGGAGGCACAAACCACTGCAGAGAATTTTTACCATTGAAGATTGTGACATATAAGAATCTGGAAGTAATTAAAAAAAGCAAAATGACATCTCAGAACTGATATATTTAGGGAAAATGACTCACTCTAACCTACAAAATCATATTTCTGATTAAAAAAACTGTGATACATTTGTATTTTTCTAAAAAGGAAAAACTTACTGACAGAGCTGGCTTCACAAGTAGCAGATCGGGTCATATGATAAGCTTCTATCCTATTAGAATAATTTTTTTTCTCTGTCTACTCATTAATATTACAGAGAGAGTCGGGGGAACAATTAAACACTAAGGCCCCTTTCACACTTGTGCAACTTCAAAGAGTCACGGTTTTGCCGCGATTTCAATGAATGCCTGTGTAAGTGGCATCAAAATCGGACCAAAGTAGTGCAGGGACTACTTTGAAGTCGGAACGACTTGAAGTCGTACTATTATGAATGGCTGTCATTGGAAATCATGGGGAACGACTTGTCATACTACTTTGCAGTCCCAAATCGTGAGACAAGTCGTATAAGTGTGAAAGGGGCCTAAGACTACAGCATTACATCTGATTGGAGTCTAACTTGAAGAGACCAGGGAGCTGGCTGCTGATCACACACTGTCCCCTCTGAACAAAGTTCTATAAAATCACAATAATGTTTTATCCTTCCACTATCAAAGAGTTGCCAGCTTCCCCTGGCTAATTAGAGATTCACAAAGAGATGACTTACCTGCGGGCCGACAACACCAGGGGGACCTGGGGGGCCAGTTTTTCCTTGGAAGCCCTGGTGATAGGAAGAGAGAAGGTGAGTTCGGGCAGAGAAGCAAAGAGGTCATCAGTTTAACTCACCAGCTCGGTGAGACCCTAAAAAGACACTAAAGCCTGATGTATAGAGCAGAGGTAGAGCAAACAAACATGTCAGGAAAGAAAGACAGACAGAGAAACAGAGACATGCTGCACCATGCTTATTAGAAGACTTCTTCTGCTACGTTTTACCTGATTGGGTGAGAAATCACTGTTGTTACAGCAGCACCAGTTGAAATCCTGGACACCTGAGTCAGAGGTGTACTTACCGAAAATACTTTATGGTAGTGGGAAAGAATGATTCAGCTGCCAGCACAGCTGGTTTAATCGGATACAGAAAAATATGTACATATGCTCTCATGACAACTTCTATAACATTAGTTGCAGGTCTGTTGTTCAGCCTACTGTACATATTAAAGTGGGGCAATAAGTCATAAATCGGGTTACCCTCATGGAAGATCGGGTTTTGAATGCCAGCAGGGGTAGCCCCATGCTCCACAAGCCCAAATGAAAAGACCTGCTGCACCAAAAATTTAAATGCTGGTAACTTTATTTATCCAGACAACACAGAGAGTCCCCTGTCTGAAACCGCCTCCTCCTGTCATCCACAAGGCTGGGCTGGGGTACCCAAAAGAAATGAGAGATCAGGAGGAGACTTGCTGGGTTTTTTAACAGTAATTTTCAGTGAGTGTTATCCTTATAACTTATCCCAGTAATGGAGGAACTGAGTAATTTGTGGGTAATGCTTATTTCAGGAGTAGTAACATACACTGATAAATTGAATTAGGTTCTTAAATCAGCTTTGAACTTCAATAGTAATGTGATAGATTCAAAACGTTAAAATTTGATTCTCATTTTAACCCTTCCTAATCATATTTTACAGCACAAATGGCTTCTGCTCAATAATATGTTCCTGACTGCTCAGTTTAATCAGAAAAAAAATATGTTTTATAAAAAAACATATTTTGCCAAGACAATGAGACGAACAGAGAATGGTAATAATTGTGACAAACACAAATAGGCATACCTCGTTCTACGCCGACATACAGGCCTGCATATGAGCACAAACACAAGACAAAGCCATACAGCGTGGGCGCGTTACAGCTTCAGCCATCTGGCCAAGGATGCCAAAAAAGAATCTCTTGCTCAACTGGCCAGTGCTTAAAATTCTGAAGCAGCATATTATTACTAAAAATGCCAGCGTTTTGCATTTAAATAACCAATAAAGATTTTCCACTGACAGCAGTGTGGGGACATTAAGTATTACAAGCATGATGTATGTAATGTAATATGGTAATGTGCCATGAGTCATGTGTTTAAAAAAGTGACTTTATACAGGATATTGTACAGTAAAGTTTCCATGTAAAATTGTTCTCCAGAAGGAGGCTGTTTAGTTATTTACAGTTCAATAACTTCTACAGGAGACCTGAAGTCTGTCCGAGTCTTTATCTGAAATTAGAAAAGTAGCAGTAGGCTGGCGTCTAGGGCAAGAGATCCCAGAGATATTCATATAAATGAATAGGTGACTGTGGCAACACCCTTCTTACTAGCACTGCAGATTTAACAGCCTTTAGACCACAGACAGTCCCCGTATATGATTAGGTAGTTAATAAGGTGAGAACTGTAAACCACTGAACAGCACCCTTACAAAATGTAAAAGCTTCCTAGAGCAGGAACTGAGCATTCAATGAAAACAACATGCATAGCATGCCCCACCGCTCCTGAACTTCCTTAAGTCTGTAAATGGTCATTGAGGCAACCTACACATTAATGGACCAATAAGGAGGTTCAGAAGGCATCAGAATCAATCCAAAGGGTGACCTATATCTCTGGATCTACTGATACTTTGACAAGCGGTTTCTAAAGACGGTAACATCAGCCTATGTAATTTTTTCATCAGTTGCTCAGTTGTAATAAGCCATCTTTGTGGCAGGTTCACTTTAAGCAGGAAAAACATACATCAGTGTATTTTCACTTGGAAATTCTAATTTGCAAGAACAGAAAGTTTGCAGAAGCCAGTCATCTGATGAATCAGAGAACATCCAAATCCCAACAGCCACATTCACTCAGGCAAGCCATGTCATGTTCATTCTAATGCTGGAAATTCCATCTACATCAAAATATTAATTTATAGATTAAATCAACATGACATTTGTGTTGGTGCTAGCAAATTAAATGACACTGTGATAATTGTGAGGTCACACATCCCCCCTCTTTATACCCATATGTGCCCACTAGTGCAAACATACTGTGCCACATTTACCAAAGTATCTGACACTGGGACTGTCCACCTTGCCTACAGCAAATAATGATGTACAAACCTGCTGGACAACAGTTTGAACCTGATTAGTGCTGCAGGTCAAAACAGACAGGTCTTGCTGCCAATACTGTGATAAATGATATCCACACTTTTGGGATTAAGATCAAAGCAAGTTTTCATTATATTCACTGGCAGAAGGCATTACATCTTCTGTTAATGGATACATTGATATTCTTGCACCAAGTGCACTAATAAGTAGTTGATTGTGTCTGGATATGGCCCTCATGAAGCATCATTACTCTGACCCAGCCAGAATAAGCAGGGGGATTGCTTTAGACCCCTCCATATAGCCGAACAGACACCAACCGAAAGGTAAAAGCATGGTGACGTCTCCTCGTCTACAGGGAATGGTCAAGAGTAATCACGCATCCAACTGATGTCAGATGTAAGGATGCACTCCACCGTCACCGTCTACTCACAGTTTCACCTCTCTGTCCAGGGTGGCCAGGAAGTCCATCTTTCCCTGCCGGACCCTAAAGAGAATAATTAATATCATCAGTCTCCGTTATCTTAAAAAATGTTTAGCAGCATGAATTGGTCTGCAGAGGCAAAAAAAGATGATGATATAAATATACAGTATAAGTGAATGCAGATAAAGAGGAGTGAATTGCTAGCTACTGATCAGGAGTTGTTGGTGGTGAACCATAGGTCACATTTTTTATTGCATTTCTGGCAATTATCGCAAAGTAGCCTTGGACTTGCCTTGCCTTGTGCATAAGGAACTTCAAATTTACGTCAGATTTACTTATTGTTATATGGAATACAGGTTGCTGAAGAGAGTTCACTCATAAAAACCAAGTGGACATTAGCATTATTTTCATAGTTGCACTCAGTTAATCTCAGCATAAATTTCATTGACTGCTGTGGAAACCATCTTAATTTTCTTTCCCTAAAGTGTAAGTTTGACCAGGTTATGATTATTTAAATATTTACAGATTCTCAACAAGCAGCAAATAAGCTTTAAGAGAATACTTCTGTAGCTGCAGGCACTGTGACACAGCAGCCTTCCAGCTTTATAATCACAGAGCAGGTACTCTTAGAGAGGGGAGCAAAGTGCTGAGGCTAGACTTGGACAACTTCAGGGTTTCTCTTGTGAACTTTGTGGCTGAATTACAGTGCCTGTAGCTACCGAAGTCAATGAGAACCTGTTTTAAAGTTCTTTTATTGGTTGTTGATACCTGAATGTTCATAGCCTGGCCAAAGGTTCTTCAGGGCACCCAAATATAAAGTTACAATTTCTGATCAATTCGCTGTGATGAACTTCAAATTATTTTTAATAAATCATTTTCCTACATACCACAAATGCTTTTGCATACTACATTTTAGCAACTTGCCATTTCAAGAAATGCTTATTAACAGGATTGCTAGTATGGCAGAGGTATGTAAACTGTGGCTTGGAGTAGAAAATGTATGGCATTGTAGCAAGTGATAGGGTAGGCAAAGAGCAATCTCAAAAGAAACATTGCTGCCCAGTATAAACGGATTGGGAAGAGCTGCAGTCAAGAAGAAAGGACATGAATGGGTGGACACTCAGTAAAACCTGCTCTTTCTCGTTACTTTTAAGATGTCAAACTCTTGTGCATTGTTTGGTCTACAAGGGAGTCATTTGAATGTCCAGTGGCCCTTATGAAGGAGACAAAATTTTACTGCGGAGCACAATGGTATGGGACCCACTCATACAGTGCATTGAAAAAGTATTCATATTCAAATTTTCCAAATTTTGTCATGTTACAACCAAAAACAAATGTATTTTATTGGGATTTTATGTGATAGACCAACACAAAGTGGCACATAATTGTGAAGTGGAAGGAAAATGATAAATGGTTTTCAATTTTTTTTTTTACAAATATGTGAAAAGTCTGGTGTGCATTTGTATTCAGCCCCCCTGAGTCAATACTTTGTAGAACCGCCTTTCGCTCCAATTACAGCTGCAAGACTTTTTGGGGATGTCTCTACTAGCTTTGCACATCTAGAGAGTGACATTTTTGACCATTCTTCTTTGCAAAATAGCTCAAGCTCTGTCACATTGGATGGAGAGCATCTGTGAACAGCAGATTATAAGTCTTGCCACAGATTCTCAGTTGGATTTAGGTCTGGACTTTGACTGGGCCATTCTAACACATGAATATGCTTTGATCTAAACCAGGGGTCTTCAAACTACGGCCCTCCAGTTGTTTAGGAACTACAATTCCCATCATGCTTAGTCATGTCTGTGAATGTTAGAGTTTTACAATGCCTCATGGGATGTGTAGTTCCACAACAGCTGGAGGGCCGTAGTTTGAGGATCCCTGATCTAAACCATTCCATTGTAGCTCTGGCTGTATGGCAGGTGAACCTCCGCCCCAGTCTCAAGTCTTTTGCAGACTCAAATGCCACGTACACACGACCGGTTTTCCTGTCGGAATAAACTCTGAAGGTAAACTCGCCTACACACGATCACACCGAAGTCCGATCGTCAAGAACGTGGTGACGTACAGCATGTACGACGGGACTAGAAAAAGTAAGTTCAATAGCCAGTAGCCAATAGCTGCCGTCTCGTACTTGCTTCAGAACATGCGTAGTTTTTGGTTCGTCGGAACAGCATACAGATGAGCGGAGTTCCTTTTCCGTCGGAAATATTTAGAACATGTTCTATTTCTCGGTCCGTCAGAATTTTCGAAAAAAAAAGTCTGATGAGGCACACACACGATCAGAATATACGATGAAAAGATTCCGTCTGACTTTTTCTGTCAGACATTCCGCTCGTGTGTACGCGGCACAACAGGTTTTCTTCTAAGATTGCCCTGTATTTGGCTCCATCCATATTCCCATCAACTCTGACCAGCTTCCCTGTTCCGGCTGAAGAAAGGCTTCCCTACAACATTTTCTGCCACCACCATGTTTCACGGTGGGGATGGTGTGTTCAGGGTGATGTGCAGTGTTGGTTTTCACTAACACGCATAATGTTTTGCTTTTAGGCTAAATAGTTACATTTTTGTCTCATCTGACCAGAGCACCTTCTTCCACATGTTTGCTGTGTCCCCCACATGGCTTCTTGCAAACTGCAAATGGGACTTCTTATGGTTTTTCTTCAACAATGGATTTCTTCTTGCCACTCTTCCATAAAGGCCAGATTTGTGGAGTGCACGACTAACAGTTGTCCTGTGGACAGATTCTCCCACCTGAGCTGTGGATCTATGCAGCTCCTCCAGAGGTACCATGGGCCTCTTGGCTGCTTCTCTGACTAAATGCTCTCCTTGCCTGGCCTGTCAGTTTAGGTGGCCAACCATGTCTTGTAGGTTTGCAGTTGTGCCATACTCTTTCCATTTTCCGATGATGTATTGAACAGAGCTGCGTGAGATGTTTAAAGCTTGGGATATTTTTTTAAAACCTAACAATGCTTTAAACTTCTTCACAACTTTATCCCTGACCTGTCTGGTCTGTTCCTTGACTTTTATGATGCTGTTTGTTCACTAAGGTTCTCTAACTAACCTCTGAGGGCTTCACGGAACAGCTGTATTTATACGGAGATTAAATTACACACAGGTGGACTCTTTTTACCAATTAGGTGACTTCTGAAGGCAATTGGTTCCACTAGATTTTAGTTAGAGGTATCAGAGTAAAGGGGGGCTGAATACAAATGCACACCACACTTTTCACATATTTATTTGTAAAAAAATTTAAAACCATTCATCATTTTCCTTCCACTTCACAATTATGTGCCACTTTGTGTTGGTCTATCACATAAAATACATTTATGTTTTTGGTTGTAACATGACAAAATGTGGAAAATTTCAAGGGGTATGAATACTTTTTTAAGGCCCTTTATAACACATTTTATGTTGGGCGTTCTACTTTCAATATATGCAGTTCATGCTGTGCACAAGTTCACAGTCAATGTGGAAGAAGAAAATGGTCTACTTACAGGGGGGCCCTTCGGTCCAGGAAATCCAGTGGGTCCTTGAGGTCCGGGTGGTCCCTGTGATAACATGGAATTAGAGTTAAATCAGAACTAAATTATTTTACCAGTTTCAACAATAAAAGAAATGTCTCTGGTTGTTACATGCATTTGCAGTGCTAATTTTTAAAGCCGAAACTAGTCACAGGCAGCCTATTGTTTACCAAACTACAGACGATGCATTATGGCAGAACATGCCGAGCAATATACAAGGTTGTTGTCAGATTGTTGGCAGTTATAAGCTGGACTCATAAGCAAATAAAATCAATCACTCTAAAGCATGGTTTTGTCTTGCACAATGTAGCAGCCATTTAGAAGCATGGTATGGCAATGGAACAAATATGTTAATGCAAAAATGTATACTATGCAAAACTCAGCCTCTTCGCCATTGGCATAAATGTTTTCAATTGGAGCTCAAACTGCACATTCTAACTTATTATAACATATTCTGACAACACAAAAAGCAGGTAATCCGCAGAGTTATGCTTTCCCATGGCACCATGCTGCCATGGCAAATGCCAGATCTATACTACATCTGGCACGTTTATAAGTTCTAACCGGCCTAACAGCTCGACCGGACTGTGCCATGCAGCTGGGGTTCTACCTTCCCTTATTAAAGTGCTACAAAATGGCTTCTCTGGCGCCGCCCCCTTTGCTTTCAGGCTCTTGCCATTGTCCAGGCCACATATTACATATGAACAGATAGTTTTGGGGATCTCTCATCAAATTGGGGGGTAGAAGTAATGACTCTCCTCTTTGTTTGATCTTGTATTAACGATACACATACAACATTGCATGACATTTCATATTACCATGTGTACCAGCAGCATTTCATGAGCATGAAATTCAAAGACCAATGGTTTAGGAAAAGAGTGCTTTTATACGTTTTTATGAATGAAGTCCAAACGCCAAGAAAGCTACAGTTCTATATATCCCGTAAATTCATTTTGTTAGGTTGCACTGTTGTTCCGGAGCCCCCAATTGTTTATGCATCGTGTTCGGGGATCCCTAAGTGTCAGTGTGTCATTGTTCTGGAAACCCCCTAGTGTCAGTGCCTGTGTTCTAGAATCCCACAAGTTTGAATGTGTAGTAAAAACTTTTTGCTATAAAATTCTATTTCTGCATTGCTGTGCTACACCAACTGTTGTTTTCCATAGAAACCTTCCTAACCATTCACAGGTCAGTAGCTGAACTGTAGAAATGAGGACTCTGGGGGAGTAGAAAGGCAAAGTGATGCCTATGGCAAGAATCTTACCTTCAATCTATCTCCTACAACGGGTAAAAGTTAATGAGTGCTATCTGTTCTGGCATCGCTAGATATGATTAACTAGTATAAAATCCAGTAGCATGTGTACAATAACTTATCTGTGCATTTGTACAGTTTCCCACTATGTGCTGTATGTCAGTTCCTTTCCCCCTCTCTGCGTGCGTAGCCCTCAGCTGCCTCTGAATAATGGATGTGTGCAACTCCCTGGCTGTACAGACAGGACGACAGCTAGAACAAACTGGGCTGAAATAATAAGCTTTCTGTTTCTATAGGTCTTTATAATCCGAACCAGCATATATAGGAAATGTTCACTTCCCTCAGCCAGGGCCGTCTTTAATATTAATGGGACCCTGGGCAAACATTTTCTTGGGGCCCCCACCCCCAATGCAAATTTTCTCTCCACCCCAACATTCCAAAATACAAAAACACACGTAAACGTATGTATTGAATTGTATTCTAACTGTACTGTCTGCCCTCATGTTGTAAAGCGCTGCACAAACTGTCGGCGCTATATAAATCCTGTATAATAATTATAATGATGGGGGGGGGGAAGAGGAGCGCAGGATGATGGGGGGATAGGGAAGTCCAGGATGATTGGTGGGGGGGGGGGAATGGGGGAGTTCAAGATGATGCGAGGGGGCATAGGGGAGTCCAGGATGACACACAGGGATTGGGAGTGTGTACTGTGATGTGTTTGTATCATACAGGGCACAGAAAAAAATCAGCACAAGGGGCAGTACCTGCATATCCCCCCCCCCCCCCCCAAAAAGGAACCATCTATTGGTCACCTATGCACACCACTTTGCTTACCTCTGCACCCTCATCCACAGCCCACCTCTCCACCCCCCCTCTATCCACAGCCCACCCCTCTACCCCCCCTCCATCCACAGCTCACCTCTCTACCCCCCCTCCATCCACAGCTCACCTCTCTACCCCCCCTCCATCCACAGCTCACCTCTCTACCCCCCCCTCCATCCACAGCTCACCTCTCTACCCCCCCCTCCATCCACAGCTCACCTCTCTACCCCCCTCCATCCACAGCTCACCTCTCTACCCCCCCCCCTCCATCCACAGCTCACCTCTCTACCCCCCCCCCCCTCCATCCACAGCTCACCTCTCTACCCCCCTCCATCCACAGCTCACCTCTCTAGCCCCCCCCCCCCCCCCCTCCATCCACAGCTCACCTCTCTACCCCCCCCCCCCTCCATCCACCTCCCTCCACCCCCCCCCCTCCCACAGCTCACCTCTCTACCCCCCCCCCCTCCATCCACAGCTCACCTCTCTACCCCCCCCCCCCCCTCCATCCACAGCTCACCTCTCTACCCCCCCCCCCCTCCATCTCACCTACCCCCCCCCCCCCTCCATCCACAGCTCACCTCTCTACCCCCCCTCCACCCCCCCACCCTCTACCCCCCCCCCTCCATCCACAGCTCACCTCTCTACCCCCCCCCCCTCCATCCACAGCTCACCTCTCTACCCCCCTCCATCCACAGCTCACCTCTCTACCCCCCCTCCACCCCACCTCTACCCCCCCCCCCCCCTCCATCCACAGCTCACCTCTCTACCCCCCCCCCCCTCCATCCACAGCTCACCTCTCTACCCCCCTCCATCCATAGCCCACCTCTCTTCCCCCCTCCATCCACAGCTCACCTCTCTACCCCCCCTCCATCCACAGCTCACCTCTCCACCCCCCCCTCCATCCACAGTTCACCTCTCTACCCCCCCCCCCCCTCCATCCACAGCTCACCTCTCTACCCCCCCTCTATCCACAGCTCACCTCTCTACCCCCCCCCTCCATCCACAGTTCACCTCTCTACCCCCCCTCCATCCACAGCTCACCTCTCGACCCCCCCCCCCCATCCACAGCTCACCTCTCTACCCCCCCTTCCATCCACAGCTCACCTCTCTACCCCCCTTCCATCCACAGCTCACCTCTCTACCCCCTCCATGCACAGCTCACCTCTCTACCCCCTCCATCCACAGCTCACTCCTGTACCCCCCTCCGTCCACAGCTCATCCCTGTACCCCCCTTCATCCACAGCTCACCTCTGTACCCCCCTCCATCCACAGTTCACCTCTGTACCCCCTCCCTCCACAGCTAACCTCTGTACCCCCTCCCTCCACAGCTTACCTCTGTACCCCCCTCCATCCATAGCTTACCTCTGTACCCCCCTCCATCCACAGTTCACCTCTGTACCCCCCTCCATACACAGCTCACCCCTGTACCCCCCCTCAATCCACAGCTGACCCCTGTACCCCCCTCTATCCATAGTTCACCTCTGTATTCCACGTTCACATCTGTACCCCTCCATCCACCGCTCACTTCTGTATCCCGTCTACCTCTGTATCACCACCCCTTTCACAGTTTACCTCTGTTTCCCCCATCCACCTCTGTATCCCCCCCATCCACAGCTCACCTCTGTACCCCTCTATCCACAGCTCACTTCTCTATCCCCCGTCCACCTCTGTACCCCCATCCACATTCTCCTCTGTATCCCCTTGTCCATCTCTGTACCCCCCCTGTTCACCTCTGTACACCCCCATCCATGTTCACCGCTGTAACCCCCCATCCACAGCTCACCTCTGTACCCCTCTATCCACAGCTCACTTCTCTATCCTCCATCCACCTCTGTACACCCCATCCACGTTCACCTCTGTATCCTTTCATCCACCTCTATACCCCCCAGTCCACCTCTGTACCCCCCTCCATCCACGTTCACCTCTGTACCCCCCGTCCACCTTTGTACCCCCATCAACATTCCCCTCTGTCCCCCCCGTATCCACGTTCACCTCTGTATCTCCATCCCCCTCTGTACCCCCATGTCCACCGCTGTACCCCCCTCCCATCCACGTTCACCTCTGTATCCTTCCATCCACCTTTGTACCCCCATCCATGTTCACCTCTGTATCCTTCCATCCACCTCTGTACCCCCCTTCCACCTCTGTACCCCCCTTCCACCTCTGTATCCCCCCCCCCATCTACGTTCACCTCTGTACTCCCCATCCACGTTCACCTCTGTATCCTTCGATCCACCTCTATACCCACCCCCATCCACCACACTTCTGTACCCCCCATCCACGTTCACCTCTGTACCCACCCTCCTCCACCACACCCCCAATTTTCTGCACATGTGAATCCCCTTCTCTCCACGGAGATCTTTCTCACCTGATGACACAATGGTGCAACACAGTCTCTGCCTTTCAGACCCGTAGCACACAGCCAGAACACTTCACTCGGCTGTGTGCTACACAGGTCTGTCAGGCGGGGGTGGGAGCGGGAGAAACACGGAGTGCCGCTCCATCATTGCCTGTCACTCTGGTCCGCAGGTCCTGACAGAGGGAGAAGCGGGACGAGCAGGGTCAAGCACATGAAGCCTGCAGCTGTCCTGCTCTTTTGTCATATTGTGGCCACTGCTTGGGGGAGGGTAAATCGGCGGCACCCGCTACTTCGGATAAACTGCGGGCAGCGCGGTGCTTAAGTGGTAGTTGCTTTGGGCCCCACAGCGATGACAGGGCCCAGGGCAGCTGCCCCTTTTGCCCTGCGTTAAAGACGGCCCTGCCCTAAGCCTTTCATGGGCTAACGCCACTAAGTATATCTTCTGGGCTGCTCTTAAAGAAGGCAAGTATCAAAACTATCCACAAACATCTCTGCATCTTTCCTGTGTCACTGCAGAAAATGTGGTATATGTTTCTGTCATTTAAAGTTTTATCTTACAAATGCTAACAAAGTGTGCCTGTTGCTTGAATGGCTAATTAGGATTGGTGTGTTGTATTAAAAAGTGTAAATGTCACTGGTGATGTGGCTTACATTGTTTTTTTTTTTTAATAACATTTCCGTATAAATAATGTTTTTTACTATGATTACAGAAACATGGAGGGATGACATTATAACATTATCGAATCATCACAGGAACATTATTGAGTCACACAGCCCTATGCTGTAGCTCAGAACAGATGTTAAAAAAATAGAACATTGTTTGCTCATGCGCAAATAATAATTTAACATGGCCATTTGAACTGCAACATACAGTATAAGCTTCAGCAGTACTGTGATGTTAGCACACCAAATATGGCTGTATGAGTACAACATTGTCACTTGCTATAGTACCAGATTTTAACATCCATGGCTTCATATACCTGTCTACGACATTAAACCATCTTCCTTTAGCCTTCTAAATATTAATGCATTGTGTGCCTTGTGCTAAAAACATTCATATTTAGGAGGACTAAATACCAGCAGCTTAGATATAGTTTTATATAGGCCATATACTGTATGCTGGAGATTAAAGTGTCATTAACACTGCATCATTAAAAACTATCAATAAATGCTGTATTACTTGCTGTTAATACTTAAAGAGGAACTACAGTCTGCTCACATAAATTTGTAATAAAAACATCTTTGCCATTCTGGAGCTTCCCTCCAACCACTTTGCATATCATTTTATATATACTGTGATTATGTACTTTCCAAATATACTGCATAAATCTCCCTCCGCTGAGTCTGGCTGCAATCATTTTAACTGTGGGCAGCTGAAGCTGCTGTCTGTTCATTTCCTGGATTTACAGACACACAGAGGCACACCTCCAGCTCTGCAGCTCTCATTGGCCCTCGTATGACTCACCCCCCCCCCCCCCTCCTTCCTGGCAAACTCTCACGAGAGTGAGGGAGAGCGCTGTGCATGATGTCATAAGCCTAGGCTTTTTTTTCCAGACAAGAAACAGGAAGTGGACTATATAAGATATTTACTGGCTGAAAAAAAATGTTTTACTATTCAAAGTTAAAACAACAAGGGCCGAAGATTTAATAAATGGAAAGATGAAAAAAATACTGAAGTTGCGCTTTAATCAGTCACCATGGGATTCGTTGCACAAAACCTGGTTGATGCTGCTGTTCTCTATCCTATCCTATCAGCATTGTTGGCAGCTAGTGTACATGCTCAATTTCCAGTGTATTTCTACCCTGAGCATTTCCCCCCTATCATATCTGAGCAGCCCATGTGACTATAAAGTCACACATGGCGTATACACAGTGGTAAATGACAGCCCACGTCCTCCCTCCTCCTCCATGCCCACTAACCAGCTAAACACAATGGGGGCAGGATATTACATCTTCATTGATGGAGGCTTCACCTCACTGTTATTCTAAGACACAGACAAAAAACATCAGGCAAGTATTTTGTATTATCTATAAATAGATTTCGACTTTAGTTAAACTATCAAGATCTCTCACAGGACCCCCAGTGACCTCTAGTGGAGCCCTAGGGATCTGGAAAGCTTCAGTTGACAAAGGTTGGTCCAGGGAATAGTCTGTAGTTGAGTTGACCTTTCTAGCTGTCATGTTCCCCTATGATTTACTAGCATGTTTAGGAGATACAAGTGTACATGTTTGTTCTGCAGAAGAAAAAAAAATCACTAAATGGTGGGATAGTTATTAATTTTCTGAACAACCAATGGCAAATGAATCATCTGGGTACGACCATTCTAGTTATTGTTTTCCTGTGTTGCAGATTCACCTCCCAGGTTGAATTGTGTTACTACTTAAGCATCTATAAGATCTTACCCTTTCACCAGGAGGACCAGCTGGGCCATCCCCTCCAGAGTTACCCTATAAGACAGAGAGAATCATTAGAATTTCATTGTCATAGTCTAATATCTATTTTAAAGCCTAATAAAATATTTTAGTTAAGACCTTTTTAAGGGCTACTTAATATTAATAATGTTTGTAGATGATGAAGTTTGGTTTAGTGAGATTTTCCCACCTACAGTATATAACTAAAGATTATAGATCAGCCCTAAATCCGAGGAGATGTTACACACTGTCATTAATCAGCATTCCCATAAATTCTATAGACATTGCTCTTTAGGTTTAAAACTAAGGCATCTATTTATTAAGGGAGCATTTCACACAGCCCCACACACTCGCAAAGCATTACCTGACTCAGAGGACTTAAAAAAAGCAAATCAGCAGAGTCTTTAGCCTTTTGCCAGATCTGACTGCCCCAAATGCTACCTGGCTCCTGAAAGATCCTTCAAGGCCCATTATCTTTTCTATGAATTGTCTCACCATGCCAAGCTGGACACAGAAAAGTCAAAGAGGTATTCTTGAACTCTCCAAAATGAATGGTTGATTTGTAGGCTGAAGGGCAAATTATTTTACTACATAGTGCACAATATTCTTACCTTCGGGCCTGGCTTTCCTGTTGTACCCCTTGGACCTCTTTCACCACGTGGACCCTGAAGAGAACACATATAGTTTGGTACTGTTGGACTGATACCACACACAATCATAAGCTTACAATCTAATCTATGAAAAAGGGATGTAACTTACCGTTGGACCTCGTTGCCCCCTTGGACCTGGTTTGCCAGGGGTTCCCTGAAGGAGAAAGAGGCACACTGATATAACAAGAAGCCATGTGAAGCAAATTACATAGAACTAAGCTAAAAAGAGATTACACAATTTTTGTTTTATCTGAAATAGTATTTAAATGATTGTAATCTACTGCATAGTGTATGCGCACACACAAACACGCATACACGGTATATGAAAATATACACTGTCAAAGACAAACTCTGGCATACTGCTTGATACTCCGTCTTGCTGCGGTCAATCAAGGACACACTTTGGAGAATCTTAAATCCAGCAGCCTCTCTTGTGTGAACATCTTTTCAAGACATTTGCTAGTCTCCCAGGAATAATATTAAATCAGTGACATTCAATAGTAATTCCTGATGGGTTTTCCCAGCTCAGCGCATTACTATATATTGGATTTATGCTGTCACATTTTGCTAGCCGAGGTCCATAGGACAGAAAATGTATGTAAAATTCTCTGTTCAGAAACTAAGAATGGAACTTGGTCGATGACAGAGGAATAATTCTGCCTACTTACAGTAAAAAAAAAATCTACATTGCTATTAAGCTTAGAAGTGTGGACTTAGTAGGAGTAAGTCTTTATTGGAATAGTTCAGCATGTGGTCTTGTTGCCTTAGCTGAACTCCCATGATGCTTGCCTAGCCCATAACATGGATAGCAGGTACGGTTAAAATACAGCCAGAAAGTGCTAGCACCAGTCGGGCTTGTATGTCAAGCAGATCAAAAGACACACTTTTATGTAATCTCCAGTAAAGCTGATCAGGTAAAAATATAATTTTAGTGTAACGAAACTACAGCATCAGCATTGCAGAGAAAAACAGGACCATTCTTTTTTTTTAACAGAGGAGAACAGGACCATTCTTAGTTCAGTTAAGCAATAAATGCATTTATTTCACCTAAATGGTAAACAGAATGACAGTTTGTGTAAATCACAAAGAAGTCTAACACCTTGAAACACTTTTGATTGTTCTGCGGCCCTACATTGCCTACTCCTTCGTGCAACACAGATGAGAAATAAAAAATATGAAACACAGGGAGGAATCGCTCACTTACTCGTGTGCCTTTCTCGCCGTTCGCTCCAGGAAATCCTGGGAAACCGATGGAACCCTTTGTGCAAAACAGAACAAGAAGTTATTTGCCGCTTAAAAGATAAAACTAACCTCAGTTCACAGGACAATGCTGAGAAAGATTTCATAGGTGATGTAGATACGGATCAGTAACACAGAACCTTGGTGGGTAAATAAACAATTCACTATTGTTTGATTTTACCACATAAAACTACAATCCTAGGAACTAGATTAGCGAATTTATGCGCATATACCTTTATCAGCCAATCAGCTTTCATCACTTTACAGGAGGATGACTCCAGATCGCTTGTCATGGGTTAGTGCACTTTGACATTAAAAAAAAATTGTGTACCAAATTACCGAAAATATACAAAAAACATTTTTTTTAAGTATAACCCCTGCTAAAACAGTTTTTTTATATAACTATGGATGAGGCGGGGAAGAAACTAGATCCTCTGTTTTTTTTTTTTTTTTTTTTTTTTTTTACTGATAGATGTTTTACTGGGACAGAATTGAGGGAAAATCTTCCCAGCCACAGTTAATAAAAGAGAAGTATGGACTTTAAAAAAAAAAAACATTTACAGTATACTCACCTAGGTGGATGCAGCTTTGATCCAATGCTGCATCTGCCCCCGGCCAGCTCTGCAGTGAGAACTGAGCGGTTAGCAGTGGTTGATCTCCCCTCCGCTCTGAGCAGAGGGCTGTAAATGTCAGACACCTCTCTCTGCTCTGCCCCTCCAGTGCTCACTGGAGCATCCGGCTATGAAGGGGGAGGGAGATGCTGGCTCAGGCTCTAAGTGGACCGCAGAGAGGCTAAGCCAGCTGCCTTCAGCCTGCTGTCGGTTGAAAACAGGTTGCAGGAGTGCAGAACTAAGTGCACTCCTGTGACCTACAGGAGAAGCTAAAATAGCTTTGGCTCTACTTCTTCTTTAATATAACTTGACAGATGATATACGGTAATCCTTTCCAACACCATCCAAAACTAAAAATAAAGCTTTGGCTGGAGTTCCACTTTGATGGTAATTAGGAATATTTTGATGCTGGTATGACAGACATCTGTGGCACCATTTTTGAGGTGTGCAAATATACCTTTGGACCTTGTCTTCCTGGGTATCCGGGCAATCCTGGAACACCAAGTTTTCCCTGCAAAGGACAAACATGAGTTAAATCACTTATATTTGGGAGTTGCAGCTGTCCAATGTTTGCAATAAAATGAGTGGTTGAAATATCACTCCAAACCTGAAAACACAAATTTATGACCAAGTCAATTATTTTTATTTTTTTCAACTCTCTTCGGCAAACAGAATACAGTAGAGACTGCGGTGCTCATCCGCTCGTGTCAGATGCTGCACTGGCGTTTCCTCCAATGGGTTCCCTTCTTAATTAGCAGTTAATACATTCCCAAAATGGAGATTTCAAATGACATTATTCAATTTCAAAATGTTTATATTAGGTGCATTGGGGTTCAAGGGCATTTTACATGACTTGCAGTAATGCACATGTTAACACAAAACAACAGTGTCAATAGGCCCTTAGTGAACCCATTCTCTTCTTCCCTTAGAATTGTTTCTTCTGGTTGTTTTTTTAATCATTTGTATGTAAACTTTTAAACTTTGCAGTCATTCGTGTTTTTAGCAACAAATAAAAAAAATGCTTTGCACCAGAAACAAGCTTTTAGTGCCTTTTATAAAAGGGGCAGAAAACGCGGAACAATTTATAGTTAACCCTAATTCGTTTTTTCAACTCTAAAATGTGTATTTCAGAATTAAAGTGTTACTAAACCCAGGAGACTGCATTCACTATATCTTGTCTCCCACAGTACACAGAACATGGAAATGCAATTATTTTACGAAATATAAACTGCCAAATACCTTTTCTCATCAGCAGTATATCAGTATTCTATCAGTGTCTGGTTAAAGCTTGTAGGAGGAGTTTTTATTCTACTCTGACTGTCCTAGGAGGCTACAGGGCCCCTGACCCTCTGTCTGAACAGGGCCCTGTGCTGATCACATGCACCCTCTTAAGAAAAGAAAAAAAAAAATCTCTAGCAATACACACCAAACTGAGCATGTGCAGAGTGACTCCAAAGGCTCTTTCTTATCAGAAGATAGATTGGGGACAGCAGAAGAAAGTCGGATCTCAAAGAAGACAGGATCAAACAGCCTTTTTTACACAATGCGGAGGATTAACTCCTTAGGTTCCACAGTGAGTATAACAAGCATGCTTTACTGCATATACAGACTGATTTTACTGTTGTGGGTTTAGTAACACTTTAACTCTTATTATTGTTAAATTGTATGTTACACTAAATATTTTTTTCCTGTGTGTGTGTTCATGTATGTGTAGTTTATAAATTAGAGCCACTAAAATTTTCGTGTACTTATTCCATCTGAAAAACCTGGTTGATCCTGCCAGTCCCCCCTCCCTCTTTAAAACTGACCACACAAAGGATAGAAGCTGATCTGATCTGTGCTTGCGTGGTCAGTTTTCATCTTTTGGCTGTCACAGCATGCCTGTATTGGGTACCACACCCCTCATCCAAACACAGCCTGCCTCTGCCACGCATCCTCTCCTAATCACAGCCTGCATCTTGCCCATGCCCTCTGCTCACGCATAGTATCTTGCCTCACGCTAAACAGACTATGGAATTGGAGAAATCTTATTTCCAGTTGTGTCTCTAAGACAAGGACACAAAAACCTGACAGGGTTTTTAAGCATTTACAACTCTGTCCTTACTATGGATATACTTTAGACACATTTTCTTATGTTGTTCTGGTTCCTTTTCCTTGTTTTTTGACAAATTACAAGGCTATTTTTCCTAATTGCAATATTTGCAGAAACTTCTGGACTGCTCAATGTCGGGGCAAGTCTCTTTTGCCTTCCCTGAGGTAATATTGCTAGTGCAAAAGTCTGCTTGATGGATAGTTGTACTCAGATGCTGCAATTTGTAGCCATAGTTGCCACAGCAGGATCCTCCAACTACCGCCTCGTGACTAGAGCAAGCCTTATTGAGCATTGCACTGACAGTATACATGGAAAACAGTTTATAGCATAAAAATCTCCCCATTGACATAAAAGGAGTACGTAAACAACTCCATAGCCACATTAAGAATCAGATTTTCTTCTGGAGTTACAAGACAGAAGAAAATGCAAATATCCTATCACTGCTATAATTGCACGTTTTCCAGTCTGCACCCGTCTAGCTGTCAGAAGAAAAGCGCTATGAGCAGGAAGTGAAGAAGCGATGGCTCTCTACTTCTGAAGTTCTCATTATAATGCAACTATGAGGAGCAAATGCTTACTTCAAAAATCCTGCCAAATAGTGAAAGGGGAGTGTGCGTGTGAGCCAATTATTGTATCAGCTTTTCTACTCAGGTCTGTGTTCTGCGCCAGGCATATGTTAGCCGGAGAAAATATTTTTAATGATGTGGTAAGAGATTCACCTTGCCTTCCCACCATTATCTACGTACATGCAATTATAAAATTTCCCTCCATCTCGCTGACACTCCTCAACCCCTCCGCTCGTTTGTCAGAAGATTTTAAGCTTGGTAAAGCTTCTCCCATTTAAAGGAACAAAAGCAATTATTAGGACTTTACTATAAAAAAAAGTTGTTTAACATCATCCTCTGACCTCTCATAAGAAGAAAAAAAATTGCCATTGCCCTCATGTGTGGCAGAGGCAGGGGTAGAACAATGACCGTCTACAGAATTATGACATATACCATTCATTTTCCATGTTAACCTAAAGAGCAACTTAAGCTGAACAGCTAAATATACAGGTGAAACACATATGCTGGAGTTGTCTTACCAGGCAGAAGGTTTGTATAGTAACGTATATAAACCCCTCCTCACTGCTACAGTATGTGGCTACATAATATAGGATCCGTGACAACACAAGTGCAATGCCTCTTCTATCTGCTCTCTAACTATTCATGAATTTCCCAGCAGCACCTTTCCTTCACCTATCAGCTTGGAGGGCAGCCACTCCCTACTACAATCCCAATTTTCAAATAATCATAATGGCTGAAATAAGATGTAATGACTGTTGATAAGCAACATAAATGAACATGCAAATTTTTGAATATTTTTCTGATGCTCTATAATGCTGCGTTATGTGAAGTCCTTTGTTTTGCTACTATGCCTTCCTTTTTTTCCCCCCAATGCTTCTCAAAAGACCTTACCTTTTCACCTGCTGGTCCAAGTGGGCCATTTTCTCCATTAGGACCACCACGCCCCTTTGGACCCTCAGGGCCGTCTTCACCTCTGGGACCAGATGCACCAAGTTCACCCTAGTGACACACACACAGATATATATTTACATAGTTATAATGAATATATCGCACAGAGGCAGTTTATAGTCAGCGTCAGGTTCTGCCTCACTGCTAAGGGATGGCAATGTGACAGTTTACAATGACTGCAATCAGACACCACTCCCTGGTGACACAATACTAGTAAAAAAAGAAACACTTTTTTGGGTTCTATTCATACACTTTTGTAAAAATGAACACTCCAACAGCATTGATCAATAATATAAGGGTTATCCTTTTTCCACCGTTTCAAGTGTTGTATTGTATTGAGAAAAGGAGCCATTGGGTAGGAGTGTATTTTCACGTTTCAGAGAGAATTTTCGCTTAGCTTAGTAAAAGAGAAAATTTAATTACACAGAATATCCAATCATGTCAGGGCAGCTTTACCTCATTCACTAATCAAAGTGAATGTTAATTTTGTAAAGTGATTACTAAATGAGGTAAGGCTATTCTATCTTCAATCATCCAATCAAATGTTCTGTTTTTTTTCTGTATTGCAACATGATTGGTTATTCAAAGTGAACAAAGCTAAGGAAAAATGCATTTGTAAAAGTAGAAATTAATTTTGCAAACTAATGACCCGTACACACAATCAGAAAATCATAGGAAAAATACAGATTTCGAAGCGATCGTGCGATAATCTGATCGTTACTACACAGCTTTCAAGAGCCGATCGTTACAATTTATGCAAAATTATCCATTGGGACAAGCATGAAACTTATGTAAGATACCAGATCATATGATCTTCATTTAATCAGGACAGTTTTTGTCCGAATTTACAATACATAACATAACTTCCAAATTTTTATTCTGTCGGATAAGAATTTTCGTACCTTTCGTTTTCATTTCATTTCATTTTCGATATGGAGACCAGCATGCGAAACAAAATGGATGATTATTTGTCCGATAATCTCATTGTGTGTACCAGGCATAACTATTCTCTGCTCCCAAAGCTGAATTCCAGTTAAAATAAAAAGATATTCTTGTAGTGAGGCTTCCATCATGCCCCAAGTCTTAAAAGTTTGCTCTTTGTCTAGGGAACATAAAGCAGTTTTACTTACCTTATCTCTCACTCTCGCAAGTGCCCAACTGCATGACTAGTCCCCACAGCAGCTCATCTTTGCCCCTCTGTTTTGCACAAGCACTCCGAGATCGTCACGTAGAATGCAGGACCAGCAGTCCTACATTGTAAGTGAGGATGCCAAAAACCCACACACAACTCGGAGCATCAGAAAGAAGAGAAGAGGGCCAGTTGCTGGGAGAGCCAGACAAAAGGTAAGTAAAAGGTGCTGTTTATGTTCCCCTCGGACAAAAGAAACATTGAACCCTTGTAAGCACGGGAAGCCCCACTGCAAGGGTAACTGTTTATTTTAACTGGAGTTCTGCTTTAAGTAAATTAACCCCGTTTCTTTCAGATATCAATGCCAGATCATTTTTAGATCTTAGCCCCTGCTGTCGGAACCACATAAAGGAGTATCACCTTCCCTGCTGCATTCTCTGAATTGTAAATCAAAGGAAAATAAAGAAGGTGGGATTTCCTCTGCAGTAACTACAGCTGGAGCTGGAACTGGAAATGTTGCCACTAAAGCCCCAGACAAATAAAATACACACAAATGTGTGAGTAAGGCTCCATTCACACCTAAGCGTACTGCAGCGACACCTGCTGCACTGCCTTTTTGGAGCAGTATCATTCATTTGAATGGGCCTCCTTCCGCTCCAAGAAGCTTATGTACCAAAATTTGGCACAGAGCCAGGCGCGTTTGGCGTTGCGTTTTTACTGCAATTCTCAAGTGACAAAATGCGCTAAAATCATGGAAAAATTGCACCGCGTTTGGGCTGCCATTTAAAAATAATGGCATCTCAAACGCGTCCTGTGTTTTACCATGATTCTGCCCGCGATTCCAGTACCCTCAGTTGTGAATGGAGCCTTGGTCTGCTACCATCTATCCATAAATATGAGATTGTGACTGAACTGACCCCTAAGACCCCGTTCACACTTGAGCTTTTTCAGCTTGAAGCTCGATGTTCAGAAACACTCAACAAGAAAGATCCCATTCATTTCAATGGCTCCTGTTCACATTTAAGCATTTTTTCCACCTGTAGCAAAATGCCTGTCGCTTAAAAAAGTACAAGCTACTTTTCAGACAGATTTTTTCAGGTGTTTTCAGCTCAAACAGCATCTCCCCTCCCCTTTTCTAGCATCACTCTGCACTTTACACAGGTTTCTATTGGCCACAGCAAAAACGCCTGAATGAAACACGGTTAAAAAAAGCCTATAACATTTGCAAATCTGCTAAAAAAACACTAAAAAACGCCTAAAAAAAAACACTTGAAATAATGCCTGAAAACGCTCAGCTCAAGTGTAAATGTAGCCTAAAGTTAGGTAATATAAAATTAATTATTCTAGAAAAACACAGATGAGCTTTATCGATCTCTACAACCCAGCATGACATTTTAAAAGAGAAATAAATCATGATTTTTAAATTGCCCAGGTGACTTCCTGTTATTGGAAGGTCTTTAAACAGGATGATAATTAAATCTGCATTTTCACCTTTTAATTGTTGGTGTCTGTCTGCGCAAATAATACACAAAATAATTAATTGCAAGAGCAAGTGGTGCGATATTACCATTGATTCTGCCAAGTCAATTAACATCCCCATGCAGTGCACAGGTTAAGGTGAGTTATCAGTTAATTAATTTATTGATTGCACCGTTAGTCAGGTTGTGAGCGCACAAGTAAGACAAATCCTGGTCTGTACTCTTCACTATTAGGTGAACCTTTCATGACCAATACAGGGACTAAAGACACCGATGACCTGTCTGAAAATGCTAGCGGTCTCTGGCTTCAATTCATAAAAAGCTTCTGATCTGCAAACTTGTTCTGAGTCACTGACTCGGGAGGTATTCAATATAACAGTCAGGCAAATAATGACCAAAGTTAACCAATCACAATGTAGGTATTTTCTCAGCACAGGTCTCTGGCTTTTTAAATGAATACATGATGACATTTAGTTTTTTGTTTTTTTGTAATAGCGATTGGCTTTTATTCTTATTGCTGTCTGTTTCACCATTGGAAAGATATACCATTCTGTTTGTACTTGTTTGTAACCAAGGAAGAAAGTGATGGGAAATCAAAAATCCTAGAGCTGACCCCAGAAAAAAGAGACAAGGGGAAATTTTAAAACGAGTACATTTATTCCGGTGTACAGTCTGATATTGGTAGGGGTGATCTGGGTTGTGTTATCCTTCAGGTAGTTTTGTGACTGGTAGAGATGTGATGTCAGTGAGACTTGTTTAGGTCTCAGGCTGCATTCACACCTTTCAGGCAGAAAATCGTGCGAATTGCGGCGTTTTTTACCGTGATTTCGCTGCGTTTTTTACCGCATTTTTGCCGCGATTTTGTGCAGCGCAAAAGCTCACCAATGTAAAAAGATGAAAAACGCCCAAATCTGCCCGATTCGAGCGACAAAAAAGGGTCCGGAACTTGTTTCAGCTTCAGGCGTAGGGCTTCAGGCGTTTTGGAATGGAGATGTGAACCATCTCCATAGAGAATAATGTATTTTTTCTCCTCTAGCGTTTTGTAGCTTTAGGCTTCAGGCGACAAAACGCTCAGGTGTGAATGCAGCCTCAGGGTGCTGCCCCTCTGAAAGCGACAGAAAGATGCTCTGCAGGAAAATCTTGAATGAATGTAGAGATGTGCTCACTATAATGCCGCGTATACACGACCATTTTTTCTGACGGAATTAAACTCGACGGTTTTTCCAACAGATTTCCGACCAGAGTTCTGCTGAAACTGTCTTGCCTACACACGATCACACCAAAGTCCGACCGTCTAGAACACGGTGATGTACAACACATACGACGGGACTAGAAAAAGGAAGTTTAATAGCCAGTAGCCAATAGCTGCCGTCTCGTACTTGCTTCAGAGCATGCGTCGTTTTTGGTCCGTCGGAACAGCATACAGACGAGCGGTTTTCCCGATAGGAATTGATTCCGTCGGAAATATTTAAAACATGTTCCATTTCTAGGTCCGTCAGAATTTTCGAAAAAAAGTCCAATGATGCCCACACACGATCGGAATATCCGATGAAAAGATTCCGTCAGACTTTTTCTACCGAAAAGTCCGACCGTGTGTACGCGGCATAAGAGTTTGTCACATTTGTGATTATAGTAAAGAACTTTAAAGAAGAGGTTCTCAGGTGATAAAAACAAGCCAACGTATTTCAGGGGAACTATGAACCAGTGGTTAGAAGCAGACCTGGAACCCGTGACTTACAAGGAGTATAACCCTGTGGGTACTGTCATATCGTGAAGAACTTCTTGTTGGATAAGAATTGAAGAGAAAATGTCCCCAATGGTACAAAGACAGCAAAAAATTTAAATTTTGGCAGGGGTTTAACCCTTAAAGTGACACTAAACAATATGTTTATTCTCGAGAAATAATCTATACACAACCACTGCTTAATGGTCATGTAATTTATTTTTCATTAAGTTGTCCTTACTGTGTTTTTCTGCCTGATTGTAATGTCCTTGTGAGCTCCAGAGCCTCTTCTTTTCCCTCTCACTTTCCATTTGTTTGGAATGAGCAGTGCATGGTAGTTGCTACAATGTGCAGTGCTCTATTTACACTACACATCACATAGTACCTACTCCATCTCAGGAGTGAGCAAGAGAGGGTTGCATTCCTACATTCCTACATACAGTGATATCAGAGAACAAACACAGGCATCCTCTACAGCACAGGTGTCAAACTCAAGGCCCGCGGGCCGAATCCGGCCCTCCAGGCCATTTCATGTGACCCTCACACCTCTTCAGCCCTCCTCTGGTCCTCCTCCAGACCCCTACTTTCTGCTTTAAAGCAATGCATCCAGCTTCTTCCCAGCAGCAGCATAAGGAAAGGGGGTGCACTGTGATGTTAGGGACAGTAGGGGACTCAACTTCTGATGGTGGGGTGGCTCTTGACATCTAATGTAAGGGGGGGGGATGTGCTGGACATCTAATCTTACAGATACAACCGGCCCTTTTGAGGACAATCATAATGCTGATGCGGCCCACAATGAAATTGAGTTTGACACCCCTGCTGCACAGGAAGTCAGATCACAACAGAAAAAAAAAGGAATTCAGAGGAGATTTGTAGGCTGAAGCCATTAGGTACTTTTTTGAGTTAAGAACACAAAACGTAAATAGAGATTTTCTTTTCAAACCCAAGTAGAAATATCTAATTTGTCTAGTCATGTATGGCAAGCCTAGGGTGAAACCCTTTTTTTTTTTCAGGGGTTGAACAAAGTTCTTTAATACAAATGCATTTTTGTGACCATGAAAATCTCTCTTTAAAATTTTTTAATTGTGTGAATGAAAAAAAGCGCAAGAAGGCGAGAACCAGCAAATTCCTCCCAAGCCATTATCAGTGTCTCATTTATCCGAAGCAATATGTTAATATTACTTTGCCTACATTACAAGCACAAACAAAACAAATCTAATTATGTGCATTCCAACAAACACTAAATTGCTCTATGATGAACCCTCCTGAGCTCCAAACACAAGGAAAATTTGGATTATCAGCATAAAACCAGCCACGCTTCGCTTTACTGTGGTTGGCGGGCGGCCTCTATGTACTTCATTAGCTTTATCGGCAGACATTTGTTGTGAGATTCTGAGGCCAGTAATTCTGTCTGTGTGCTGCAAGGTATCCAGAATGCACTGCGACATGCATGGTTCACCTCTGTAGTGAGGCTACCACCTCCATGCGAGGGGCGGAAAAGATGTAGGGCTCTTAGTGCCTCGGCTTGGGACGCACAGCACGTGAGAAGATACGTGACAATATTCCCTCCAGCCTGAACTGTACATGGCTGATTTTTCATGTTCTATTCAATTATTCACTGTGGAACTCAGAGAGGTGGAAGCGTGTAGATGCTGTAAATAATGAAAGTTTGTGTGTGACATGGAATCCATATTTTCTCTTCATAAGCACTGATCTATTTCTACTCCTTCCACCAGACACACTGTATTAACCTACATTAAATAATATATAACCTCTAAAACAACAGACTGAGCGCTGCCAAATAGCTTTGCTCTGGAGGTTAGGAAATTGTGCAGTCTTCCACAGCTTTGTAGAGCTCCCTCTGATAAAAAAAAATAACTTTTCTAAACAGATCTTAACAAAAACTGTGGTAAACTTTCATGTTCCTGTTAGAAGTTTGAATGTTTTTAAATGTTCTAAAATCTTCAAGTCCAAAACTTTGGAGTCCATGTCACCTTCTCTGAGCTGGCTCATACTTTTCCTTTGTTTGTAACTGTTCTTCTCCTTAGTATCTCATAAGATGGTAAAAGCTCCATCAAATAACCAAAATTCAAAACAATACTCAACCCTAATATCCTTACCCTTAATAATTCCAAATTCCTAATTACCCTTACCACTAACAACCCTAACCCATAAAGCTGAAGTTCAATCTACTTATATTTAATTTAGCCTTCCTTGATATCGCCCTAACCCCGCCCCACCCCAGCAACATGCTAAGGAACTTTTTAAATAAGCAGTTGGTCTATATGCTTCTCTATGCAATGCAGGCAGATGGAGACTGGTGGTTGTAGCTATCTATGCACCTCATCCCAAGATGCAGTGAACTACGCAATGTGAACATCGGCTACTTCAGGCGACCTCCACCTCCAGGTTGTTTATCGGTGACGGTGTTCCTCCAGTGACTTTATTCCATCACAAGTGCGCTCTCATCCCCTTGCCGGTGGGCAAGGCAGGGATCCGGGTTACACTCCATCAGTCCTGGCTTCTAGGCAACCCAGACTGTTATGCCTAGCACATGCTATCTTTGTGTATGTTTTATTAAATGCTTTCTGCTTAATATACTACACTATGAAGTTTGCACCCACTATGGCCCAAGAGAAGCACCCCCATAGTTAGATTACTAGATTTTTTTTGGGGGCCACTCAACGTTACTTTCTTTCATGCTAGTGCTAGATCCTCACCTACAAGAGCCTTGAAAAAGTATTCATACCCCTTGAAATTTTAATTATGTTACAACCAAAAACGTAAATGTATTTTATTGGGATTTTAGGTGATAGACCAACACAAAATGGCACATAATTGTGAAGTGGAAGGATAAATGGCTTTCAATTTTTTTTACAAATAAATATCTGAAAAGTGTGGCGTGCATTTCTATTCGGCCCCCCTGAGTCAATACTTTGTAGAACCAACTTTCGCTGCAATTCTCTACCAGCTTTGCACATCCAGAGAGTGACATTTTTGCCCATTCAAAGTGTGTGTGTGGGGCTGTGATGGAGGACACAAATGTAGGGGGGGTGGGGACGGACACAAGTGTGCAGGGGGGGGGCTCTGGTGAGGACATAAGTGCACAGGGGGGCCCTGATGGGGACACAAGTGTGGAGGGGGACTCTGATGGGGGACAAAAGTGTGGGGGGGACTCTGATGGGGGACAAAAGTGCGGGGGGGACTACGATGGGGGACAAAAGTGTGGGGGGGACTCCGATGGGGGACACATGTGAAGAGGGGGCTCTGATGGGCACACAAATATGGAAAGGGGACTATAATGGGGGACACAAGTATGAGGGTCTCCTGATGGGGACACAAATGTGCAGGGGGGTTCTGATGGGGACACAAATGTGCAGGGGGGGCTCTGATAAGGACAGATGTGTGCAGGGGGGGCTCTAATGTGGGACACAAGTGTGCAGGGGGGATCTGGTGGGGACACAAATGTGGGAGGGGGACTCTGATGGGGGACACAACTCTGATGTGGGACACATGTGGGGACGCTGATTGGGACATGGGAAGGAGGGGCTTTATTGGATGTGGGGAGGTGGCTCTGAGGGGACACAAGCGTGTGGCAGGAGTTCTGATGGGGACACAAATGTGTGGGGTGTGGCTGTGATGGGAACAAAAATGTGCAAGGGGGGTGTTAATGGGGACACAAGCATGTAGGGAGAGTCTAATGAGGACCCAATTGTGCGGGGAGAATCTCTGGGGAGACAGATGTGTGGGGAGATTCAGCTGGGGACACAAATGGGCAGGAAGGCTCTGAAGGGGACACAAATGTATGTAGCGACTGACAGGAACAGAGATGTGAGGCCTCATGCACGCCTAATGTTTAGCCCTGGTGCACGAGGCTCTGGCATTTAGGTGCGGGCGGAGGATACAGGTGCACTATCCAGCCCCGCTGATGACAGCCTTTTTTAAAATTCTACTCTATTTCATGGCTGAGGATTAATTTATAAATAACTTTTTTTTTTCGGCCGGTGATCTGTAAAATATATAATGTGGCCCCAGTAGTAAAAAGCTTGGAGACCCCTGATCTAAACCATTCCATTGTAGCTGTGGCTGTATGTTAAGGGGCGTTGTCCTGCTGGAAGGTGAACCTCCACCCAGTCTCAAGTCTTTTGCAGACTCTAACAGGTTTGTTCTAAGATTGCCCTGTATTTGGCTTCCCCCATCTTCCCATCAACTCTGACCAGCTTCCCTGTCCCTCCTTAGGAAAAGCATCCCCAAAACACGATGCTGCCACCACCATCATGGTGGGGATGGTGTGTTAAGGGTAATGTGCATTTTACTTTTAGGCCAAAAAGTTCAATTTTGGTCTCATCTGACCAGAGTACCTTCTTCCACATGTTTGCTGTGTCCCCCACATGACTTCTCGCAAACTGCCAACGGGACTTATTATGGCTTTCTTTCAACAATGGCTTTGTTCTTGCCACTCTTCCATAAAGGCCAGATTTGTGGAGTGCACGACTAATAGTTGTCCTGTGGACAGATTCTCCCACCTGAGCTGTGGATCTCTCCAACTCCACCAGAGTCACCATGGGCCTCTTGGCTGCTTATCTGATTAATGATCTCCTTGCCCGGCCTGTCAGTTTAGGTGGACGGCCATGTCTTGGTAGCTTTGCAGTTGTGCCATATTCTTTCCATTTTCGGATGATGGATTGAACAGTGCTCTGTGAGATTTTAAAGCTTGGGATATTTTTTTATAACCTAATCTTGCTTTAAACTTCTCCACAATTTTATCCCTGACCTGGCTGGTGTGTTCCTTGGCCTTCACAATGCTGTTTGTTCACTAAGGTTCTCTAACAAACCTCTGAGGGCTTCACAGAACAGCTGTTTTTTTTTACTGAGATTAAATTACAAACAGGTGAACTGTATTTAATAATTTGGTGACTTCTGAAGGCAATTGGTTCCACTAGATTTTAGTTAGGGGTATCAGAGTAAAGGGGGCTGAATACAAATGCAAGCTAAACTTTTTAGATATTTGTAAAAAAAAATTAAAACCATTTATCATTTTTCTTCTGCTTCACAATTATGTGCCACTTTGTGTTGGTCTATCACATAAAATCCCAATAAAATACATTTACGTTTTTGGTTGTAACCTGACTAATGTAAATGTGGAAAATTTCATGGGGTATGAATACTTTTTCACAGCGCTGTAATAACCAATTAATCTCAGGATCGTGTGTAGCATATGGCTGTCATTGTTTTCTTTTATCTTTATTATTATCACTGAAATTTTCTTTTTATCTATTTTATCTTTGTTGGTTTGGTTAATTGCCGTGAGGTTTTAGATACTTTAGGAGCAGAATAATTTGGACTGGTGCTGTGCGCTTGGGTCTTTTTTTTTGGGGGGGGGGGGCATCCATAGCCCAGTGAACTTAGGTAAGCAGTTGGGAGAAGTAATGCAAATATCAGAATGACCTGATGGGTGGGTGTCACACTGCCCTAGTGGCTTTTCCTCAATGATTGAAAGAACTGAAATACAATAAATGAAATGGACTGGCCAGGAACAGTCAGGCTGGGGAGGAAACAACTAGATGATGCTAGACCTCCTCTATTCCTTTTAAGAGGGTAACCCCAAAGAACACATAGTCTGCATAGACAAGAGCCTTAATAAAGACACCAGAGGAACACTAAAGGGTGCAGTGGACAACTAAAAGGAACAACTTCCTGCAAAAAAAGTGCACAGGGAGTGTGAGAGTCGAGGTGTTAGGAAAAGGACATACAAAGCTGAACCAATACCTACAAGGATACACTGCATATAACTCACAGTCTAAAAATCTATTTCAGTATACTGTACACACTTGCAAATGCACCCTGTGTGGGGTTCCTGCCATTAGCTTCTAGAGTAGGCAGCCCCATTGAAAGCAACTCTTGCAGCTAATTGTGCTCACTCGCATGTATTCGCTGAATTTGCAAGTGTAAATGCAATCTAAAATAGGGATTTAGCAGCACACATGCCAGTCAGATTTCCACTCCCTATAGACATATAATAGATTGAACGTTCTACGTATGGCAATGTGAACTTTAACACAACGTGATGTGTTTGCGCTCTTTGCAACAGAACAATAGAACAACTTTAGGCTGAAAAAACACAACTGAAGTGCTTACTCTGTCTCCTTTGGGCCCCATGTCACCCTTAAATCCAGGGAATCCATCTTCACCCTAAAGACAAGGGAAACATGGAAAGAAAAAAATTAGTTGCAACTTCTTTACAATACAGCTATGTGCATTTCTGCGGCAGAGCAGGGTTTATTGACATGCCCATGGCTCCCTGGGCACTGGAGGGTGACAAGGAAGGAACTAGAGTTTCTAATAGCCACTGGGATGCTGGTTTGTTGTCTATGGAGATGAATGGTTTCCAAGCACAATTCTATTAATAGAGAGATATTAAAACAGGCTGGTGGGACAAAAAGCTCAGCAGATAGAAGGTATAGGGAGCCATATCTCTCTATATGTGCTGTACAGTGTCTTCCAGATTCTCACTGTTTTCCCATCCATCATTCTCACAGGTTACACAGTTACACAGCTACCCCCAGACTTACCTCTCTGTATAGATTGTAACTTTTCTTAGAGCGTGTTATAATATGCCAGCTGCTTCATCCAGACTGCCCCCATCTGTAGCTTTATGCATGTTACCAGCAAGATCTCTAGCCCTGAAACTCTATTCCCATAATTAGTGTACTGCCACTAGACTTTACACCTGAATTTGCATTGATGAACATATTTTTCAAAGCATATGAAAAACAAACTTTCTATAATGGAAGAATGAATCACTTTGTGACTATTCAGATGCACTGATATTATGCATATTTTCTACTGTCTTCTACTGCCCTAAAAATGCACACACAGGGTCCCCCCCCCCCCCCCAATCCCAACACACCTACACCCACCCACCTAAACAGCTGGTGATGTCATTTAGTAAGTTACCTTCTCTCCCTTTGTACCCTTCAAGCCTCGTATTCCATCAGCACCCTGTGAAAACAAAAGAATAGATTTGAATGAATATAAAGCAAGACAATTTGCAGCAAAGTTTGTAATGTCACATTAGCTGTATCCATCACCTGTAACCACATACAGTACTATCCACTTTAGTAAGATCCACAGACTTTACTAAGACTCCAATTCACTCAACTCCGTCTGCCTAATTCAGAAACGTTGATTACTAAGACTTATTCTGCCTCATATTGCAAGTTCCATTGGACAAGTATCTTAATTCTTGTTATATATTAACATTTTGGATGTAAAGAAGTTTGGCCTAACTGTCAATTCTATACAGTAAGGGTTTTACAAGTATATCTGTACCATCATCCGTATGAAATCTAGAAAAAAATATTGGAATGAATCTGGTCTCCAGCCAAGATTCTCCAAAGAGGGGGAGCTGTCGGACTATTGCGGTACATAGGGTTTTGGTAATATAGTTTTTATATAGTTTTTATTCTCCCACAACAATATTTTTCTCATCACACCTTCCCTCCCAAACCTGGCTTCCCATCAACTTTTATCCCATTTCCCTTTATTCCTTTTCCCCCCTTCCTTCCCTTTCCCTCCCGCTGCTTTTCCCCAGTCCCTTTGTCCCCCCCCCCCCTATCACTTCAATTCTCCCTTTTCTTCCTTTTTTTCTTTCTTTTTCCCCCCCCCCCCTTCCCCTTTCTCTCCCCCCCTCCCCTTTCCTTCCCTTTTTTTTCCCCCCCTTCCCCTGTCCCCACACATCTTTTCACTTTTCACCTTGCATCTTTATTTTATTATTTCCCCCCCCCCCTTTTTTTTTTTTTTTTTTTTTTTTTTCTCCTTTCCCCCCCCCCCCGGCTCCCCCTTTTTCCCTTTTTTTTTTCCCCCCCCCCCCCCCCCCCCCTTTCCTCCTTCCCTCCCGTTGGTTCCCTTTCTCCCAAACCCCCCCCTTTCCCCCCCCCTTTTCCTTCACCCCCATCATCTCATTCTTTTCTTTCCTCTCACCTTCCTTATTTCCTGTCCCCACACACCTCCTTCACCATTTTACCCCACCTTCCCACCTGTCCCTCACCCTCTCCTCCTCACACCTGCCCTTTGGGCACTATATTTGCGGAGCTTTCAACTCGGGCACCGGGTCACGTCCAGGTGACATATCTAGCACCTTTATGTTCATTGCTTACCTTTTTAGTCACAGACCATTGTATCATCTCTAGATATTTTGAAACAATTGCTGGATCCATACACCCTCCCCAGTCGCCGCGTAAGGCCCCGTGGGGGGTGCGCCTGCGTTTCCACAGAGGCTTCCCAATGGGGTAAGAACTGTCCCAATACATACAATTATATATACCCTCTCCAGTTCATGTGAAATTAAAAATGAATGTTCTTCATTTATAAAATGTCCTTCTTTGTTCTTTGTCTTTTCTGCAGATGTAAAATACATATTTCCTGATGAAGCTTTTTTAGCGAAACTAGTAGAAATTTTGTACATTTGTTTGATTTTATGAAAGCTGTTCAAATGTTTCTCAATGCGTGAAGAACCATTATAATAAATTGTTCCTATTTTACTTATGTATCTTTCATGGTGTAAAAACTATATTACCAAAACCCTATGTACCGCAATAGTCCGACAGCTCCCCCTCTTTGGAGAATCTTGGCTGGAGACCAGATTCATTCCAATATTTTTTTCAACATTTTGGATGTAATATCAATGTAAGTTGCAGCATTTTGGTACTTAACTGTCCATCTGTTTTCCTTTTTTTGATATTTATACAATTATACCAGCTGCGGTACCTAGATTTCCCAGCCCACAATCTTTTATAACCCAGTATTTGGCAATCAGATTTTTATAACTTCCGTACAGTCTCACTCAGTACATTGCTGCAGTAGATCTTGGTGCTACATTAACAAAAAAGTGTATGTCAAGGCAAGAAAATGCAGTAAATGCGGCACATCTCTGCCATTCATGCACATTTACCTGTACACCGACATACCTGTGGATCTGCTAGAATGGCTCTTAAATCCTGTTTTTGTCATCAGCCCTGGCCAGTTATCTTTTCTAAACTACTCAAACCCTTCCACTCTCCTCATCTCTACAATATGGACACCAATTATTTTGTAGTCCAAGATAAGAAGTAGGAGGGGCTAGTATTTTTTCACTTATTAAACAGATATAATAAAACATTTCAAATGTATATTTAACAGACCTTAACATTTTTAGGTTTTACGTAAACATTAATACCAGGTATAAGTAAAGGAAAAACTGACTTAAATACTATGTATTATTCTAAAACAAATACATTTATTTTTTACCTTTCATTTCCTACATATTATTTTCTAATCCAGGTTTGAGTTTAAGGCAACATAGTTTCTGAGACAATTACTTCTCATGAAAAGGTCAGCATACCCATTGGAAGATTTTCCCTCTATTCCCACTCCTTACAGGTTTTAATCTTCCTTTATGATATCAGCAAACTTATAACAGTCTTCTCTTCTTATAGCCAGGAAAATCAAGCAAGTTTTCAAATATAACATTTTACATTCTCCTCTTACACACTATTAGATTTTCTGCAGATTTTTGTCTTCAGATTTACCAAAACCATATAATATATTATCAAACCTTAAGAGTTTCAATTTGTATGCAATCAGGCAGGCTTTGCACTAAATGGTTTTGGTAAATCTGAAGACAAAAAATCTGCAGAAAATCTAATAGTGTGTATGGGGGTCTAAGACTGGACTGGGAATTGCTAGTCCAAATTTACAGAGAGGTGGCTTAAAAAAAGTACTTGCTGGTCCTTGTTCACATTAGTAGTTATATTGAAAAAAAAGGTTCATTGGCAATCCTCTGGAAGTGCGTTGTAATGATTTTAGAACTACAAGTTTTATCATTCATCTGGGTTTGTGGAGCAACAAAGTTTTGCTATCACGCAGCAGAACTTATCCCTAAAATTGTCTGTAAGAAAAGGGTGTGTGAAATATAAAATTCTTAGATCCTTGTCAGAACTATAGTTTTGTGAATTTATTGCTTTGGTGAAAGTGAGCGCTGTCTGAGTCGCAGATACTTGCCAGCCTCTGACAGGAGGATGATAAGAAATACAATGTAACACTAATCGATCCATCTAAAGTCACAAATGATCCTTCCCGGCCTGTTCATTGAAGATTGCATGAATCAGACAAGCTAGGCTTTCCTGAAATTGAAAACACTATCAGAGGCTTTCAAGTTGTTAATTATAAAGCCTCCCTGTACTAGTCAAGTACTTGTAAAATGGGATGTTTATACAGGAGCTATAAGAAGTAATCAGCAGAGGTCCTTAAACGGCAATGATCTCTTCTGCCAATCATGCTTCTATCACTGCGCACTCTACTGGTGAGATATGTGAATTGCACAATGCTCTGAAATTACTGTACAGCGTATGCTTATTTACTGGGCTGATCTCATTGCTTAGGGCTCTAGAGATGGCATTCTGTAGGGCATATATAGCTTCAGTGTATCCTCTAGGTATATCTTTGGTCCCCGAAATCTGAATCAGTCGGATTCTGCCTAAGTAACGTAACAGTTTTACCGTAATTCACAATACTGTGTTTCTCTGTGCTCAGTATATAGTCATTGCACCCTGCCTCATCTCTGTACGCTGGGTGTAAGTCTCAGTATCTGTGATATGAATACTGTATATATATATATAGTATATGGATACAAACAAATAGCACTTCTCTTGCTCTATACACTGGTTATAATTGGCTTATTTACACCAGCAGCTGCATTAGATCGCACCTGCTGAGGTGCAGTGAGAAGGCTATGGTGGCAATGTGCTGGAAACCTTTTTTTTTAAACTTTAATGGAATGTTACAAGCATGGCGTATTGCGGTGGACTGCGTCGTGCCATGCAAATGCAAAGCACTGCAGTATTTTTTCCAGTGTGCACCAATGTAAAGCTGTGGTGTGCATTGACCTAATTAGGAACAAGGCATTTACCTTGTCTATGCATTCAGACTGCGCACAGCAGCCCTAAAGCACCTGGTGTAAACAAGCCCTAATTCTTGGTATATCTTGGTATATTGATGCTGCGCAGTTTTGCTTCTCTTGTCCTGTACATTGCCAGTGTATCTGTTCTTATTCTGTATGGATAACAATGGACACTATGCACTAATTTGTGCCTGTACATTGAATATAATTCTCAATATTTGCTCTTATTCAGTATATACAGATGTCTCAACTCCCCTTTTCCTGTATGCCGAGTGTGTTCCTCAGTATTTGCTTTATGTATTTATGGAGGCTGCATAACATATCCTGTTCTGTATACTGGCTGTTATTGTCAGTATCTGTTCTTATTCTGTATATATGGATGTTGCACATTAGCACTTTTCATGTTCTGTACGCTGGGTGTAACTTAGGAATCTATCATATAGACATTCCACAGTACTTTTTCTCCTGTCTGTATGCTTATATATTGACATAATATAACAATGATCTCATGTACTCTGGTACCTTTGGCAGTAGGATAATTATTACACTATAGCTCTGAGGGATGGAAGACCCAATTTTCATGGGTTTCTCAAAGTAGCCCTTTAGTCTTCAACCTGAACTGGAAAGTGTCAGCAATTGCTTAGTGTGTCCATTTATAAACCCATTTGTGATTGAGCTCATAGTGCACAATGACAGCAAATGGCTTCTGACACACAAGAAAATAAATATATAAAGTAGTAAGTTGTCTCCATTAAGCCCGACAATACACCCATCCATCTCCACTTTAGGAAATCTAATTATGACACTTTGGAGGTGAATTTTTGCTGTTCTGCAGCCCCCTTCTCACTGGCAGTGCAGAATAATTCACTTAGTTTAATGACAGCTCAAAAGGCAGATATTTTGCTCTTCACACTCTTAATGTCTCCCTAATGGAGAAGAGTGAAGTGCAGCCAGGAGAGGAAGACGGAAGATGGCTGGCATCATTTTTGCACAGGCTGGCCTGAGTCAGCGCCACAATTAACCTCTCCACTGCCACAGGCGGCACAATAAATGGGGAGGCTGCTCTCTCCTACTGTATGCTTGTTCTATAAAGGGATGCTGGAACTTGTGGCTACTCAACAGCTGCAGGGTTAAAGGTTGAAATATATTTTTTGTTGTCCTAAAACATTTACATTTCTGCATCTGCCAACATATACTGGTGAATATTCACTACAGTTTTATATTTACCACTTCCTCATAACCACACTCCATGTGACCCATTCTACTTAGAGCTCCACCCATCCAAGGGTGGAAATGGCAACTTTTACTGGTAAAGTTGACTCTTTTGGGCCTAGTAAAGCCAGCCTTCATAGCGCTGAGCCAATAATGAAAAGTGGGAAGAAGATCAGTGCCAGGCTTGGCCAGGAAAGGTAGCTATATGTGTACAGCTCCTCAATTTGGGTGTTTATATAGCTGTTTGAAGGTCTATAGAAGAACATCTGATCACCTGTATTACATTTCTGTAAATTGTTTATTTACTTACACTTCAACTCATGGAAGTTGCAAAGTCATCAACATGCAGTCATGCCATTGCAGCCATGTAGTCCGCTCTCCTCTGTAGGTGTGATAGCGAGGCATGACAACGGATTTCCTATACCTCCCACAGTAATATAAGAGCTATATCTTTACAAGGCCTGTGTAAAAGCCCCAGATGTGTGTGATGAGTTTAAGAGTCAGGGAATAGCAAGACAATGGACAGATGGACAATGGTACAGACGTTCCCAAAAAAAATAAATAAAAAAAAAACAGGAACCCATTAGCAACACCTACCTTCACACCTCGAGGTCCTGGATACCCGATTGGTCCCTGAGGTCCTGAAGGACCCTGTAGGTAATGATACAAAAATGTAATGTCAAAAGAATTCAGTAGAAAAGTCCCCCTGCGATTAATTGTTTTGCAGAACTTGTTTTGGCTAGTGTACGTCACAGGAATTCACTCTGACTGTGGGGTACACTACAGTTGAACTTTTCTTATAAATTAATGGGTAAAGCAAACCTGTGTGCAAACGTGAAGCAATGATAAAGCCTATACATTTGGTCATGTGATTGCTTTTGATGTTTATTAAAGCAGAGATCACCTGACCAATGCTACTCAGAGAGGAGTCAAAAAAGTCAGAAGCAGCAGTTTCTCTGGGAAAGTCAAGGACTTTGTTTGCCCTTTATTTATCCATTGCAGCAAAGCTGTTAATGTAAGACATTACGTCAACACAGGAGTACAGGTCCACTTCAAATAGAAATTCTGGCCCATCCCCCCTCCCCCTACTTGGAATAGTAATCTGGACCGCAGCAAGCCAAGGGCCTGTATTTACAACACAGCGTGTGCCACTGTCTTTGTTTTTCCAAGCTCCCCGATCAGAGTCTAAACTTTGAATTAAGTTTCTGTGCTGTTGCTTGGCAACCGATAGACAGAGACCTCACAGTGTCTACCTCCCTGCTTCAACCTGATTACAGCCCCGCGCACGCTTACTGCTGAATATGCATACGGCCACCTGAGACACGAGCAACCTGCACTGCTTTCACCCCTCGAATCGTACTTGTTTACAAAATAAAAAAACACACAGGCACACAATAAAGAATAAGAATTTGGGTCTCTTAGCGGTGGCGCACGTAGAGCACGGCAAAACATTCAAGAGAAATAGTGGGATTTAGATGCTGTAAACCTGTAGGTGATTACATAACTATTCCAAAGGGCCACACAGTGGGTTCTGCAATCACGATTGCTGCCCTCTGCCTCATTTTCTGAGACCAGAAAGCCAATTCTTATTATTGGGAACACAGATTGGTGATAAACTCCACTGTACCGAAAAGTCCTACGGGCCACAGCCAGCAAAAACAGTAATGGACCAGTAAACACAGTTGCAAGTTGTCATGCACTTATCAACTGAAGATCATTTAGAAAAATTCAGCCAAAATATTTTTTCTAGTTTTGGATAGTGTATAGAAGGGTTACAGTTCCTCCTTATTTGTCCTAGTGACCATTGTCATTGCAACAGAGAGTGATGGGAAATCCAAAACTGAAGGTTGTTACTGGACAAGAGTGGAGGGGAAATGTTAGAGGGGTTTTGCAGTGATTTTCTCTCACTTCCTGTTATGTCTCTGCCAGTGCAGGGAAATCTCCCTGATGGGGATATAAACTGTAATAGAAACCTAACAGAGGTTCCAACCCTTCTCCACTCCATCCAAAAAAATAGAAGTTTTGGCTAGAGTTAAACTTTAAGATAAAGTTACTGATTGAAGCGGTGAGGTTGCAGACATAGCACTAGATGTTTATATGTGTATCATTTGATAAGACCATGAAATTTTCACTTCATCGACAGATAATGTTCAGATTATACAGTCTTGTCTATATTCCCATCGCACACATTCCTGGAAACGGGCTCATCAATAGTGGGTGCTGTAGCGACTACCAGCTGGATAATGGAAACATCACAGAAAAATGCACATATTTGCCAGCACACCAAGGATCCTCAAATATCATCCAAAGGACTTTATTTCAGAAAGATCACATCATAAGAACAAGTGCAACATTTCAGAGTCATGCAGGACTCCTTCACATGCCTGACGAAGGGGTCCTGTGTGGCTTCGAAACATTGCACTTGTTCCTATGATGTGATCTTTCTGCAATAAAAGACTTTGGACAATATTTGAGGATCCTTGGTGTGCTGGCGCATATGTGCATTTATCTGTGATGTTCAGATTATGAGAAGAATGAACAGCTGCAGCCCCTGACACCCATACAGGATGGAGGGCAAAATATTCTTTCCTTCATTGTCAGATCATCAGATCCCACTGTGGTGCAAACTACAAGCTGCCCATGCCATCCTTACTTTGTTACTTTTTCACCTCCATGGCTCAATAAGTATGGTGAACATAACTTCTGAATTCACTAGCTGCATACTTGCTCTAGGTGATTTACTGATTAGGGATATTAAAGCCTAGATGAGGATGGGAGCTCTGCAGCTTGTATCTTTTAGAACAAGTGAGCACTGGCAGCTTCCAAACTTTCTCTAGACATGTGTTCTGTATGCCTCCTTCAGTCCCAAAAGGCTGAATACACAGAGCAATTGGATGCACCATTCATACGCAAATAATAACTAAGAATTAATGCTGAGGGTAGAGATCTCCTTTCATACAGAGGGCTTCCTGTCTGCAATTCTGTTATGGACCCTGCAGAAGCCCCTTTTTTAAAGGAAACATGTATGGGAAGAAATTTGTACACTGCCATTTCTAACCTCCTTCTGAAAATGCCAACTGCCACTCTGTCCCAGAATAAGCACACACAATAGAACAGCCTTTCTCAACCTTTCTACCCCACTGGAAACCTTAAAATCATTTTCAGGTCTCTGGGTATTGCTGCTAAAACCAATTTATTAGGTGTCAGTAAACAAAATACCTCTCACATTGGTGGTCAGAATCACATGCTTACAGATAGCTAAAGAGATCATTTGTGCCATGCTGTTGACTGTGCCAAAAGTATTGGGCCTGGGAATTATGCAGGGACCAACAAATGGGAGGTACATCAACCACAATTCAAGGAAACCCTGACATTCTCTGGAGGAACCCTGGTTGAGAATTAGAAAGTCAAAGGAACGCCAAAACCCCTATCTAGGTATTTGCTCCAGGTGAGTGACAAACTATTGAAGCCACTGGATCAACATGACAGCTGACAAGTCACATTTTCAGAAGAGGTTCAGCACTTGCAGCCTCCATTGTTTTTCCTTTACATCTGAACTAGCTGAAATGGTAGAACAGATTGCACACAGCAGTGCAGCAAATAAAAATACTGAAGCTTTCTATAAGTATGCTCACAAAATTCAATCAGATTGCAGCTGTTATACTTTAAACTTGTGGATAAAACAATGGAATTGTATTGGGTGCTTGAAGCCACACATTTTCCTCCATTATATATGAGGCTTTTTGGTGTATGAGTTGCATGTTGCCCTGAGCTCTCCAAGCTCAGAATAAACCTGGTGTGACATTGAACTGGCTCCCCCAGGCAGTGCGCTGCATTTCATCACAGGTAAATTGCTGGAGTGCCGCTTGCTAATTGGCTGACAACAGGTTAGCGTGACTTCACACCAAATGTAACTCAACACATCCCCTTGCTTTGTGTAGAGATTCCAATCTCTCAAATCCCATGTGACGAGTGTAACTGCTGTTACTGGAAAGAGAGGCTCCAAGTGAACATAAAATATAACCTTTATTCCATCTGTTACTTTAAACCCATTAAAGGATAATTGTAGTTTTAAAAGTAGCCAAATACACAAGAAACTTTGCAAATATAACTTATTTATTTTGCCTTCTCTTTCCTTGTTTTCTGATAGCAGTTAGTACACCAAGCCAGTATTGCCCTCTTTATATCCAGTCCTGTCTGCAGCCTGCACTGTAACTGCAGACCAGGACAGAGGACAAAAGTAATGTGCTGCACAAACCTGTAAGGGTTAGTGTCTTTAGTGCTAGGAGCTAGTAATGCCACGCAAGATTGTGGGTCTGTAGGAGGAACACAGGTCTGTACAGGGGAGAGGAGGTGTTAAATCCTCTGTAATGTTTTCTCCACTGATAATGTTTTGGCTGGTGTTGAGCTTTTGATTAAATAGCTAAAAAGGTTTATTCTCCTGCACCATAATATATATAATATAATAGCTTAAAGAGTAATAATATATTATTGTAGTGATAAAAGCAGGTAGATGTGCCACTGAGAACAAAAAGGTGGCAATAGATCTGCACCTTCTCATCTCAGTAACATCGCTGATAAAAAAAAGGAACACACTGACACGCCGGAATTTCCGTCACAATGGAAGGATTTCCTCTCACTTCCTGTTTTGCCTATAGAACAGGAAGTGAAGAGAAACCTCCCCAAATGACACAGATGGCTAAAAAAAATTTAAATAAAAAAAAAAACCTGACCTCTAATGACATTCATACGGAGAGAGACAGGATATTGCATACTGCAATAAGAAGCGCCTATGGTGGGTGGAGTTCTCACCGTCTCCCCCTGTAGAAGACCTATGTGACCCAATCGGCTGTTGTCTTAAGGTTAAAATAAATGTGCTCGGCATTTGCCCTGTACAGCTGGTGGTGTACCAGCCATGCATCAGAGAGTTAAACTGCCTTGCATCCTCCGAAGACAACTAATGAAATGCGGCCTGTCAGAGCCAGCCTCGGGTGGGTTTCCTATATTTTAAAATAAATTCTTTCTACTTTACCGCCCAGAGGAAGAGACAGGCACAGAAAATATTTCTTGGCATATTTTAACGGAGAATATTTCATGGCCAGTGGCGTCTGTCAGATGCCAGGAATAAAAATGAAGGTGAAATAGAAGATTTATGGAAATTTAAAATATTTAATTCTCTGGGTAGGTGAGAAGGGACAGTATGATGATGATGAACTACAGCTCTCAGAATACCCTGCTAGATGCAGGGACCACGGTTTCTTGCAAAATAGCCAGAAACACAAGAAGGGCAACTAGATCTTATAGCAAGAGGTGAATTTATATTTTGCAAGCTGAGCTAAAAGAAAAGGGTAATTTCATGTAAAAGATAAAAAGTATTATTCCCAACACGTTTGAAGGGACCCTGTCAGATGAGCGAGTTAATTCTGAGATTACTTACCTTCTCCTGTAGAGTCACTCCCCCCTGGTTGGATTAGAGAGATGTTGCCCTATTACTGCTCCCTCACTAGGGAGTGCGATTCTGTGAGATTCTGCAGTATGCTAAGCCAAAAGGGAAGCAATGGCCATTAGGGGAAGTAGTTGTTGCACCTCAGTGATTCTGCTGCTGGTAATGTGTTGCCAGCGGAGGAATTGCCCATGTGACATTAGAATTGATGCACCTGTCCAGATAATGAGGACATTCATGTCACTTTGCTGTGCTGGCCATTGCCCTATGTTATCAGCCCGCTGACCTCTGTAATAAGTCAGCTTGCAAAAGAAAAAACATTCTTATGTAAACCAACTTTTTTTAAACAAGAGATTATTTCTGATAATTAATTATATATTCCTGCACATTAAGGTTTGGATCACACTACTGCTGCTGCAATTGGATCAGATTTTCAGTGTGATTATATAGTGCAACTTGGTTGCGTTTTGGATTTGGTTTGTTTGTATAGCCTATGGGGCCAAAATCATGCTGGAATCACACCACAATAGTACTGGACCCTCTTTCAACATCAGGCTGTGCTGAGTTACATTGATGTGAACGGGCACCATTGAAATTAATGTGGTTTGTATCCTCATGCGATTCTGTGCGACTGAAACCACAAATAAGGCTTAAAGCCATTAGAAGGTGTAATATAATAAACATCTGGCTACTCATCTTAACCCTGGCAGCCTATAAAATCAACCTAGGTCTATTGATAAATCCATTTTAGGTGGTCATTTATTTGTCTCCTTTAAGTAACAGAAGAGAAATTAATTCCTTCAAAGCTGTATCAGCAGTTAAAATAAAATGTATCCATTTGCAGAGATTATTAATAAAAATGTTGTGTCTCCTCAGCAGAGCAGCGCTGCCACCCTGTGGCCAAACTGAATAACAGGTCTCAAGGTTTGCTTCACGTGCGGCCCAGGTTCATAGTTGCAATTGTGACTTCGCTTTCTGACAACAGTTTTGCTGCAGGTGGATAAGGTTTTAAGGTTATAGACTTTTTAGAACTCTATGGCCGAGTATTCATGTACATTTAAAGAAAAGCTATAAAGAGTCAAAACTTTTCAAAGCTACCTCTAGGTTAGCATCCTTAGATCAGATTTTCTACACCCTGGAATTATCAATACCCAAGGAACACATACAGAAGAGGTGCTAACAAGACTCTGAGGGGGAGATTTACTAAAACTGGTGCACAAAGAATCTGGTGCAGCTGTGCATAGTAACCAATCAGCTTCCAGATTTAGCCCCCATTCACAACAGTGCAGCTTTGAAATTGCACTACTTTCAAAGCCGCACATCAGTGCAATTTGCACTGCCGACTTCATTTAACAGAACTATGCAAGTCACAATGAAATTGGTAAACAGTAGTGCAGGAACCTTTTTCATAATGATATGAATGGTGCCATTGCCGGCGATGGGGTGCAACTTGTCATGTGATTTGGAACTGTCAAATCGCATGACAAGTCACACCAGTGTGAACGGGGCACGTGACTGGCCGCAGCCGGGCCAAACTTTGCTAGAATAATTTGGATACACACATTAGTACTGTAACAATCACTAACATGAAGAATTTCCGCTGTCAGTGGTCATGAAAATGTTTAAATCTAGGTGTGGAATTACAGAGCCTAAATATTGCAAACTTAGCTAAGCTTGTTAATGGCTTGGGTGACTCATGACATGAAATTAACACACATTTCTACCAATTGGACACATTTTTCTGCTTAAGATGGCCATATATTATACAATTTTCTTTAGATTTACCTATGTAGTGCAAGAACCTTCCTAATTGCATACAGATTGCAAGTGCTTAGGTTTTACCTCATATTATATGGTTTTGGTAAATCTAATGGGAAATTGTATAATGTATGGCTGTAGTCCAATTCTTCCACCAAAAAAATGTTTTGGTGTAACATGCTCCCCTTCATGTAACCTTTCTTGAGTTTGCTTTGCTCATGTATCTGACCGTGGACTATCCAGTGAATTAAATAAAAAAGGTTTCTATTTTATTTACTAATTCCCCATATTAATAAATGCCACAGAATATGTTTGCGCTATATTAAGAAAGAATAGCTAATAACTTTTTCATAAATGTCGATAATTTTGCAATGCTGGTTAGGCCGCTGAAGAGGGCCTGGTATGCTGCTTGAAGGTTTGCTCCATCCAAGGCTGATATTTCATGTTTATGTTATTGATGGGGAGTCCGATTACATGCTGTCTTCCTAATCTTTCTAAGAGTCCTGTGGTGTGATTCCCGAACAGAACTTCCACTTCAACAAAAATTACACAGCAAAATGGCGGTGGCAGCACCATCCATTGTGGATTCTTTGTAAAATTAGAAAACAGCAAATGGGGGTTTGTAGGTGAAAGAGCGACACCTTTATTGTGAAATTGTGGGAGGAGCTACTGGTGGAAAATCTCACCATTGTGGGAGGGTCTGGGACCAAAATCACTGTGAGGAAATCTCAGCGTTGTGGGAGGGGCAGAGACACAAACTAATGCGGAAATGTTACCTTAATAGGAGAAGCTGAGCCAAAAAGAACTGCAGGGAAATCCCATCACTGGAGTGTCAGAGAGAGAATTAGGTAATTCATCTCAACAGTGCACACCCAAAACTGAAATAACTACTTAAGCCCCATACACACGGTCGGATTTTTGCATGGATTCTGTCCGATCGGACAATGTTGTTGAAAAATCAGACCGTGTGTATGCACCATCGGACAGTGTACGTCGGATTGTCCGACGGACAAAGTCCTATCTCCTGCTGGATAGATTTGCCGACAACACGGTCCGATCACACCAAATCCGATCGTGTGTACGGTTGTCCGACCGGACAAAGTGCTACGCATGCTCAGATCACATTACAAGACCAAAGCTATTGGCTACTAGCCTCTACGTAGTCCCGTCGTAGGCAACAAACGTCACCACGTTCAGAATGATCGGTTTTTCCGACAACTTTGTCCGACCGTGTGTACGCAAAACCAACATCGGACAAAGTATGACGGACATGATCCGACGGACCTGGTCCTCGGATAGTCCGAGCGTGTGTATGGGGCTTTAGTGTGGAGCTGACATAGTACTATACCTGAGTTCCTTTCTCTCCTGGGGGTCCTTCCTTTCCGGGGTGACCCTGTGTGGAGAAGAAGACAGAGGATAAGACATTTTCATACAGTTTGCCTCATATCTGCATTGCTAAGTGAGATGTACAATTAGCAGCACACCTGGACTTCGTGCCTCCCGCCGCTGCTAGCAGAGAACATAGATCTTGTATAAACACCAGAACATTATATGCATACTAATGATCTCAGACCCCGCTGAATGGTGCGCACAGCCTTGCGCAGGGAGCGCGTTCTCTGCATTACCATTTACGGCTTGGTTCTGCTGCTTTAGCGCTCCTCACCTGGAGTAATTAAATGTATTTTGCTCTCAGAAGTCCTTTGTTTATATTCATGCTGTGCTGCTTGTGTGATTCTCAGCATAATCTGCCAATTACTGCATTGAAATTCAGTTTATAGCGGGCACCACATGAAGTAGGGGATAATGCCATGAACAGTGACGCAGAGAAGAGGGTGCTCTGAGGTTATACACAAGATATCTATAAGGGTCCATTTACAGAAAGTTCAAACCTTTAATTTTATTCCAATATAATTTCTAAGGTTTTATTTTCTGGGAATTAGGACTGAGAAAGATTAGACACTCCACCCGTAACCTTTGATTGCTAATGGAGGGGAAACAAAGAAGGAAGTTGACTGCATGGAATCTTGAGCATCAATATAGATCATAGAACAAAACTCAAATAAATTTTGGGTCTTGCCCAAATTAATTATGTACAATGTTCACCCAGAGGAGGGATGGTCACATCTTTACTGAGGTTATAGCTATAAACAATAAACAAATGTATCCCATATAGTCCAAATACTGGCCCCAGGAATACCATGAGCTCTGTAGTGTGACAATGCCACTGCCTCAATGCCTGTGCTTGTCCTAAAGAGAACTTCTAATGAAGGGGGCAGTTGTAAGAATCTGAATCTCCACCATTATTTGGTATAATAGTGCAGGCTTATCTCTCGGGGTATAGATCGTTTCATTGCTATTAAATTGGATTCCCTTTTCTGACTGGGCAATAATGTCAGTTCAGTGTCAAGCTGTAAGGTGCCCATAAAGGCTGACCATCTCCTGCTTAAGCTCAGGGCTGTTAACTGACACTTGGTCAGGGTAAAATGTCAATTCACCTGGACAGTTCGGGTTTAGAATCATGTGTCCGGGTTTTAGTCCCTTTGAAACCCGGACACATTATTCAGACTTAATCTCATCAGCATTCCCCCTATAACAGCCAACACCTGCCATCCCCTCTCCCCACACTGTGCTTGTCCTTCCAGTTGCCCTCCCCCTGGCTTTGCACCTTCGGCTGGTCACCACCATCAGCTCTCCCCCTGGCTCTGCATCTTCGGTCGGTCACTGGTTATTTCTCTCCCTCTGCACCTTCGTTGCTCATGGCCACCAGCTCTCCCCCTCTCTCTGCATGTTCATTGACATCATACACTGCTCTCTCCCACCAGCACTGGAGCATATCGCTTTTATGCTGCTGCTCTCCCATTCATTTAGCCTCTTCCTGCTCCTCACTACTAACTCTAGTCCTCCCCGATAATTGCCTCCCTGCTCACTTCCATCCACATCTTTCACCTTATGCAAGTCTCATTTCACGCCATTCCCACCTCCCTATCCTTGTCCGTATCTCCCTCTAACCCCACCAACCTACCACCTATATTTGCTGCATTCCCTTCTTCTACAGTCATCTCCTTCACTCACCCCCCCCCCCCAACCTTCCTATCCTTGGTCACCCCCCACCCCTCCCCTTGCGGGCCCCCCATAATTATTACCCACAAACCCCCTCATGTCCACCACTCCCACGTCCCCCATAATCTACACTAATGTAGTGGGGACAGACTGACCTGGGAAAGGGGAAATTGTACTTGGGGACTGACCTGGGGGGATTGTACTTGAGACAGACCGATGGGGGGGGGGATTTGTACTGGGGGACAGACTAACCTGGGGGGATTGTATTGGGAACAGACTGACCTGGGGGGATTGTATTGGGGACAGACTGACCTGGGGCGAATTGCACTGGGGACAGACTGACCGGGGGGGGTATTGTACTGAGGACAGACAGAAATGGGGGGGATTTGAGGGCAGACAGACTGACCTGAGGGGGATTGCACTGGGGACAGACTGACCTGAGGGGGATTTTACTGCGGAAAGACTAACCGGGGGGGGGGGATTGCATTGGGAACAGACTGACCCGGGAGGATTGTAATGGGGACAGACTGACCTGGGGGTTTTACTGGGGGACAGACTGACCGGGGGGATCGTACTAGAAACAGATTGACCTGGGGGAATTGCACTGAGCACAGACTGACTTGGGGGGAGGGGGGGGATTCTACTGAGGACAGACTGACCTGGGGGAGGGGGAATAGTCAGACAGACTGATCTGGGGAATTGTACTGGTGGACAGACAATGTTTTAATAGAGGAGATTCTTCCATCCACCTAATTTGTGTGGATGGAGGAATCTTTTAGTTTTTTCAATCAGCCCATTGGCTTAACAAGAGAAAACTGTCTATGGCCAGCTTAACAAAGCCCTACAATATATTGTACATTACACACTCCTGCACTATGTATACAATTTGGCCAAACCCACAGTTGGCTGTGGCGCATTACATTACTAATCTCCTTACACCCTACACCCCCCCAAAAGTGTCCCTGGCCTTTTACAGTCCTATAGTGTATACTACAAAAAATATAAAAAATTGCCATGCGCCGCTAAAGTGTTTGGGTTTAGTTTGAAGAAAAGGTGGCAACCCTATCCTGACATTGATACATGACAGTTTCACAATTGTCTGTTATTAGCACAGGCAAGCTATTGGGTTTACACTGTTCTGCTGTGGTACATTGCAGGATTGCTTGTGTTGCGGTGGCATTCATTTTGAATGGCTTTCTTTAAAAAGGCTTCTTGTCACTCTTCCATAAAGGCCAGATTTGTGGAGTGCATGCCTACTAGTTGTCCTGTGGACAGATTCTCCCACCTGAGCTGTGGATCTATGCAGCTAATTCAGAGTAAAGCCGGGTACACAAAGAAAGCTGACAACCAATAAAGTTAAAACTGGGAGAGCAAGTGGGTACTCATTAGACCATGGAAGTCAGCCCCTTCCCAGTTGCACCTCAATCAATAATATCACACAGCTACTGCAGTAATAACAACATACCTGCCAACTTAATGTTTCAAATCATAACACTACATGCAGAATTTCATCCTGCTGCCATGCTTCCAAGTCAAGCCTCAGGGAGGCTATTGTTCCTCAAGGTGGCATTCATCTTTGTTTTGGTCTTTTTTTCAACAGGTTTTGCTGCATTTTGCCATTTTGCCTTTCACCGGCCTGTATACTTTTGATCACATTTGTTTTCTACAGGTTGAATATCTGCATCAAACTTTTAAAAAACAGAAAAGCTGCCAGAATTCAGGAGAATAGAGAGATGGTGTAGTCAAATGAAAAGCCATGATTTTGCAAATCTTTTAAACGCATCCTGGAGTGTTTCTGCTTTTGGAACAAAAAATGACTTTCATCTGACACATGTTCGCCCTCAGTGCTCCATGTGTGGGTGGAGCAGACTGCACTAACCACAGTCTTTGTATAAAATGATCCTTCTCATTACAAGCCATCTTACAGATGAAACAACTGCTTAAAGTAAACCTTTCTGAAAAGATACAGAGGAGCCACCATTGCCAACTTACATTTTTAAAGCTTCATTGAACTTTCAGTTTAAATTGGTAAATACATTACAGGTGCATTAAAACAAAAGGCATGCAAAGTCTTACAGCTTGTTTTCTTTCTAAAAAAGTAACTGCCTGCATAGAAAAGCCTGTGTCCAGCCAGCATGCTGCAGAGTGAGGCCCTTGCTCTTCGTGTAATGATCCAACTGTAACAAAACACCACCTGGTGAGTCAGACCCAGATCTCTAATCAGCAGGGAGCATGCACCTTGCTGATTGAAGAGCTTTGGCTGTAACTCAGCAGGGGGCATGTTAGTGTTTCTTCCCCACAGAAAGCAAGGGTACCACTCAGCAGCATGCTGGCAGGACACAAGCTTTTCTACTCAGACTGTTGCTGCTTCCTAATGCTGGGTTCACACCTGTGCGGCCAAAAGGGCCGCAGTTTGTGTGGGAACGAGAGCCCGTTCATATGAATGGGCTGCCGTGCCCCGCGACACGGAGGAAAGAAGTCCCTGCACTATTTTTTAAATCGCAGCTTGCTTGGGAACCGAGATCCCCGGGTACGGTTTCCAGTGTGGGTGGCGTGTCATTAAGATTAATAGAAACATAAATATAACAGCACTCGCAATAATAAACAATAACGAAAATAATCACGTAATAACAAAAGTGAATGTCCATATATTAGTGAACGATGTGCTCCAATCCATACAGTGCAAAGTGCTGCAAAATTCGAGGTGCGCAACACCCCCTCCTGTATCCCCACTCACTGGAAGGAATGGACCCTTAGTTTTTCAGTCTAGGGGTCGTTTCAGGCTTAAAATGGTGGCCAGGGATGGCAGATTTACATAGATTCACAAAGCAGATCTCACATGCTCATCATGATTATCATCCATTGATAATAGTACCCAAAATTAGACAAAAAGGACGGAACTATAGTGAAGTACTGTTTGGCAATATCTTTATTGCGCAAATAGAGTGAATACTTACAAAAAGCAGAGTAAAAACAGGCATATATTATCAAGAGATTGCAATAGGAAACGCCGCTGTTAGCATGCGTTCCACGGACAACCGTAAGTGACATCTATTGGACTCAGAACAAGAAATTTGCGTCAACGCGTTTCACCCTCCCAAAGAGCGTCATCAAGGACCTCATTTCCGTGTGAAGAGCCACCTATAAATACAGGGAGAAGGACACCTCTCCCTTTTCTCAGCCAATCAAATTCCATATGACGGCCATTTTGTCAGTAGGACAAACAAGTCTCCTCTACCACATTGTTGATTCCCATGTGGGAGACTGGCGGCCATGATATTGGTTAGATATGGATTCCTTACATGATTCCTATAATATTAATTGTTCCAACTGATGTAAATCCAAGTAAGAACATTACATCATGGCAAATCCCTATAAAAAATGTATATAAGCAATCCCTTTATTAACAACATTCAGATTTAATATAAATTCACTTAATAATTGCGGACATTAAAAAAAAAATTTAAAACGTATGACTATGAAAACTAATAATACATAAAAAATGTATTTAACATTTTTAATTTAATATTACTGTAAATTTTTATTAATTCATTCATTTTAAATTTTTATGTATTTATTCGTTTTCATAGTCATAAGTTTTTTATTTTTAATGTCCGCAATTATTGAGTGAATTAATATTGCATTTTTATGTTTTTTAATAAAGGTATTCCTTTAATAAAGGGATTGTTCTTACTTGGATTGACGTCAGTTGGAACAATTAGTATTATAGGAATCATGTAAGGGAATCCATATCTGACCAATATCATGGCTGCCAGTCTCCCACATGGGAATCAACCATGTGGTAGAGGAGACTTGTTTGTTCTACTGACAAAATAGCCACCATATGGAATTTTATTGGCTGAGAAAATGGGAGGTGTCCTTCTTCCTGTATTTATAGACGGCTCTTCTAACCGGAAATTAGGTCCTTGATGACGCCCTGTGGGAGGGTGAAACGCGTTGATGCAATTTCTGGTTGCCAGCCCAATAGACGTCACTTCCGGTTGTCCATGGAACGCACAACAATAGCAGCATTTCCTATTGCAATCTCTTGATAATAGTTTTTACTTACTTAAAGATATTGCCAAACAGTACTTCACTATATTTTCCTCCTTTTTGTCTAATTTTGAGTACTATTATCCATGGATGATTGTCATGATGAGCATGTGAGATCTGCTTTGTGAACCTATGTAAATCTGCCATCCCTGGCCACCGTTTTAAGCCTGAAATGACCCCTAGACTGAAAAGCTAAGGGTCCATTCATCCGGTGAGTGGGGACACAAGGGGGTGTTGTGCACCTCGAATTTTGGAGCACATCGTTCACTAATATATGGACATTCACTTATTAATGAATTGTTATTACATGATTATTTAGGTTATTGTTTATTATTGTGAGCACTGTAATATATATATATGTTTCTGTTTTGTCAAGTGAATAGCACCTTGTGTACAGCAGCTGCTAAATATTTTGTAAAAAAATCTTTTCACAATTGTTTTACTTCTAGCGTCGAGTATATATATATTTAGTATATATTTTTTTACATTAAGATTAATGGTACCTGCCTGCAGGTCCTGCATTTCTCTGTTTGGGTGGTTGTGGCGGCCGGTATTTGTGTGGGTCCTGCAGCTGCACCACCCGCACAGATGTGGACCTAGTCTTATGTAAACAAACTAATATGTTTAACTCTAGTTTTGAACCTAGAATATATTTATGCCCCGTACACACGGTCGAAAAATTCCCACCACAAAATCCATCGGATTCAGTGTGAAAGGGGCCTTAGGTAATAAAGACAGGATAACAGCATCAAAAGCTGCACATTTGAAATTCCAACCAGCAATGGCAGCTCCCATATTTATCCTTTGACAGGTTACCTTTAAACAGCTCATGCACCTGCACATTGAGCTTCATGATCTTTCTCCATCTTTGCAGCAGGCAGCTCGATCTACAAGAAATTTGCCCATCTGCAACAATATATCTGACAGATGTAGACCCAGTGGGTGCTAACTGACCATATTATATGGAGATGAAAGAAATAGTTGTTGGAGAGACATGACAATGACTGCATATTCCACCCTGACAGTTCCAATATTTGAGCGGTCTGTCAGACTGAAAATTTTCTACACAACAACCTTCTCTGCAGATAGTCTGAATGTGTATAACCAATCATCTACACAGAAAACCTCCTGTATGAGATGTAAAATAAAAACTGAGCTGTATACTTACAGGTGGACCGTCAGCACCAGGCATACCAGGAAGTCCAGATTTTCCAAGTGGGCCCTGAAAGCAGTAAAGATGATTGATTATTTATTGGATTTTCAGTGTTACTTTCCAGACTGCTGAATTGCAAATCCCACAATGCCCTGCTTGGGGGGTTGTCAGTAAAGCAAATGCCCTGAAGCGTCAGTATGCAGCTTATAACCCCAGCTGAAATAGGTGTACCTAAACTATTTTTCCTGTCACAGGATTTGTAATAGAATGTAATTAGTCTTGTGATCCTGACATCTCTGCTAGGCAAAATAGACAGGTCAATGACCTCAATATTCTCTACTGCTGGTAGGTAATACAGCTTGATCACTAACCCCAACCACCCGTCTATGGTTGGGAAGTGAAGGAGCGGTAAATTAATGAGGTCATCATTCTGCTCCCCCTCTTCTAAGCATGCATACTGTAATAGACTGACAGCAATGTACAAAGCAGTATAATTTGTTTTTTTAAAGCAGCTGTATTACCACAAATATGACAGCTGGGTCTAGCCTATTGCTAGGAAGACAAAAATAGGTATACTCTTTGCAGTGAGTCAATAGATTGCGAACAATAAACCGCATGCTAAATTCATGCTTTATATGAATCATTTCCTGCAGGTTACAGACTAATAACTAACTTTACTGATGGACCTCTTTATCTGTGCACAAGAAATTGGTCCTAATGGTGTGCTCATCCATTCATTTGTATATGAGCGAAGTGGGTTAGTTTTGTATTTTTTGATGCTTAAAGATGTAAAAGGCACAGAGTGTGTCATTTTACATTGTGTGTCGTGTGATTTACTGCTTGTTTAATGGAACCATGAAAGGAACACATCATTGTATGAATGTAAAGGATTATTGTAAACATGTCATCCCTAATTGGAGAGGCGTACATTCTTTGCTAAACATTAATACTGTGGAAGAGGGAAGGATGACAGGCTTGGTGCAAACAATGCAGAAGCAGATGGACTGTATATTACTGTAAGTACACAACAGCTGCCCCATGTCACATTACCTTCTCTCCTGGCGGACCGATGGCGCCCTGTGGACCTGGAAGACCCTGAGGGGAAACAAAAAAAAAGTCTTTAGTACTTTTCTTACAATGTCTACTTTTATTGGAGGACTCCGGAGTAGATTAAAATAAAATAATAAATAATTGAATTAATTTGACCTCTGAGATATCTCAGTATATTGACAATGTCATTTTGACATTCAGGTTTTGTTTGCAGCTAATGCTCCTTTGTTGCTTTTACATAACATCTTGTTTTCTTTAGTGCTACTATAGTCCATCAGTACTTGGAAAGTGCAAACGTCCTCCTTGATTATTTTTAAATGCCACAGATCACATGCTAAGACTACTATCCTAAAGATACTACAAAGTCAATCTTCATCGGGTCATAGCATGCGAGAATTCAACACAGTGAACCTTAGCAAAATATACACACAGGCAAATTCACTGAGTTTGTGAACTCCATAAGATCGCTGCAGCCTTCTCGTACCAGATGCAACACTGTAAAATTATTCTTGTTGACTTGTTCTTTCCTTTTAAAATTCAAGCTTAGACAAAAGGTCGCCAGGTGTTCACCACTCAAGATGGCGGCCTGGCGGGAGTTACACGTTTCCCCCACACCATCTGGGCACTTCATAAATAAAATCTGCGACTGCAGAGGAATTACTGATGGGATGCAAATCTTCCTGACAGCATCAAGGTGACAATGAGCAGGGCACAAGGACCGCCAGAGTCACATATAGAGAGGTATATGTTATAGTCAACCTGTAATGCAGCACTGAAAAGAGTGTCCTATAAACATTATATCCGAATGCTTGGCACTCGTTCTGAATTTCCCATGCCAGCCCTGGCATCAGTTCTCTCTTAGAGGGGGTGTCAGTAGGAGCCATTGATGGCAATGGGTCAAAGTGTTCAGGTTTATATGTTGTAGGCATCACCTGAATGAATGCAGAAAAACAAACAATAATCTAAGGACTCAAGTGATTTGTTTCAGTCAGTCCAAGATTGTGTTCCTCCTTCAATAGTGGTATGAAAGGGCCATTGCTGACACCGGGCAAATGCAGTTAAAAATTTGTTTACCAATTATTGGTAAATCTTAAGCTAATAGCATTTGATTTAAGTTTATTTAAATATTCGACTCACCTGTGCACCTGGGTTTCCTTGCTGGCCTGGTGGTCCTGGTTCACCTTGAGGTCCCTGAAAGAATATGAGGCAAAGGTCATCATAAAAAATAATCATTAAAGTGGAAGTAAAGCTTATTTTATTCAAATGGCTGACAGGTAGGGTAATAATGACAGAAGAGACCCTATTGGTCTTTTCTGCCATAAATGCATCCTTCTGCCTGTCAGCTGTTATGTTCACTGAGCTGCACATGTGCAGCTCAGCGAACATTTATGGCCCTGATCCATGATGCGTGATGTGACTCCTGTGTGCATGTGAGGGGGTGACGTCATTGTGGCCTGGCCTATCAAATGGCCAAAAGGACACGACCCAGAAGGAAGACCGGGGCGAAGATGGAAGTGCCGGAGGCCCGACAGATCGATCCCACCACTGCGCTGAAGGACACCACATGACAGTTAAGTCTGTCATAATGTATTAATATACTGTGCATACTAGCACATTATGACATAACCCATCTGGGGGGCCCTAAAAAAAACATTTTTATAGCAGACTTTACTTTCGTTTTAATATGTCTACGACACCAGAGAAACGCACAAACGTCTTCTGATGCTTTCTTTGAAACACAGATATTTTATAAAAACGCTTGTACTGGAAAAATTCTCTAACTAAATATATAATCCATAATCTATAAATCTTTTTTGCTCTTTTTCCTGCATGTTATACACATCTTTTTAGACTATGCTCATTATTGTCTCTGCCCATTATAGCTTCCACATATGACAGTCACCCAATCTCTGGCCTTGCAGACCGGCACTCAGCAAAAATGTTTCTAAGTCAGTGAATCTTCAATATTATTGTGTATTTCATCTTGTGATTCAATAATGGCCTGCGCTTTGTACAGAAGAAGCTTATTTGCTCCCTAGATGACATCATAGCCATACAGCACTTACCAAACTGCCCTTGGGACCAACTGGTCCGTCCATTCCTGACACGCCCTGAAAAAAGCAGATGACATAACTTCAGACACAGTAACAATGTCACAGAAAACCTACTGATTATGGCATTTCATGTTTAGTGTATAGTGGCTGTAAAATTACTTAGTTGGAATATATTTATGTGTTAGCAGTCATCATTCTGCTCCATTTACCAATGAAACTGCAGTTTGGAGGCAACATAACTCTGAATAACTTGAAATTGGACAATACCAGATCTATAGCCAAAACCTTTTTTTAGTTTATGGATGGAGTGAGGAATGGCTAAAACTCCTATCAGGTTCCCCTTAGGAAGCTTTCTGCCCATTTCCGCCCTGGAGAGCAGGAAGTAATAGGAAATTCCTACCAAGTAAGGGAACATTTTTTTTAGATAGTGGTCACTGAACAGACATTCCCATTAGAAGATTTCCCTCACCTCCTCTTTTGGTGACTAGTGACAGATATTACCTTTTCAGATTTCCTATTGGTCAGAAGGTGTTGCAGTCACAAAATAAGCAGGACAGCAAAGTAACAAGTATTATCAAGTAACAAGTAAAGAGATCAGAAATTGCATCATAGTTACAGCTTTCTTTTAATCTGCATTTGGAGCATATAACCGTACGTGTGTGCGCTTTACACAACCCCTCTGTGCATAACCGCATACAGCCGCATGTTCCAATTTTTCTCAATAGGTGGCTTAAGCAGCGGCTGGAACAGTAATTACATAGGCTCTGCTACAGCCCTCAGTCCACATTATTATAGAATGCAGCTAGCTTATGGAAACAATGCTCTAGTGGGCACATTGAGAATTTTTAACATGACAAAAAAATCTCTGCATGCAACGAAAGCATCCAATTTATGGAAATGTTTGTTGTTAAGCTTTGTCATTTTAATCAGAATCTCAGAAAATTCATTTTTTTAGGCCTTCTATGCACATCTTCATTATAAGTAGGGCAAAACCAGAGGCTATTTCTATTACAACCGATCAGGTTTATGTTTTATTCTCCCAAACAACAGCTGGACAGATCTTTGCTGGAGTTTTCATGATTCAGATGCACAAAAGGATGCTTATTGGAGCTGTCATCTCAGCAGGAAGAAACCCGGATGTGCATGAACAGGCTGATGGGATGAGAATTCTTTGTATACCCTTACTAAACAACATTGCACAGCCCAAAGCTCCAAATGTTTATCTTCTTTTTAACACCCTCAACATGATAGATGTGTTTGTGGGGCTCCAATCACCAGCTTGTTCTGCTACGAGCCACAACTTATCAGCCTAACCTTAATATGATCAGAAATTGTACAGTAATTGCCTGGTTTGGGCTTATTAAACATCGCTCCTGCTGCGCCACTATATACAGAATGGTGGGTAGATGGATTACTGCAGATACAGCAGCATGGAATGTGTAACCCACAGAGGCAGCCCTTCCCCAGTGCGGTCGCCTGGTAGGAAAACTTACGTGAGGTCCAGGGGGGCCTGGAGGTCCTTTTGGTCCCAACAGTCCTCGTGGTCCCTGTAAATAACACAAATAAACAGTGAAAAGCTGCCATTGGTTTGGCCCATGCATTTATGTATACTACAAAATGGACAATTTTACTGATCTGACTACATTAGCCCTTAATTATCTTACTCTATATGAGTTGAGTTGAGTTGGATCTTGATATAGCGTGGTTCTTTACCCCATAGGGTCCCAACGCGCTTACAAACACATACACAAATACACATCCAAGGGCCAATTTATAGACAGGATCTGATTAACCTACAAGCATGTCTTCGGAGTGTGGGAGGAAACCCACGCAGGCACAGGGAGAACATGCAAACTCTGGGCAGATGTTGTATTGGTCAGGATTTGAACCAGCGACGCTATTGCTGCTAGGTGAGAGTGCTAAACACTACACCACTGTGCTGCCCTGATAGAAATCTGTTCACAATCTGTGATAATCCGGTATTGAACAGGTGAGATATTAGACGTGGTCAGTGCAGTGGTAATATATAGCGGCAACGTCAGCTGTTGCAAGGATGTTTAAAAGGGAAACAATTTTATCTTTAAGTATTTTTTTACAATTTATAGAAAAAGATGGTCAGCTTAATGTGAGTAGACTTATTAGAGAGTGTTCATGTTTTTAAAACCATGTGTGTGTGTGTGTAGTTTGTTGTTATAAATGTACATTTGCTTATTAAATAAGCCTTCCTCTTAGTGGTTCCGCAGAGTGGTTTTGCTTTATTGTTTTTTTCTCTTAATTGCATTTGCAAATATGGAATGCAGTTATTTGATTAAAGAACAGTAAGCATGTTAAATGTGAAAGTTTCATTAGTTATCTCTATTCTGTAATAGAGTAACTAAAATGGTTGTGTATAACCAAGGTACAGTAATGCCAGACTAGTATATGCTTTTCAATTCTATGAGTTCACCAGGAGAAACTGCACTTATCTGAGGATAAAAATCCTATTTTTAATCTCACCTTAGCTGAGCCGTGTAAGGGAAGGCAGCACAGAAACAACATTCTAAATTTACGGGTTACGAATTCACATCAGACATACTTCACACATATATAGACCATACATAAAAAGCTACTATACCATCATTATGACAAATACAATATCCAGGATTTTTGGCTTTATGGCTTGGGGAAGGTAGAGATAAAGGGGGGTAATCTATTTTTTTTTTTCAGTCACGTGGGAGATAAAGTGAAGTGTCTTGGGGATGCTAATTTAGGGGTGTTAAGGTAGTCTCTGGGATAGCAATAGGATTCATATGATGAAAACAGTTACTATGGGTTTATAATTCAACCTAATTCACAAAAATTCTATCTTTTAGATGTCACGCAAGGTGAGAATCTCAGGTTATTTAGAAGGTTTTTACTTTTCTACTTGTGTCCTGTAATAACTGGAAAAAAGATTGGGCGGGGGAGGGGTGGGGATGTTGCAATTTGGGTAACTCTGAAGTGTACTAAAACAATATATATGTGAACTACTAATTGACTATATCCATTCCCAGCACATTCTGCAGATATTCTCTACAATATACCGACATTACAATCTGAAACACTTACAGGTTCACCTGGCAATCCTCTGGGTCCGACATCTCCATCATCACCCTATAGAAAGAGAGATATATTGCATTTATCTGTTGTGTAATCCTGGCACAACAGTTCAGTCCCATCACCCAGAACTAATAAAATGTTCATCAACTTTTCTGGGCTTCAGCACTCCTCTGCGCTTTACAGGTCAGCCAATATTCTCACTACTGTATAGAGGGACAGCTGGATAATATTTGCTTTCTGTTGGCTTTATCATTTTCTATCCATCAAGTTCAAAAGTTCATGTTCAAAGCTCCTGCTGAACACATTGTTTCTTTGGGATGGCGGTCATATATGTCACTTATGCAGCTATTTGCCCTCTGGGTTACCCTTCCAGCTCCAGGGCAAGTGGCTTGTCAATAGGCACCAAGTTAAAAAAAAAGCATGTCCAAAAGCAGAATGGGCCACCATAGGTGTATCTAACCCTGAGCTGTAACAGACAAAGAAATTGAGCTCCTTCTCATAAGCCACAAGATCCAAACCTGCTCAGAAATATGGATTTTAATTTTAGAAATAACTTTAGTTCTTAGTAAATCACAATAATATATTAAGCCTTAAGTGGCACTTCCTACAAACAGGGAATGGATGAATCATGACTGACTGGTCATCAATCTTGGGCGTAGCATGTGGAATAGATGACAACACAGTAGGCAGCTTACCCTCTCTCCGTCCTCTCCTGGTGGTCCTGGAGGTCCAGATGGGCCAGATTCACCCTGTCAATAGTCAACAATTGCATATTAAGTCCCTGATTACCAACATAATGCACTGGAAAAAGTTACAGCAGGAATAAAATAAACTTACACGATGTCCCTTCTCACCAGGTAAACCAGCCAGACCATCAAATCCTCGGTCACCCTAAAACATAAATTATTTTAATTTCACTTTAAACAAAAGCACTTAAAAAGTCACTCTTTTGGATTCATCATGCCTGAGAAGCCATACCTTGGGTCCAGTTTGTCCTGGCATCCCACGAGCACCATCGCTGCCTGCCCGACCCTGAAAGGTGCAAAAATATGGGTGTCAGTCTGGAAAATTTGGCTTTCATGATTGATTTGTCAGATACTGATAAAAAGAAGCAGCGCAAATGTCCTGCTCAGCATCAATTTACTGAAAGATTGTTTTCAGTCACCAAAGCATACAAAAAATATATGAGTAACATTATTACCAATGTAAATTTATTGAGACATTGGGCATAATTACATGCTAAACAAAATCTAAACCATATACTAATACTCTATGGATAACATTAGACAAATTCCAACACACACAAGGCAGGCTGGGACTTTTAGTATCCGGAGCCACTGATAAGGCTGCTCTGTAGAATGTACACACTTACCCTACGTCCAGGCTTCCCTGAGGGACCTGGGGTACCTTGAGAGCCACGAGGACCCTATAGAAATAAAGAAAATCAAAATATAATCAGACACTGTATGTATATATACAGGACACAGCCTGTCAGATCTTAGAGCTAGCAAATGTTTGAGCAGTAGCTGCATCTCATTAAAGACTAACTCAAGACAAAATGTATTCTTTAGTATGGACTAGGGTTAAATCATCTGCCTGCTTCCTCATGGGCTTTAGGTTGGATTTCCCAACAGTACTTTGAGTCAATGTCCATCATACAATGGTGACATTTCCCTGCAGTAGTTTGTGTCTACACCCCTTCTCTAATGATTGGATTTGCCCTCAGTATTTTGCGTCTATGCCCCTTCCTCAACGGTGAGTTTTCCCATTTATAGTCTGTTTCTCTACTGGTTCCACAATGACGAGCTTTCTTCACAGCAGTTTGTTCCTTCACTTATCCCACAATGGTAAGTCTTCCACCCTTCCCACAATGGTGAGATTTTCCTGTAGTGTTTTGTGTCCCTACCTCCCCCACAATGGTGAGATTATCCTGTAGTGGTTTGTGTCCCTACCTCCCCCACAATGGTGAGATTTTCCTGTAGTGGTTTGTGTCCCTACCTTTCCCCCAATGGTGAGATTTTCCTGTAGTGGTTTGTGTCCCTACCTTTCCCCCAATGGTGAGATTTTCCTGTAGTGGTTTGTGTCCCTACCTCCCCCACATTAGTGAGATTTCACCACTATAGTTTGCATCTCCTCTCTCCCCCCTAATGCTGAGATTTCCCAGCAATAGTTTGCATTTCCGAGCCCTCCACAATGGTAATATTTCTCCACAGTGTTTTTTTTCTCCTCCCAGAATGGTGAGATCACCCCCCCCCCCCCCCCCCCCCCCCCAGGTAGTTTGGGTCCATGCCCCTCCCACAATAATAAAATACATTTCTCACAGTAATCTGTGTCTCTCTCCTCCCCACAATGTACAGACATGCATGAAGTAGTTTGTGTCTCTGCCCCACCCACACAGCCATAATGAATGAGATGCTGTGTCACAGTTGGATTCGTCAGTTATTTGTCTCTCCTACATCGGTATGGCTGCTTTCAGACTAATGCAGTGCAGTTTGCCCACACTGCCAGTGAAGCGCAGCTTACCCGCGTGTTTGGAGCAGGTTAGCTGTGCTTTCCCATAAGGTTATATGGTGTCCTGCAGTTTTGATGCCCCTTTTGAAAGCGCACCAAAACTCCTGCATGCTTCATCTTTGGTGAACATTCAGAAAGCGCACTAAACACCCAGCACATAATATAATTCTATGGGAAAGCACATCTGACCTGCTGTAGTTAACACGTAGGTAAGCTGCATCAGTCTGAAAGCAGCCTATTTCACCTGCCCCTGAGTTCTATCAACATTAGGTTTTGTTGATACCTACAAAGATAGCACACTAATGACGCAACTTGTGTATATGTGAGGTTACCGGTTTAACATTTTTTCAGAATCCAACAGGGGAGGGTGACACCCCTTATTTCCTTATTTGGATTTATAATGGCCATGGCATTTGGAGGAAAAAGAGAATACTATTGAGGATATCTCATTGTTAAAACCCCTGGGGTGCATAAAAAGTTGGGATGCAATTTAACCTACCAGAACCCAAGCTGTGTGGTCCTCTGCCTCTGTGTACAAAAGCCACTTGCCCTGAGCTTCCCTGCTGTGTGAGCCTCAGAGTGGCTCTGTATGTGAACCCCCTTACTCCCACCCTCCCCCCCCCCCCGTCCTGGCAGCAGCGGCTCTGTTCCAATCAAGGGAAGATTGCTATGCAGTGCATTGGATTCTGGGAACTGTAGTCCTTAAAGGAACATGCAATACAAGTCAATGGAGGCTAATGGAGCTGCAGACTTTAATACCCAGGATTCTCTGCCCAAAAAGGAGGAGAGGGGCAGTGTTTTCCTGGGGCAAATTACCACAGATTGTGGTAGACAGTGTGGGGAAACCAGTGTGTGCAGACCTGTGCTGTAATTGCCTACACAGAAAGCAGAGCCTGGTGTACAGGGACCAATTCTTTGCTGCATACAGTTACTGCCATTAGAGAGTGCGCCTTGTTTAACCCCTTCACGCCGGCCATACGCAAATTCAGGCTTGAAGGGGTTATACCGGGGTGATGCCTGCAGCTTTTTTTAGAGCGGGCGGTTTGCTCTTTAGTGATAACAATCGAAGCGGCTAAAAGCCACTCGGCTGTTATCCTAAGGAGCGGAAGAGGGGGGAACGGCCACTCTTCCCGGGCCTCCCGTGTCCCACCAGGAGACCGGAGCCACCAGCCGGTCGCTTCCGCCGGCTTGGCTGAGACTCGTATGAACCGGATTTTGGCTCCGATCAGGTCTCCGATGTAAAATCCCGGAAGGGACGTCACAACGTCACTTCCAGTTTACTCGGCTGCCAATGGTGCAGATTTTTAAAAAATGACAGTATTCAAAATGGCTGTTTTTGGCGATCTGAATACTTTTAAGTGCAAAGAAGGGATTTGGGGTCGTTTAGACCCCTAATCCCTCCATAAAGAGTACCTGTTACTGCCTACTACTGTCAGTACCTATATGTGCCCCCATCCCTGCATGCTCGTACAGCAAAAAGTCGCGCCCGAAAATGTAAACAGTGTTCAAATCACACATGTGAGGTATCGCCACGATCGGCAGAATGAGAGCAATAATTCTAGCACTAGACCTCCTCTGTAACTCTAACCTTAAATTTTTTTCAAGCGTCACCTATGGAGATTTTTAGGTACCTTAGTTTGTCGCCATTCCACGAGTGTGCACAATTTCAAAAGCATGACATGTTACATATCTATTTACTCGGTGTTACATCATCTTTCACATTATACAAAAAAATTGGGCTAACTTTACGGTTTCATTTTTTTATTTAATTCATAAAATTGTATTTTGTTCCCAAAAAAATGCGTTTGAAAGACCGCTGCGCAAATACTGTGTGACAGAAAATATTGCAATGATCACCATTTTATTCCCTAGGGTCTCTGCTAAAAAATAAATTATATAGAATGCTTGGGGTTTCTAAGTAATTTTGCTAGCAAAAAAATATGGATTTTAACTTGTAAGCAATAAATGTCAGAAATAGGCTTAGGCGTGAAAGGGTTAATAGGCCATTAGCCATCGATTGACAATTAGGCACCAGGTACGTTGCAGTTACTTCCAGGGGTACCCTTCGTCAGGAATGCATATGCTCACCCGCTATTGGGACAGTATGCATAGTATGCACACGAGGACCTTCATTCTTAAGTAAGTTATTGCCAATACTTTTAGCCCTGTTTGCATCAACAGTTCAGTTGATTAGCATCTTATGGGTCAGTGCTCACATTATCTAGTATTGTATCTTTAAACATGTTCAAATGCCTGTTACTGATTCATGCATTGTTTAATTGCCTTGCCTTAATACAACCATTTCATCTACCATATTTTCTGTGTACTGTTGGATAGTAATAGCATACTAACACTGGTGTGAGCGGCCTTCATTCTATACCAGGTGTGTCAGTGGGGAACAAGCAGTTTAAAGAGTCATGGCAGAACAGAGGACCCATCAAACTAAGCGGCTTCATCAGGGGTAGGGCTACAATAGTACGTTTTGAGTGGAGTTGGTCTTTTGCCCTGACAGAAGACAAATGCTCTATTCAAACATTATAGAGGTTTGAACTGTGTATAAACATTCCCCCTTTCCTCTGCATATTTAGTAAATAAGCTTAAGCTTCTAATAATAATAAATAAACACAAATTTTCACCTGTGGTCCTAGATCACCCGACTCCCCCTTCAATCCTGAAGGACCTGGAGATCCCTGAAATGACACAGCTTGTAAGTCACAGAGTCACACAACCAAAGCAACAAACAAGGTCACATGGGTGTATATTCTTACCATTGGTCCTGGTCTTCCCGTGAGGCCCATTGGACCAGAAGGCCCTCTTAGTGCCAGCTGAAACAGTAAACATATGAAATTAGTACTTCACATCAATGCAAAGTTTACATAGAAATGCATACAAATTCTTACTACTTTTTTTGCAGAGTAAAAACATCACAGCGAGATGTGTTTATTACATAAACCAATGATCAATTTCCAATATCCCAGCTGTACAAGTGAAGGATGAAGACCCCCAATACCTCTCCGATACTGCCCCTGGTGAATGGACAGAATAACCACTGAATGGAATCACTGCATTTTCCTTTTATGTGAATTACTATTGTGACCTACCCATCCAGCATCCTTTTTATGACTACGGCTAAACCTATTACAGTGTATCTAAAGCAACCTTTTTAGTAGTTTTGGGTAGAATGAAGAGGGATTAAAACCTGCCAGGTAGTTATTGTTGCTGTGAGTCCACTGGGAGGATTGCCCTCCCTGTTTGTCCTTATGACTATTGTGACCAGGATTAAAAGTGATGGGTAATCCAGACTTTTCTGTCACTAATACAGGAATCTTACAATCAGGATGCATATTGTGGTGAGAACTCCTGTTGGGAAGATTTCCTGTCACTTCCTGTTGTGTCTCCAGGACAGGAAGAAAAAGGAAAACAGGATGCAGCAAAAAATATACTAAACCCTTCCTTCTCTATCCACAACTAAAAAAATGAAGTGTTGGCTATATACAATGTAAAAAATGCGTACAATAAAAATGAAACGTATCTGTCATTTTACTTATGCTTGAAATCACACTGATTGAAATGTAGCTGGATCATCAGGGACCAAGCGAATTTCAATCAGTGTCTGGCACTCGGCGTTCAACAGAATGTTGAACTTTGCGATGCGATCCTCTATGGACAGCTTTAGTTGATACGATACCAGCAATCCCCGTGTAGTTCCTATATAGGACATCACATGTCTGCAAGCATCTACTAATGCAAAACTAGACACATTGCAGGGAGGCCATAAAGTTTTCCACTGTTTTATGGAATTAGGCACCCACACTTTCTCCCTGTACATGCTCTTTTCTCATTTTTGTCACTAATCATGAGTTAGTCTAGGAAGCATGCTCAACACTCATTATAAGGGTCAGAGAGTTTGTGTCTTGGCATTACCTGGATACGGAAAGACATTTAAATTGCTAGGTCTTTTAAAGGAAACCTGTACTGGAAGAACTGAGGACTGCAAATCTTGACTGGCTTCATGAAATATGCTAGTTGCTCATCATTCGGCTTTGTGTAAAAACAATAAATAAGGCCAGGTATTTAAAAACTGCACATATTCCCTAAATTATTTAAAAGTCTATTAATTGGGGTATTAGGATAAGCAATGTTAAAGTTGCAAGACAAGAAGTAGTGTAGAATACAATACAGCGTATTCAGCAGCACTATACTACCTTGTCTGATTCCGATTTACAAAAATATATAGAATATAAAACAGGTATGGCGATTACATACATAGATCTCATTTGTTAAAATAGCCTTTAAAGGAAGCTATATTAAGGACTTTGCAACACACTGTGCAAAAATGCAATCTGTCCTAACTTTTCCAGCACACATTAATGATGTGTGTTTGTATGCAATTGAACAATTAAAAATAATGATATTGGGCCTGTCCTTGCATAACTAGATGGTGTGACTGAACCCCAAAGCTAAAGATAAGCACCTTCAGCCCCCCTGTGTTCAGAAGTGATACCATAATTTCCTTCTTCATCATATCATGATCTAAGCTCTCAATTCAAAGTGGCTAAAAACATTCATGGTGCAGTAAAACAAATGGTATGCAAAGTCTCACAGTTTTTTCTTCTAGAAAGCAGCAGTAGCCTTAGTAGAAAAGCCAGTCCCTTGCCTGAATACTGTGGACAAGGACTATTGCTCTTAGTTTGGAAGAAGTGGTCTCTCTGCAAAAGTATTATGAACTATTACGTATCTTGATACCAAGATTTCCTGACACTGCTGCAACCAGCACCTCTCTCTGTTGACTGCCTGTTACAGCAGCAAATGCCAGAGCTGAGGGAAGGTGCCCCTAGCCTCCTCCTTGGCTCTGATGTGCCCCATGACAACCACAACCTGAGGGACAGCCTGGAAGCAGGAACATCCCCCAGCATTGTGCAGCACTGTATCCGAGGTCTGTATGTTTCGGGAAAAGGGGGGGGGGGTGTAGAGGGGTGAGCCAGCAGATGAGTGCTGGATTTTCTATTTGGGGGGCGGGGTTGGGTGAATTGTATTTTTGCTGAAGGGGTAAAATGAAGGAGAGTATTGCTTGTGTGTATATGTATGGGGGGGGGGGGTTGGCCTCTCCTGACCCCTAAAATCTATACACACTCCTGTCCCCTGCATTCTGTAGGTTATGTACTCCTGACCCCTGCTCTGTGTGTTATATACTCCTATGCCCAGCACTGGCAGGACTCCCTGTTAGCGGTGACTTTGCGCTGCTGGAGGGCTTCATTTTAAGGTAAGTCTTTCATAATGTGCTAGTATGCAATGCATACTAGCACAGCCTTAACTTGCAGGGGGAATTTTCTTTTACTTGTTTCCAGACTTTACTACTGCTTTAGTAAAGTTCTTCTTTAAAGGGATTGTAAACCCTCACAGTTTTTCACCTTAATGCATTCTATGCATTAAGGTAAAAAAAAAACATTTGTGCTGCATTTATTATTGCACTGAAGTTGATATGAGCCTGTGAGGCTCTTGATTGTGGCACAGCAATCTAAGCATATTTTATGGGTACAAGGAGGCCCCTGGTTTGCTTTAACCATGCATCTTAAGCCCCTCCCACTGTTAACAGGTTGGTCACACCTACTTTTCACCACAGTATGCTACACATCACTACTCTTTTTGGGGTTTCAAAGGTGCCCCACATTTTTTACAATCCTAGCATTGCCCCTAGAAAAACACCTTACTATGACAGATGTAAAGCTCATGCTCAGTGCTGATTAAAGAGTATGAAATCTGACTCAGCAGGGGTGCCTACCTAACATCTACAGAAATACCACTGTCCACAGAGAGAGCAATGTCCTTTCTGAATCATGCTAGCAGGGGACAGGCTTTTCTCAGGTTGTGGCTGCTTTAGTGAGAAAACAAACTGTAAGACTTTGAACACCGTTTGTTTGATGCACCTGTAACATATTAAGCTGGTTTAAAAGGAAAGTTCAGTTGGGCTTTCATTCTTATTTTCCCGACTTGAAGTAAAAAAAGTTCAGAGGCTTTTTCTCTCTTTCTTGGCAAATGAACACAAGGTGAATATTTATGTTTTTTTTTTATTTTATTTTTTATAATGACCATCCATTCTCGCAGACAAATGAAAACGTAATGGAGTCAGTTTTTCTATTTCTTTAGGACTCTTCAATGTAAATTGCACCTAAGCCCTGTAGGTAGATGGTGGCAAAGTAAAGCTACTTTTCTTACTCTGGCTTGTTGTAGAATTGCCTGAGCCTGGGATTCCTGTGCAGATACTTGGGGTCCTTTGGATGATCCATCTCCTCCTCCTGAGAAGCGGAACTGCAAGAAAAGCAAGAAAAACATGCCAAGATTACATCAGTAACAGTTTCTATTTGGTACTGTAAGCTTCTACTCCACTGCAAATAACATAGAATGTGATAATCACTGCATTCAGGTTACAACCTCTGTCAGGATTTTATTGCTCTCCATGTCCCCACTGAGGAATTTCCTTCCACAATTTTGAGGTGAACACTGCAAGTGTGAACTTATAACTTATTACTTGAATTTAGCCCCATTAACAGATCTCATTTCTGGCACTCATTCTGCCACAGGTCTCTGAACCCGTGGCTTCCTGAACTCTGTATTACAGAGAAAATATATTACCATGATCAGCATATTTGCTTCTTATGTAATACCTACTTTTATTTACATCAGTGACAAAGTGTAGCTAAACCAATTTGGTTTTAGTTTCGGGTGCAGTATGAAGTCTGTGCTAGTTTTGCCACTGGGACAGAAATTGATCGGGAATCCAAAATGTTACAGTTTTGCAATAGCAGGTGAAGTAAAACGTAAAGGTTCCTCTCACTTTTGGAGAGATCATGGTTAATTCTTGTGTCCATGGGACACACAGCAATCCTTTCTCTATGCAAAACTAAAACAAACAAAACAAAAAACGAATTTGGCTATGGATATACTGTGATATCCAAATTAATAAACAGCAGGTGGTGGTATATGTTATTTGTTTTACAGCAGGCCTGAAGAAAGGTTGTCAAATTGATAAAAAAATGAGGGAGGACGCTAACTAGGCATGCTTACTATCAGTGTTCTTTTTCATTAGCTATTTTTTAAAATCGCTAATAGTTTTTCTTTGATATTGCAATGGATTTCAACCACTCCAGAAAAAGTTGATTCCTTTGCTCATCCACAGCGCCCTTCCCTCCTGCCATGTCATAGCCCTTTCCTTATCTGAAAGTTTCTAATTACTGTCTGTGCTGACCCAGCTCTTAAAGCCACCCCACCTTCCCATAACAATTTGTAGCTGCCGGGGAAAACGCAAAGAGAAATATTATAGCATGTCACTTGAGTGACAGCTTTGAGTCTGCTGCACTTGATTACAGTTTTTTTTTTCATGATGGCGGCACCTAGCAGCAGTTTCAGCACTTTGGAATGTCTACACAAGGCAATCTTTACAAGTAAATAACACACCTATATGTTAAATGCATATATCATTTTATCGATAGATTGTTGTTGAAATTAATGGTCTGGCAACAGGGTCTTTTAAAGGTACATTGTTATTCAGCATGGCTCGATGTACCAAATTGCATTATTTCAGCAGATGTGCACTGACAGAAAAACAGGTTCTGCAGGTGGCAGGGATAAGTAGCTTCACCCGGGTATACACAGAGCCTGGCCTATTCTGTCTCTCATAATTCACAGCAGTTATCTGCTTTTATAACAAGCAATCTGAATTTTATTCCATGTTGTATAAACAACATTTTGTTGACTACAAGCAAGTCGATGGGATGTTTTTTATGTTCTCTTCCCCCTCTCCTTCTTGCACAGCTTTCATGCTGTATAGAAACCATTCACTTTTAAAATGGCAGCTAGATTTATTCTTGCTTAAAAGGCCCTATCAAGGCTGCATGAAATTGCTGCGTATTGAATAATAGATAAATCACATTCATATCAGAAGGATTACTGCAGCACCAGAGCCCTGTTCCAGCTGCACTGAGTTCCTAATGAGAGCTTCTTAAAGAAAATCTGAACTGAGGGAATATGAAGACTGCTATTGCTGCAGTCTTCATCTTAAAATGTTTGTTGCTTGGCCATCATGTAGATCCTGCATCTTCAATCATTTCTGAGGCAATGACCTGGGACAAGGATGCAGATCAGGCGTTCTGACTATCTGACCATCTATTTCTGCATGTTTGTTCAAGATCAGAGGGGGTCAGCTATGACAGCTTTCATACTTCTCTCAGTATACGTTTCCTTTAACAGTTTTTCTCCAGGGACCAGACCTTGGCAAGGTAATGCAGAGTTGGCTAAAGCAGAATTTGACTCATAACTCCCCCTTGTGGCTCAAGCGGTACCTATACAGAAGGTGGTCTCCAAAATTTTCAGAGCGCCACATTGTATATTATGCATATATTTGTTTGCTGAAAAAAAAATCTGTATTAAAAAAGGTTGAATAAATAAAATGTAAATGAATAAGTCTCCCCTTACAACCAGGAGTGCTCAGCAGAGGCCCGTCCCCCCCTTACATCCTGGAGGGGCCAGCAGAGTCCCCTCTTACATCCTTGAGTGCCCAGAAAAGTCCCCCTTTATATCCACGAGTTCCCACCTGTGCCCCTTCCTCTTATATCTAGGTGTGCCCAGAAGAGTCTCTTCTTACATCCATGTTTGAAGGTGGCAGAACACCATGGCGCAGGCTGGGAAGAGGAGCAGGTCTGGATGGAGGAAGTTGAGTACTCCTGTAAATGCTGGAGGTGGGGCAATAAGGTCAGTATGCTAGGACGCTAGCAGTCAAAGCAAACAACCAAGCCGAAAGGAGGGATGGGGGGGGGGGGGGGATCTGCACTGTGGGGACTGGAAGAGACCTCTGATAGAAATATGGAGTCTGTCAAATAACTTTAATTTTTTTTCTGAGTCACTGACCCAAATCAAACATGTGGTCAGTGAAACATATCTGCTAGTTTAGGGCCAAAAAATCGAGGAGTATAGAAGACACTGCATTAACATGATAGCCATGCAACTAACATTTTAATAAAGATATATCAGCCATAGAAGACCCATATTTATTTCTACACATTTTAAATTTAAATGGGAACACCAGTAAACACTTTGAACCAAAAAAAATAAAAAATTTCAATGTACACATAAAGTGGGCATAGAAAATAATCCACCTCCTTTAAAATATTCACATTTTGTTGCTTTGCAGCCTGAAATAAAGACAGGCACACATTTTGTTTCATCCGGCAGTATTTACTCAGTGCAACATCCAAGTGAAAGATATAACACCAACATGTCAGAATGTGAAGAATCACCAAGTTAGAAAAAGGATAACCCCCCTACTAAAAATTACTTGTAAACTGAATCAGGTGTAGCTAATCACCCTCTCATTGGCACACAAAGCCGTTTGACTTTCAACTGTGGTAATTTTGATTGGGCCAGAATGAAAAGCGGAGCATTCCCTGGAGCATTTCAGTCCCTGGTAGTGCAACTGAAGCAATCAATCAACTATGGGTGGCACGGCACTGTCATAAGATCTCCGGGATAAAGTTGTGGACAGGCACAAGTCAGGAGATGATACAAAAAAAATTCAAAGGCTTTATCAATGCCTAAAAGCACAGTGAAGTTTATTATTAGGAAGTGGAAGGTATTTGGTACAATACAGACCCTTCCTAGATCAGGATGTCGCTCCAAACTGGATGAAACTGCCAGGAGGAAACTGGTCAGAGACCTTACCAAGAGGCCTACAGCAACTCTGAAGCAGTTGCAGGAATTTATGACAACGTGGTCATTGTGTGCATGTGAAAAGAATATCACTAATTCTTCACAAATGTGGCTTGTACAGTATGGGAGGGTTCCAAGAAAAAAGACACTCCTCAAGAAAGGTCACATGCACGACTGAGCATTGAGAAAACACACCTTGAAGATTCTGAGGCCACATGGAAAAGGGTGTTATGGTCAGATGAGTCTAAAATTGCATCATTTGACCTCAACACCAAATGATTAGTCTGGCAGAAATCCAATACAGCTCACCATCCAAATAACACCATTCCCACAGCAAAGCATGGAGGTGGTGATATCATGTTATGGGGATGGTTCTCTGCAGCAGGGACTGGAGCACTTGCCAGGATGGATGGAGAAATGGATGGGGCAAAATACCATCAAATATGCTGCCAGAAAGTTGTCAATAGAAAGAAGGTTTGTCTTTCAACATGACAATGACCCAAAGCACACAGCAAAAATGACCACAGTGGTTGAAGGAGAAAAAGGTAGATGTCTTGCATGGCCTAGCCAGAGCTCAAACTTAAGCCCCATTGAAAATCTGTGGAGTGACTTGAAGGCTTATTGAAAAGTCTAGATGTGTAAGGCTGTAATTAAAGCAAAAGGTGGTTCAACAAAATACTGACACACTTTGGTGATCCTTTTTCCAACTCTGTTTTTGATTTATTCTTTTTTCTGACATGTTGGTGTTATTTTTTTCATTTGGATGTTATGAGCAAATACAGCTGGATAAAATAAAACTATGTCTGTCTTCATTTCAGGATGCAAGGCAACAGAATATGATTATTTTAAAGTGGAGTGTTTATTTTCTATACCCATTGTATGCTAAATCCAACCATTTTTACCACTTATTTATGCCACCCTAATGTTGAACACACAGCGGGCACTTTTGTGGCACTTAAACAGTTTGTTATCACAAAAAACAACCAAACAGATCTGGGCAATTTAATGGTTTAACTAAATAAAAAAAAAAATAAAAAAGGATTTATTGGCAGCTATTGCGAAAAGCACAGAATGTGTAATCATGGTCTGAAAAGGTAGTGCTGCTAGGGACAGGCTTGATAAAAGAAAGGACAAGAAAAGTAAGAAGGTTGCTGAATGTCTCCCTATAGCTGTGTAAACACAATGATATCAAATCACAAGTCTCTTCTTGAACCCTTACATTTTGATCCCATATCTCTTTAAGCTCTGATGAAGGGATGATGTTTGACCCCTGAAACACGTTGGACTTTGTACCTATGGTAATTAATGTTTGAAATAAATTTTGGACTCAAATAGTTTGGTGTAGCACTTTAATTCCACATCTATATTGCCTTTACAACCGGAGGAGATTGTGGTAATCCTTCGGTGTTTGGAAGCTGCCTACCTGTTATGCTGATGACTCACAGGGACACTATTAGCACAATATTGAGAACAATTTAAACATAAAAATTGTCACCCATCTCAAGGCTCTGGACCCATACTCTGACCAAACCGCCATGGACTCTACCCCAATATCTACAGCAATGCTGTACTGATAGATGACGCAACAGATGGCTATGAAGTTGTCCATTGATTCTTTGCTAGCATGTGTTTAAATAAAGATCCGATTTCCATGTCTATTTAATCAGCTAACACATCCAGCCCTCACTGTGGGTTTGGCAAGCATCACCTACCTTTGGAACCATCACGTTCAATCGGCACAAGCAGCAATGTTTACAAAATGGGAATATTTTCAGCTAATTCATTGCTTTACTCCACCTCAACTGTTCAGTCTAATGATTTCACAACTAACCCAGTGGCTCAACTATAAATCATAGGGCCCCATGGTAAAATTTTGATAAGGCCCATGCCCCACCACCTAATTCTTCACTCTGTAGCAGCTAAAACAAATAATGGCAGCAGAAAAGTCAGACTACTAGGGACCAGAGCTTTGAAAAAAATATAGTTGTAGTGGCAATAATAGTAATACTATTAATAATAATAATAATAATAATAAACATAATGATATTTTATATTATGATAACATAATTGATTCTTTTTCACACAACGTATCTATAACTGTAATACAAACATCTATTAACTCTCAGATTTTTGTACAGCTACAAACCTCAGATGTTCCTTAGGATTTTAGCAGGGGAGAAACGCTGGAATTTTTGACTGCATTAGGCTTAAAGAAGGAAGTAAAAAACAAAACAAACATACATACTCACCTATATGGCTGCAGCTGTCCCACGTCAGCTGACCCGTGACCGCCGATCGCTCAGTTTTCATGTCCGATCTCAGCACAGAGACTGTCAGTGACTGACTCTCTGTGCTGCCCCTCTAGTGCTCACTAGAGTGCCAGGCTGTGGAGGGGGCAGGGATGGTTGGTTCAAGATCTCAGCGGCACCCTGAGAGGCTGAGCCAGCTACCAGCCAGGTATCTGGATGGATCCCAACATTATTGTTTGGATACATCCAGAAATTAGAGCGATTCTGTGATGTCAGCAAACAGCGGACTTTAGCCTGCTGTTGGCTGATTCTGAGTCACAGTAGTGCAAAAGTAAGGGAACCCCTGTGACCCACATGAGAAGCATGACCAAACAAGCTTTGGCCATACTTCTCTTTTAAGAGGAATCCAGGGCAATACATCTACACTGCAAAGACACATAAAAAAAAGCTTCTAACTGCACTGAGGGCAACTGTGACTAGATAAAGTCCTGATGTGTAACTTCAGTCCTTCTTTACTGGAAATGTCACAGTTTATTTTTCTTAACAGCCTCCCTAATGGACCCTCTCCAACCATAGGCCCTATAGCAGCCATGGGGTTTGTTATGGCTATTGTGCACAGACCACTGTTAACAAGAACATGAATAATCATGCCAACATAATACAATTTGCTAATTTAATGCCAAAAAATGTCAAAAATAAAAGAAGTCAAAATGTTGCCCTTGTATCTTGCAGCACCTTTTTGTAGAGAAAATATTAAGTGCAGAACATGGATAATTAAGCACGTTTGTTTTCTCTGCTCCATGTTAGTAAGTTGCTGAATTTAGGCTTTCAACCCACTTATGGAGTTCAGTCTACCATCACAAGTACAAGTGCCACCGTGAGGATTTTGTACTTTAGCACAATTTTTTTTCCTTCAGATTTGAGATGTTTCTAAAAACACCCAATAACGCTCCTAGTAATGCTAAAGTAAAGCATTCATTACATAGATAACGTATTCTTAGAACATGCTCCTTGTGGGCTCGAAAATATAGAGATACTCAATGTACTTACAGGCAGCATGAGCATGGTACCGGGAGGTCCTGCTAAACCGTCAGCTCCAGGAAGTCCTGCTCGACCAGGTGGTCCCTGCAGGGTAAGAGGATATTCAGGTCACCAATAAATTAAGAACTTTTTATATTTCAATAATATTATATCTTTTTTTTATGACTCATAGCTTATAAACAATTCAGGTACTCCACTAGAGAAGCCTCTTTATCAAAGTTCCCAGCTCAGCTACTTTCTGCTGCCATATCTCTCACTCTCCCCTTGCAAATTAACATTTACTTCATGTCATAAAGAATGCAGCAAGAGTAGTGAGCCACCACAATAAAAGAGACAGACTTCAAGACATCTAAAAAGACAGTGACTGTTTAAAATATTTTTACCCGTCTGTAACTGCAATATCATTTTGGGATGGGCAGACATTGCAACTAGTATCTAGTCCAAAATATAATCTTCCTTTTTCTTTTTTCTGCCTTGCCTTTGTGTGACTTAATGTTAATCAGAATCGAAATGCCTTGCATTTGCTGGCTATAGTAATATTCCAGATTTCTCATTACTTCATAAGTGCATTATTAGGCAGACATGCGGGGGTGAGTCTTTTACACACCCTAATAGCCTTAATGGTCATCTTAATAAAATAATGGCACTAAAATGATCATGCATAATGCAAAGCGTCTGTTGCTTTGTTAGTTTATCCATCTTATTTTGCTTTGCAAATGAACCCGATTTATCTCTGGAAATGCAGCAAGTGACCCTGAATTCCATATGCCAGGATCACTGCAGAGACTTGAGAGAAATGAGGTACAGCAGACCTGAGACAGTTGTTGCTCAGCAACTTGATTTTAGTCTATGCATAGCAAAAAACACCTCTGGTCCAAAATTTATGAACAGAGAAACAGGATCAGAGTGAACCAGCACTATAAACAGTTTTATTGAATTCTAAGTAAAGCTCCGTTACACATACAGGGAGTGATGAGAAAAGCTTGTACAGGTAATTCCAGCAGTCACAGTGACTCTAAGCTTACTGTATGGCTATCTGCCCTGCTCACCGTGTAAGCCACCTTAGAAAGGGGGCTTGGGTGAAGGCGATGGAACGGGGACACTAGGCGGTCCAGTAGCACTAATATCACTAAGTATGTTAATAATGAGCATATTAAAAATCAGGACAGTTGCTTGCGCAGGTGTGAACTTGAATCAACTGCCCTATGGCAAGCACAGGGGTAGAGTACCTAGATACTGCTAGTGGTGTCTTATCAAGGGGAGGGGATTAATAGCTACGTCTGGCAGAGATGGCAGTCTATACAAGAACAGCACCAAGTTTTCCAGTAAAAATGGGGAAAAGACATGTCGGGCAAGGTAGTTCAGCAATAATCAGCAAAAGAATATCTGTTAATGTACATTTACATGGATCACAAGATGCTGACATAGAATGAAATCAATCCATGGTTAGGTGGTTTTCTGTCAGTTAATGAGTAAACAGTGCGACAAAGACCAACCCTTCTGGATTAAATGGACAAACTTAAAGCTTAGTGTACAAAGCATAGGCGTAGCAAGAGGAGGTAACGTGATTGCCTGGCCTCTACTTTGGGTGCATATCATATCAGCGGCGGCCGGTTCATAAGGAGCGCCACCCCCCTAATCTCTATGTGCTAGCCCCTAATCTCCATGCGGGATGCATTGATTTCTACAAGCTTTTTTTTTTTTAAGCACATGATTGGAGCCTGAGGCTCTAATTGGCTTCAAAAAGGTTGGGCACGGGGCGCAAGACATTCGCTATTGTCTTCCTGCTTTTCCTCCTGGTCAATCAGGACAGGACGCGGGTCTTAAGACTTGATTGTTTGTCTGTATTGTAGCCAGGACAGACAGCTGGGAAAAGTATGAGAGATCCCTGCATTGAGCATTCACAATCCCCAAGCTGACATCATCTGTTGTTAGCTCAAAGAGTAGTGCATGATATCCATTCAAGAGAAAGGAAGCTGGCAGATAGTATATAGTGGTTGGATGTTTATTGGATATGGATGTACAGGTCTGTTTTTTTATTTAAATATTTTTGTTTTGTTTGCAGTGCAATGACTGTGCCACATACCATTAAAATCAGAGCAAACCAGATATGCGAGTACTGTTGTCTGATATCGAAAAAGACAAAATCTGATGGGTAATGTCAGCTATACTGTTTAGAGAGTAGCCTTTGCACTTTAAACCGCACCAGAAAATATTTATTGGATTATAGTCATGTAAACACTAATAACAAACCCCACTTTCTCAGCTACCCAATCTGTCATCATTGGCCCCAGTCTATACTCTCACCTGTGTGGATGACTGCTCCTCTGTATAAATAGGACTTGCTCATTATCACTCGTGTGGGCAAGACCTTCCTACCCCTACAGTTTCATTGTCTGTTACATTACATAATTTTACAATTTTGACACTTCCTCAAATTGTTAATACCTGTGGGTGTTATATAAATATGAATAACTACACACACACACACACAAAATGACCTCTCATTGGCAGAGTGAACTCATTGTGTTCAGGAAGGGGTTACATAATTTTCATGACTTCTGACGTCTCATTCTACAATTCCCCAGTGTCTCCCGGCTTTGGCTTACAGAGAAGTGGAACCGCCCTGCAAGCAACTCTTGCTCCTATAATAAAATCCAGATGGAGAAGTAGTAACGGATGATGTCATGTGTTTCTGCTAAGCTCTACTGGGAAAACTAACATAGTTTGTCTCCTGTATGGCCGTCATCGCTCCTCACTGAATCAGGACGTTGCCCAAGTTGCTGAAGGCAAATTATTATCCTGACACTCAGTTTGTTACATTGTATCACTGCTATTACACAAATATGTATTACACAGAAATGGGTCCCCCATTTCTTCAATTAATAGGTGAAGAGGAACAGACATCTAAACTCAGTGTTCCTAGAATCTGCATCTGTAGTGGTAGGCAAAGTGTGAAGTGTATTAGTGAATTTCAAAGTTTTTGCATGTGAACATTGAGAATTTCAGAAATTAATAAAAATTCTATGGACAATTATAGAACAAACCTAATTTGAATCGGTGCTAAGAATGTTAAAAATCTGCTAAATTTTGAGGAAATAAAAGACACAAGGGGCTCCAATGCGAGTTGTAATTTTACCTTAAACATCCAATAAAATGTAGAAAAAGTGACTCTTGTCACTGCACATTGCACTTACGGTAATTGTTTGCTTATTACACATGTTCAGTGAATAAGCTGAATAAACTGATATATATTTGTATGAGATGCAAAAATCATGTGTGTTTTTTTGGGGGGGAATTACTAAAGTTTATAATTCTCCATTCTAACCAGCCACACCTAGCTCTGAAAACTATGGCAGGACCACATATTGTGTGGTGTATTACCAGAGATGTATGACATATTTTACTATTGTATTTCCTGCACATAATGATCAGAAGGAAGAAGCCACTCATTAGCTTTCTTTCCTGCTGAAGGCTCCTTCTCTGACATAGTTGCTCTATCAGCTGACACACCCTTTAGGTTGTAATATCTCTGGGACTCTGGATGTGACTTTGAGGAGAGTTGAAGCAGACAACTCACCACTAGAATTCCAGAGAAATATAAAAGCAATGGGTAATTTAACCTCCATAGGCCATCCGAAATTGCCATTCTAGGTGTACTGTCTGGCCAGGTTCTGCTCCTTTACTTGCTGGTAAATATACTCATAATGCAACATGAGGTTGGTACATACCCTCTCACCGGGATCACCAGATGGACCAGGGGGGCCTGAGGTTCCAGGAGGACCAGGATATCCCTGCAGGAAAGCAAAAAAAATGTATTCATTATGATAAGATTAATTAGAACAAAATCTCTGACACAGAAACAAAGAACCTTCATTAGTAAGTAGTATTGTGGAATCATCAAAAACGAACTAGAGGGACATCTGCATACATTAAGGCATATCAACTGCAAGCATACTGAGGTTGTATCTGAGCTAAAGATCATAGGTTTTGGATAGACAGCTGAAAATTAATCTATAATCAGGATGTATTAAGGCTTCTCCATGGGTGGATTGAAAAATCACTCTATATTTAGGATGCACTGTCAACTAGAAGTTTTGGATAAACAATTGGATAATTGGGTCTATATTTGAGCCTGAGCTCTTGAACATAGTTTTTAAAAGGTAGTTTCATAGTTAGTAAGGTTGAATAAAGACATCAGTCCATCCAGTTCAACCTGAGTGAGTGTCTACAATTGTCCCTATCCCTGTACATTGCACACTCACATCGGTCCCTACCCTCAAGGAGCCCACAATCCAATGTCCCCATTCATATACTAGGGCCAATTTTTTTTTTTTTTTGACAGAAGCCAATTAACCTACCTGCATGTTTTTGGATTGTGGGAGGAAACCGGAGTACCCGGAGGAAACCCACGCAGGCACAAGGAGAACATGCAAACTCCAGGCAGGTAGTGTCGTGGTTGGGATTCGAACCAGCGACCCTTCTTACTGCTAGGTGAGAGTGCTAACCACTACACCACTGTGCCGCCCTAATAGTTGGATAAATTACTATGATTTAGGCTGTATCTGGGCTATAAACCATAAGTTCTGGATGGACAGTTAAATATATTGCTCTACATTTAAGCTGTATAGGGGTTTGTAACCAGAGGCTGCAAGTGGTCAGTTGGATAAATGGCTCTAAATTTAAGCTGCGTCTGTGCCAGGAGTTTTGGATGAACTGTTGAATAAATATTTAGGCTTTATCTAGGCTATAAACCAATGGGTATGGAAAGTTAGTTAAATGGTTCTAAATATAGGCTATGTCTGAAGTTCTGAAAGGACAGTTGAATAAATGGCTCTATATTTTAGATGTATCTTTGGTATAAATCATCAGCCCTGGATGTAAAGTTGGTTAAATGGCTTTATATTTGAGCTGTTACTCTGCTATAAACCAGCGCCTCTGGATGAACATTTGGATAAATAACAGTAATAACTGTGCCATACATTAGCGGTTATGGATCAACAGTTGGACAAATGGTCTATAGTAAAGCTGTATCACTTCTATGCACCAGTGGCTCTGGATGGGCATTTAAATAATTAGTTCAATATTTAGGCTAAATCTGGGCTAAAACAGCTCCACAGTTCTGGATATACAAATGGCCATAAAGGGGACATGGGAGAATAATTTGCATTGTTGTCCTGCTGAGTAAAAAAACCTCTTGTGTTTTGGATGGAAGTCATGACATGTAAATAATTTTTGTGTTGAGAAAGTAGTCCTGGTATTTTTGTGTAAACTATGTAGGAAGTAAAACACAGGAACAAAGAAACTTACTGCTGGGCCCTCTGGACCGGGTGGGCCTTCAATCAGCATTCCCTGGAATGGAAAATCAAGACATAAGTGACACAGGCTCATCATAGGTGCACCACTACCCCCCATCTGCCTCACTGATGACATCTTGAAGTAGTTTTCTTCTATAAGCCCCCCTAAGCCAAAAGCTCTATTAGCATCTTTGGGACTGCTATGACAATCTGCATTGTAATTATGAGATTAGTCGATTTTCAGGGTTGTACAAAGCGATGGGAAGAGGGGATAAGACAGTCAGTCACTCTGAAATGTTGTAAAGCAGATTATTTCCTGCTGTGTATTATACTGCAGTGTACTGAAGAGAAACATGCACAAATCTCAGTGTTCAGATTAGTATTCACACACAGTGCGGAAACCTGCAGCTTCCCTGTTCCTCATACCGCAGACATAAACCAATCTGCTCCACAATGTGCATACACAAGATAGGACATTTATTAGCTTATTCCATAAGTATTACAAAGAGCAATGACAGTTTTCACACTGCTGCAACCAACAGCGAACAATTAGTAATTATTCATTGGTAGTCAGATCACTACAATAACGAAATCTGATTGCTCAGTTCCACAAATTTGCTACAGACTTCATCTCCTCATTCATCTGCTGTGATCCTGTTTAGCTTAGGCCTCAATCTTTTTAATAAAAACAGCAAGCTGCTGTTATAGTAAAGCTGCAAGTCATGGATATAAACATCCATGTTTCGTTTATCAGTGCTGTCCTGGAGGAGTCCGCTGAGAACCAACACTTGTATGAGCAGTGGATGAACGTATATTAGCCTTGCAAAGTGTGGGGTAAAGTGGATCTTCTCTAATTGGCTCTTTTCTAAAGCCCTGTGCACTTAATCATTACACTCTGCACTGTCTTGTAAAATATCCCTCAAATGTTTGTGGAAACTTTGAGATGTTACCAGCAACCTTTATTAGGAAGTTTCATCAAGCAGAAAGAGCAATTTTTTATCTGTGTGCTGTTATAAAATGCCATTGTAGATAAGGAAACCATTCTGTGCATAACGGAAACATGCTGTATCTTCTTTAACATCCATAATCCCACCACAGGTCCATCTATGACTGCCGCTCCCTTTGTGGTATATACTGTAGAAGGTTGCACTTCATACCATTTGGTAGCTGCGGTCGGTGATGGAGTAGTGCAACTGAGGTTTTTACCACCTGTCAGTGTATCTGAGGTTAGCAAAGCAAAAAAAAAATAAGACTGACACTTCCACTTTCTTCTTTTGCTACCTGCCACTTCCTGTTACCCATGAACAAAAAGAAGGCCTACCTCCTTCTGTATTTACTGGGCCATGTACAGCCAGCCTAGAGCAAAGGAAATGGTTTGAAAATTCGTTGGGGTCGATTTACTATAACTGGAGAGTGAGAAATCTGGTGCAGCTCTGCATAGAAGCCAATCAGCTTCCAGTTTTTATTGTCAAAGCTTAATTGAAGAAGCTGAAGTGAGATGCTGATTGGCTACAATGAACAGCTGCACCAGATTTTGCATCACTTCTATAAGTTAAAGTATTCCGTAAAGCAACATTGAACAATAATTAAACTCCAACATTAATTTTGTACATAACTGACATTAAATAACATACATACCAAGTTTAGCCAGTATTTTATATATGCTTATATTAGGAAACTAACACTGGGGTTCATTTACTAAAGACAAATAGACTGTGCACTTTGCAAGTGTAGTTGCACTCAGTTTCTCCAGAGCTTATTAAATGTGGTAACGCTCTGCTGATTTACATCGTCCAATCATGTGCAAGCACATTGTTTTCTTTGAACCTGATTGGGTGTGCTTTACAAAGTTAAGCTTTACCACATTGAAATTTACTAAAAAAAAAAAAAAATGAGTGCAACTGCACTTAGTAGAGTGCACAGTCTATTTGTCTTTAGTAAATCCACCCCACTGTGTGTGAGTGTGTGGATTCTGTGTAAGCAGTTAGAAAAATTGCAACACCGGTGATCTTATTCCTAATATGTTTTACTCTTAGGGCCTGTGTCAGCTGGCTTTTGTTTGCTTCTGAGCTGCTTCTCTTCCCTAACAAGCAAATAGGAATGCAAAAGCAGCTTCAAATAGTTTGATACAGCTTAGAAGCAGGTTAGAATGATGTCAACAGCAGTTATTTGTGCTCGTTATTGAACTGTGAATTATCTCAGAAGCGTCAGTCAACAAGAAGTCCAAGATCTCAGTTGGCAGTGCTCAGTTTTTGTTATTATATTTTTATAATTTACACCTATAAAAGTGGATAGTTAATCCATACAATGTCTAGCTTGATCTGGCTCCAGTGCGTTGATGTTTGGTTGCTATGGGTCACTTAATTTTTTATATTATTATTGCTCCTTGCACTGCTATGAATACATCTGGTAAGTTAAAGAAAAATTCCTCTCGCTATAGTTTTAATTCCCACAAAATCTTCAATAGATCAGAAATCTCTGACCTTCCACTGGAACTATGCAGTAAAAATGTCAGTGTGTGATGTGCGTGTCCTCCGTGGGTAGCAGGCAAATATATGGCTGAGTTTTAGCAGAGAATCCCTCAGTCAATAATTGTGTACCTCCCTGCTGCCATAGCAGCTGATAGGGGCAGATCTGTCACTGAGAATTCTCAGCAATCTCCGAGATATGCTAGACAGCTGTAATCTGCTCAAACAGGGCAATCTAGCACATAGGAGGTGAGAGAGCTGTCCTACTGTGCTTTCTGTGGACACAGAAGGGGTGGAGTTCAGCGAATGTACTGCAGCTTTTACTTAAAGGAGAAGTACAGCCAAAGCACATTTGGCTGTACTTCTGTGGATCACAGGAGCGCTGTCAATTCTGTACTCCTGTGATCCTTTTTCAGCAGACAATGGGCTGAAGCCCGCTGTTGGCTGACATCACAGAGCCAGTCTAGCCTGGGGAAAGATCGCAACAATATGATCGGGTTCCTCCCACAACCCTGGACTTGCACCTGGCTCAGTTTCTCAGCGAGCTGCTGAGAGGCTGAACCAGCCGCTCCTGCCTCCTCCACAGCCCAGCGCTCCAGTGAGGAGGGGGGGCAGAGCAGACAGCGGTACCTTACAGTCACCAGCTCTCTGCTCACTGAGCTCTGGGAACCGAGTGATCAGCAGTGTTTAATTGCTCAGTTCTAAGTCTTAGAGCCACCGGAGGACAGATACAGCATCGGACAGACAGTTTCACACTATGGGGTGGATTTACTAAAGGCAAATAGACTGCACTTTGGAAGTGTAGTTGCACTAATTTTCCCCAGAGCTTAGTAAATGTGGTAAAGGTTTGCTGATATCCATCATCCAATCATGTGCAAACAACATTTTTTTTTTTTCTTGCACCTGATTGGGTGCTAACAGAGCGCACCCGCATGGTGTAACATTAATCAATAAAACATGCATAACAGTAATATACAAACAAGAAAACTAGGTAAGTGTGAGCATCATAAATCCAATGCATATCTGGCCAACAGGCATAGCGGTCCGACTGTCAGGAAGTAAATTGCCAGCATGAGCACAACCTCAAATTTGAGGGTCCACTGTGAGTAAATTCAGATGATGAAGATGTGTTCATGTTGACAAGTCACTTTCTGACAGTCACAAAGCTATGTCTGTTGGTCAGATACATTGGGTTTATGATACCCTAGCTTACCTAGTTTTCTTGCGAGTATATTATTTTATGGAATAACATTTTATTGAGGAATATATATTATATTATATTTTAAGTGATTACCTAAACAAGAAATTTGTGTTTATTTTCCAATGGGGACAGCTGTTAAGTTGACAAAATTATGTGCTTTTTATTATTTATTTATTTTTATTTATTATTATTTATTATTTACTATTCACTACTGTATCCCAAAACAAAAACAAAAAATATTGTCTACAGTATGTACACTTTATTAACCTATTTTTTATTCAGCATTTATGGGAAAAATTACAGTTTGTAGGCAAGTTTTAAATGGACTGGATGGAGTTGGATTGGGTCAAATGTATCAAAAACATCTCAAATTAATTTCATATTGTTTCTCAAGTAGCAACCAAACACATTGCAGAAATCACTTTTCTGAAAAAGGTCAAGATTAATAGAAGAACTTCATCAGTGGAGGTATGCATTTCGGACATATTTCCCTTCCCTCCATTTTCAATAATGAATTTCTAGGCTTGACTAGGATCCCTGAGAATTTTGGACCTCCAGCATCTTGTAGAACAATCACTTGAAGATGCTCGTAGTTGCAGTGAACACTGGACCATCTCCTAAGTGAATGCACTGTCTAATCACAAGAAAAACATCTGGGGCCCTGGCCAATATTTATCCTTCTCTAGATGCTGTTTGGATTTTCAGACATCTGGGAAAACTATTGACATACAAACAGGAGTAGAATGTTTACATTGGTGTGGTAGGGTTGTGTGTATGGGGGGGGGGGGGGGGGGGGGGGGGGGTCGTCAATACGGGTTTAACATCATCATTACCAAAGAGATGCAAATCCCCCAGTACTGCAGTGCTTTGCAATTGTTCTGACATACTTTTTTTTTATCAGGTTACACCACTTTCACACTGAGGCGTTTTTCAAGTGCTTTTGGGCTAAAAATAGCGCCTGTAAAACGCCTCCCCTGCAGTCCCAGTGTGAAAGCCCAAGTGCTTTCACACTGGGGTGCTGCGCTGGCAGGACGATAAAAAAGGTCTTGCAAGCAGCATCTTTGGGGCGGTGGATACACCGCTCCTCCACTGTTCCTGCCCATTAAAATTAATGGGCATCGCTTCCAAAGCGCCTGCAAAGAAATAGCAAAAATGGGCATTGACCAGATGTGCAACTTCATCTTTAATGCAGGAGCATTACCTACACTGACCAAAAGAGGGTACTGTTTCTGTGTGTAGCCCAATCACTTCCAGCAAAAACCCAACATGAAAAATTTGTGAGTTGTAATATATTATATTTTATAATAATATATATAATAATAATATAATAATAATTTATAATATATTTTTGTCTCCTGTCACTGTATTTATTGTGAATCTACATTGTTGTCGATATAAAAACAGGCTTTAAATATTTTCACTTTACATACTATAATTTGAACGAAAACCGTAGGAAAACCCAACATTCAGTCTTTAGACATTCCTATTGTACCAACAAACTATGCAGTGCAAGGGCATACCTGACTGGATGTAAATTAAGTAGATTATCCTTTAGGTTGGCCAAAAAAGTAGGTATTGCCAGTGCCCACCATAACAATGTACAGCCAGAATGTGTGCAGCCAGCTTAGATGAGAACATCTATGCATCTTGCCGAAAGACTAATGTGTACTGCATTGCAGTGTTCTACCAGAAATGGTACATGCACCTTATTGGTGCGTTTTAGTGCATTAGGCAACCCCTTCAAATGAACAGGCTGCCTTACTGCAACACACATGCATAACTGCACCAGAATGGCGTGTATGGACCCCTTGTGAAACATGTTGCCAGGTTAGGAAATATTATTTTAGTTATTATGCACTTAAAAAAAAAAAAGAAAAAAGTAGGAGACTTACAGGTTCAATGATGGCTGGCTCCCCTTTCTGTCCCTTTTCACCCCGAGTACTTCCAGAATACTGCAAAATACATTCTGATGTCATACAGATGGCAATCAAAACAATAAATCTCAAGGCCTGTCCTACTGTCCGAAAAAAAATTATTTACAGTGCAATTCAAATAAGCGTTAAGACTCAGGTTAAATACCCACTAATATTGCACTTAGTTGGCGACCCCCACTTGTGTCTTTTCAAGAACGAGTCTAAGGTGTTGACCTGGTATCCAAATTCTCCAGATCTCAATCCATCAAGCATCTGTGGGATGTGCTGGAAAAACAAGTCCAATCCATGAAGGACCCACCTCTCAAATCACAGGACTTGAAGGATCTGCTACTGACAGCTTGGTGCCAGATACCACAGCATACCTTCAGAGGTCTAGTGGCATCAAAGCCTTGACTGGTCTGGACTATTTTGGCAGCAGAAGGGACTGTTTTCGTGGCAAAAGGGGGATATAATCAATATTAGATGGGTGGTGATAACTTTTTGGCTGATCGGTGTATGTCTGTTACAATATAGGGCACACACACACACAACTTAAAATACACATGAGTCACAAATCCAAAAAAGTGTTAATACTTTTTTTCTGAATGAGGGACATTCCTAAATATGCTATCTCATTGCTTTAAATAAAAAATGTCCCTAAACTTTGGAAATTACAAAGTAGGAATTGGTTGGTAAACAAATATTTTATTATTATGCATTTCTGCTCTGATTTTACTTCACCTAGTGCAATGACACCTTCTAGTCTGCAGGTGTCGCTCATGATCTTTATTTCTGTTCATATATAACAGGGATCACAGATGCAATGGAGATGCATTAAGTGATGATTCAGTTATGGCACATATTTTCAGTGGAAGACTAACTTGTAGTTACCTCGTACTCTGGCACAATGACAGCCGATTCTTTCCGATCCTCTTCTTGTTTGTCTGCATCGTAGTCTAGGTCAGAATAAGCGTGATCGTAGGTGTCTATGGTCTCCTCCGTAAAATCACCATCGACATTTCCTTCCTGTCTGGAGCTTCCTGCACCACTCACCAATGTACCCTAAGAGGAGACAAGAGCCACAATTAAGATGGACAAATTATGATTTCTTGTTTTATCTCTTGAATTTTCTCCTAAAAATGTTTTGTTCATTCAACTTTAGTAAAAGAAGCATGTCGTAAATTTGTCCAATCAGGTGCTGTTTGGGTATTTTGACAGCAGGCCCCGCTAGCTGTCAAGAATACAGTAGCAAAGCAAGGGTGATTTTTCCCATTTATGCTATTAGCATATATGGATAAATGGGGTAGAAATCTAAATACATGGTCACATTAAAAAAGAAAAAAGACACAATTAGGCTGGGTTTAAATATGTGCGAATTTCAGCGTATCCAATTCGCATAACATGCGAGTGTGACCTTCTCTCAATGAAGCTGGTTCACACATGTCTGTGGCAGCCGCGGTGCGGTTTCTGAAAGGGCCCTGTGTGATTTTGGGTCTCGTTCAGGTGGAATTCAGGCAAAAATTCGGACCTGAATCGCACCTGACTCGGTGAACAGGAACTCACTGGACCCCAGGCTTGAAACCGCAGCCGCACAAATGTGAACTCGGCCTTACTGCTGTCCTCATTGAAACTCCATTATTATAAACCTCAAACTACCATTATTTTCAGGATCAATAACCCATGCATTGACTTCTAAAGGAAAAAATCAATAAAAAATGTGTGTGCAGTTAACTCTGATTTGTGTGAGAATGCCCCCAGTGAGCTGAAAAATAATGCTTAAAATAACTCACAGTATTGAACATATTGCATGCCTTATGTTCTAGTGAACTGAGCCAAATATACCTTCAAAGTTGATGAAACAGCTGTATGATCATGTAAAGATTTTACAAAATACCCGCCCCACACAATGTGACTGTAAAAGGAAAGCTTCAGTTTTGGATAACATTGATGGATTTAAAGTGGAACTTTAGTCAGAAAATTAAGTTCTGCTAGATCACTTCAGGCTGACCCCTTTTGCAGGTATTGTAATGTAAACCATTAAAAACAAGTGCCTATACTGTTTAAAATGTGTGTCACCCTGCTCTGCACATGCTCAGTTGCTCTCTATTTTTAGACGTTTTTTGTCACTGCTGAGTTTTTAGAGGCCGATCTGCTGACAGCCTTAAAGCAGCATTAAACCTTCCTATCCTTTACAGCCAAGGAAGCTGGTTCTGTTTGATCTTCAACTGCCATGGTGCTGCACATGTGATCACTTATGACACCAGCCATTTGATGGTTTGACAGTTTGGTTGAGGACACAACTAAATGTGACAGTTTGTATTTCCAACATTCCAGGATGTAAATTGATGGGTTTAGTTCCACTTTATGATTCACTGCTGAGGCTCTGGGCTTCATCAACTTAGTAGCCTCCAGCAGGAAGAAACAAGACCAATTCTGGAGGCAATTTACAGCACTCACTCATTTTGGTAGCATAATTCTTAATGTGGAATGTATGTTTCTTGCTAAAGAACATTATTTTTTATCAAATTGTTATGGGTAAATTTCCGCTTTACATATCTCCTAAGAACCCTTGGAAATTTGCATCTCTGCCCCTCCCACAAGGGTGAGATTTTCCTGCAGTAGTTTGTGTCACAGCCCCTCCCACATTGATGAGATTTGTGTCTCTGGACCTTCCACAATTGTGAGATTTCCCCATAGTAGTTTGTATCTCCACCCTCATCTACAGTAGTAAGTAGGATCACTCTCTCACAGTTTGACTTATTTTTTTTAATTATACATTACAGAGAAGGCTGAAACCATTATTTGGATAGGGGAAATATCCATGCTGGGGGGAGCTGATCCTTACGTTGCAGAGAATAGGCTTGACTGGGAAATCTAGATGATTATTGTCAGTGACAAAAGGCGTCTTGCTAGTTCCCGTGAATTGGCTTAATATGAAATTAAAGTTTATTTAATGTGTTAATTTAGAAATGATTCCGACCATGATTTTCAGTTTCCCTCCCTTGCTGTGTGATATATGTGATGATTAGATTTTGTATACAACCAATAGGTGAATCTAGCTATGCAGTCGCCAAATATGCTGAATTGATGAGACGCACAGTTTACGACAGACACACTTACGTTGTTGACTGCGGTCACAGTGCTGGTGATGACCTCGACAGTTCTGTCAATGGATCCTTCATCCACATTGGTCTCCTCCTCTCTTTCATCCAGCTCAGTGTAGTTTGTGTCTTCGTCGGGTTGTGGGGAGTAGTAATCTTCATGCACACCATAGTTATAGTCATATGTTGTTGGGCTGGGGTTGGCTTCACTTTTCTCTTCAATACTGACTCTTGCTGCTTCAGTAATTACAACTGGATCTTCTGTGGGTGCTGGGGTCTCCTAAAGGAAGAGAACAATCAGTACATATTCTTCTGCAATCCAAGGCTGGTAATGGGAAAAATTTATTTTTTGATCAGCCAGCATTCTTCAAAAAGAGAAAAAAATAAAACAAACGGATTTCCCCATCCACACTAGCGAGGTGGATGGAGGAATACTCTGTGTTGTGTTATTGTATTCTGACAGCAGGACTCCACCGCTGTCAGAATACACTTTTTAGCGCTGCAGCTGGATAAAATTTTCCAATATTCCCATTCGAGAGAAGCTGATCATTAAACTGACTTTTCTCAAGCAGGAATGGCCATAAATGGATCGCAATTTGTCTGGTCCTAGCAGAATCGGTTAAATCTCAATCCAGATACTGGCTTCCATCACCCACTTACATTAAAACACACTGTTTTTATTTTATTTTCCTTGCATGTGAAGTTTCACCACATTCACCAAGCCAACTGAAAATTTCCTTGCAAAGTAAACGGCCTATTTCCCTTTAGTAAATCAAACCCAATATGCACTCTGCATTTTTTTTTACAACACATTAGTACAGCTTTTCAGCCCTAGTGTGCACATGATGTTGGCTCTGTAGATTGTCTTCCTACATTTTATAAAAGTATCATAGCTCATGTAAATATTGCTCAGGATAACTTCTGTTTCATAGCAGCAGGGATGTCTTTCAACTTATAATTTTTGACTTTGTCAGACACTCAGATAAGCTCTGAATTCTGGCCACAGTGAATTCTGTTTATAGCTACAAAACTTGACTTTTTATAATGTGATTCAAGCATGATTTCAGTAATTGATCTGGGTTAAACTACGACATGTACATTAAATAAAGAGTGAAAGCTAAGGAAAATTCTAAATGTTAAATTACATGCGGCATGGGGGGTTGGCGTACCTCTTCAAAGTCTGGTTGCGGTCTTACTGCCTCCTCAACATTGGATTGTGCGGGCTTTACAGTTGGAGTTTTATCGTTCTCTTCTTCATAGTATGGATATTCGTAGTAATAGCCTTCATCTCCTTCTGCAGCCTCAGGGTATTGCTAAATATGAAAAAGAGTGTCTGAAAAAAAAGTTCCTGTGCCCCCTGCTGTACACTTTGATCGACCTGGCATAACCTTGCAACTTAATAGTGTTGTGTATGGAATTTAGAATCTCATATTCATGAGCTATAAATCTTATTCAACCCACCAAAAGCCTACTATCCCAGCCAACAAAGCTACAACACAAAAATAAAATTAAGCCATTTATCTAAGGTTTTAAGTTAAGTTTAACGTATATAATCCTAACAGCCATAATCTGCTAACCACAAAATGTACACCGCCTGCTACTGGCCCCACATCCCTACCACATTAGCCCTATCCCTACACCAAGTGTCACAAACACTACAATATTACATAGCAAGCAATAAACCTTAAACCACCATGCTCCATCATCGATATACCTTATAACTCTAAAGTGATGATTGTACTACAGGAGTAGACAATGTTCATGTTGCAAAGTGATGGCCAGTAAATAAAGCTGCTCACCTCAATCCTCCAATCATGTCTAAGCAAAAATCCTGTTTGGTTTTTATTTCTCTTGTGAATAACTGAGTTTTCAAAAGGGAACATAGTATCATTAAGCTAAATTATCATTATCTACTGTTTCAGTGAATCAGCTTTTCTATCTTCTGACATTTTACACTGAGATTCTATTACTTTATTCCATGCAACAGAGACCCCACAAAGCCAATGAATACAGAATTGTGGTCAACGATGAAATCTGGAGAAAATTACAAACAACCTTGAAGTAATTAACACTTCAAAGGATGATATATACTGGTGCTTAATTTTTCTATGCCTTTGAGATAGGATCTAAATGGTAAACCCCACTTCTCATGCCTTTCATTTTGTCATGCTTTCATTAGCCATGCTTTGGTACTTACATACTCATCCTGGTTGGGGTCTTGAGACTGGGGGGTATCAGGGACAGCAGTGTCACAGTCAGGACTGTAGTGTTCACAATAATCAAAGGCAGCTCGATGGTCCGGAACAATAAGGAGTTGCTGAATGTCTCCCTGAAAAGACAAAAGAGATGAACAGTAAGGCATGGAGTTCCACCATACAAGAAAATGAAGGGTGCTTACAATAATCTTTGTTTATCTCATCCACTCATTTATTTTTTTTCTAGCACATCTAATTATGTATTACATTAGTACCAATACAAAAATGCAGCATTCTGAATTGCAAAGCTAATGTTCATTTGATGATATATGAAAATACAGCACAGTAATTCCCTTAAAAAGGCATATGAATGTCTTCACAGATGGTTGGCTACCCCCCCCCCCCCCATCTCCCTGTCCCCCAACAACTCCAGCCTTGTTAAGGCAGATAAGTTGATACACATTCCCAAGGTGAACGGTTTAATTTATACAAAGTAAAATAACAAAGTAAAATAACATAAATGCTAATAAAATTACCTATTAAATAAAAACCTAATCATTTTAGCAATGCATTTAAAAATATATTCTCATTACAGATAGTGAAGTCCAAAATATGAGGTTAGCTAGGGACATCATAGGAACTGGACCAATATCCTTTAATGAAAGGGGATATATGATTTTCAAAGAAAATATTTCAGCAAAATAAAAAAAGAAAAATATGTTTAAAAAATATCAGCCAACTGAAACTGGCAAAAATGTGTGGGAGCAGATTAGGAAAACCGACTGGGTTTTAATTAGGTACATAATAGCTGTCAAGTTCAGGTATAGGATTTTCTGAATTATTAGGCAACAGTTAATTTTGTTCACTAAGCATAGTGATCGCCAAAGTCTTGGCTGAGTGTGACCCATAAAGGCTGAAGTTGAACAGCCCTCTTTAGATCAGACACATGTATTAAACTACAGCCCCTTCCCTCCATTACGGTCACACACCAGGAGAGAAGAGCATTGAGGATGAAGCCAGCAGTGAAAACAGAGGGGAGCAGTTTTTCCGAGCTCCTGTGAGCTCTCCAAAATGTTGATTAAACAAACTTGGTCCAGAGTGAGCTTTCAATTAGGCAGCTTGCCTGGGACTGAGTCTCAGCCTGAATGACACACAACAGCAAAATTATTTTCACAAGGAATTCGGGTTTCCAGCAATGTGTCAGAGCCAGCACAACTGTCCCAGAAGGCTGGCCAGCTGGGACACAGGCTGTACCATTTCCAGACCATGACGGAGGGTGGAATAAAGTGTCATCCACAGCTGGCAACCTTATCTTTCACTAGACTGTTGTATTGCTATATATCCTATAGTGCAGCTGTTTTGGGTATTCTGAGGTGTGACAAAAAGGAAAAGTTCAGCCCTTCTACCTGTGCAGAGGTAATGCACATGCTTCCCCTGATGACCTACTCATGGAATTTCCGATTTCTTGGATGTCAGGTTGACATAATAGGTGAGCACACAAAGGTGAGCAGGAGCACTCGGAATTCCCAGGTGGACAGGTACAACAGCAGTAAGATCTCATTGTTGGCAGTGTCTGCATACAAGGTTTCACTTATAACTAAAATATCACTTTGTTAATCTTTATATGCATTTCACACTAAACACACATTAATGCAGCTCTGTAATCATTCAATTGTCAAAAAAAATGTTTTTTAAAGACAAGTAATATAAGTACTTAATTTGACTTAGTATCAGAGTCTTGTAGCCCTCAATACTGCAGAGACAATACTTGGAGAGAGAGAAGCAGCACACAGCAAGGGACATGCTGACAGAAGAAAGCAGAAAGAGATTAGCTCTTTGGTGTGCTGCTTCTCCTTTCACTGTCCAGTCTCTGACTGGGGAAGGGTCAAGACCTGTCAGTTTTACTACAATAGAGCAGGTAAAAATCAGGTCTTCTGCCTCGCCAGAGAGGGCTGTGCTGTGCGGCAGTGTTGTGCAAATTGCAGCACTAGATGAACATAAATACATATCATTTGGCAGAGAAAACAGATCCCTTCTAAGTATTTAATCTATGAATTTAGGAATTTGCTTTAAAAACAGTTACCTGTGCATTTCAGATCTGCCCAGGTACCTGAAGAAAGTGGAGGGCCCTCTTGCGTCATTTTACCCTAGAATCGGACTATACTGACATGTGGTCTGAATCTTTACTATCAGTTTCTGTCCACTTAGAGTTAAAAATGCAATTTACAACGATAGGTTACAATTGCTTGTTGCTACATAAGAAGCAAATGTAGAGCAAACAAATTAACTTCAAACTCATCTGCGACTTCGATCTGCATGAAACTCTCATTTTGTTCAGCTGCAAGGACATTAAATATTTCATATCTTGATGGCGCAGGTATGTGAAGAGCCAGATAAAGGCCAACAAGGACATACCTTAAATAGCTGGTTAAATACATTTATGCTGAAAGGAGAGGGGGGGGGGGTGCAGAGAGAATCTGCATAAACAAAGGCCTTTTATATCTCTCTGCATACAGAAAGGGAGACATCATACTTCATAAACACCCATTATTCTCCCTGAAACACAATGTATAATACATGGAGCAGACCACGGTGCAGGCACTCCCAGTCAGAAACCAGAGTACTGCTTATGTAAGCTAAATTCTTATTTTTTTATTTATTTCCCTTGTACATGATTGGGTATTTAAAGTGAACACAACCTCACTAAGCTAAATTATTATGCCCTTCTCATTTAGTAAATTAATCTTCATCTTCGGACATATATTCTACAGCTTTGTTTCATATATCACAGACCTCAAGAAGCCAATGAAAACAGAATTCTGGTCAAAAATGAAATATGAAAGAAAAAAATACATCACCCTTGACGTAATTACAAGCGCAAAGGTTGTGGTTGGCATGCTGGTGCTATAGTTTGCTATGTACAATGCCCAAAGCTAGGATCTAAATGTAAAACCCTCGAAGAAATGCCACTTTTTACTCCTTTTACTACTTTTTACTCCGTTTTACTCCTTTCATTCTGCCTGAGCCTTGCCAATGCCTGTCCCCGATGTTGTATGTTGTCCCTAGTTCTAACCATAAATATCAACCAAGTATGCTCTAAAACCCCAACCCCCCATGCCACATGTATTAGCCTCTATACTTTTATTACTGCACACAGTGAAGGCTCACCTCTAAGTCGGGGAACTGCCTTAATGTAAAAAATGTTAACATGACTGCAGTCTCTGCCTGGTCCAGGGCATTAATGAACGCGCTCTTCGCAAATCGTACCCCTGCTTGCAGGGCAAAGTAGGGCCCACCCACTTGCAGGTGCATATGCGGTCTACATGTGTTCTACATATAGTGGCCCTACTGACTTCAATTTTGTCACACATTTTTGCTGCATATTCTAAAAGCGCATAAAAAGTCATGCATACCATATCTTTGATGCGCTTTCAGAAAACCCAGCAAAAATGCTTGACCCAATAGAAGGCAATGGGACCATGTCTAATAACGCATGCAAAATGCACGTGAACTACGCATACACCAGCGCTGCGGCCAAAATTCAGTGCACCAGTGTGAACCTGGCCTTAAACTACATTTTTTTTTTTTTTTAAATGCAGGCAATTTAAAATTGTAACACTTCCAAATATTTATTACTTCTCACAGCATCCTTGTGGCAGAAGGAGAGCGCCATATTTGTTCAGCCATCATCTAGGGTCACATTTATTTCCTGAACCGATGCTTCCTCATGTAGCTCCTGGTGTCTTTGTAGTTCTTGGCTTTGTATACAAATGTTTAAGGGCTCATTTACGTTTGTGGTTGTCATTACCAACCTTCTGAAAAGTGCCCCACGGTAGATACCTTTCCAGAGGCATTTCACAAGCTTCAAGGCATCTTAGAGGATTCCTATTTTAACCCATGGAAGTTTACAGCACCACACTGTAGAATTACATGCAGTTTCAGGGTGGTTGCAATGTGACTCTATTCACTTGAATGGGCCGCTTTTGGTGCCAGTACTACCTGCTAAACATGATCAGTAGTAAATATTTCGCCGTGTCACGCAGAACTGTAGTTGCCCATGTTAACTCGCAGCTGCGTGATCAAGAGGCAGTAAAACCGCAACTTGCCTAATTTTACTACCTCTGGCTGCCTGTGTAAATGAACAGAGATCACTCCCTTCTGCAGTCTTCCACCTTATGACTTGCTGAGAAGTTACATTAATGAAGTCTGCTCACATTGGGGTGAGGAGACTGAGGAAATGATACCTCCTTCCTGTAGCAGACTGATGGCATCATCTCAGGCAAACCCTAGACGAGGGATTTATTCAGACAGATTTATCGGGATATTGAAAGACTCACTTTAAAAGTCTTTGTAAGGATTTTTTTTTTTTTTAAAGTGTACAGCATTACAAGTAGTTGAATTGTAGCTGTAGCCTTCTGCATGATGAAGAAAAAAATCATCTATCAAACAGAAAGCTAGCCTTAGAAAGCAGTAGACCTCAATGACCACTACTGTACTTTTCTTAAGACAAAACTAAATTAGGCCTTATTCAGTCTTTTGTTCCTACTTGTGGATGGCCAAAGTCTTGTAAAATCTGAGAGGTTCCAAGCTTTTACCTACTCTATCTAAAACTAAATGTAAAAACACTGTGGCTGTAGTTGGGTTTTAAGATCTTCTGAAGTACATATAGCGGTTGTGAAAAGATTGTACATAGAGGTGAACTTCCTTTTCATGCTCTGTAAAATAGTTTGTAAATGGCCGTGACCTTCTTCTGAGTTTGATTCAAATAAATGTTTCCCTTTGCAGCCAAAAAATTAAACACTCCTGTCTGCTCTATAGAGTACTGGTGAACCTGACAAGGGCTTCATGCTTCCTACCTGTTTACAGAACAGCCACTCCTACTGCAAGCCTGACTTCATCTTTCAGCTAGCATGGGGCTCAAAATAAAAAAATAAAACACATTCGCAGGAATATATAGGTAAACCAAGGGGGGTTTTAAAGATTTGCCAGGAGTTCTATTTTGCTTGCACTGTGGTTCTTTGAAGCTAATACAGTATATAAAGTACTTACACTAAGCAGAAAACTACCCAACAGAGCCCAGCAGAGGCCAGCAGAGGCGACTCAGAATATGGAAAACAAGTCAGAATGGTACCCACAAAAACAAAGTTCTCACCTTCTCCAGCCTGTACAATAAATCCTCATTTTAATTTTCTGCAGATTCAGGGATTTTCAGAAAAAAGGAGACAAAGACGGAGGGGGGAATGTTGACCTCAGGTCTGGGAATATGCATGTAACTGACACCAAATACAAACCAGATGGAGAGAGAACATTAACTATGGAACCACAGAGTTCGCTTCCTACAGGAGACGAATGACAAGTTTAAATTTCACTCCTGTTAAGACAATATTAGCCCTTTCCAGTCCTCCTCCCTTCTGCTGATGTAAGGGGAATGAAGGCTTATTTTCTTCTGAGTTACTATTATGTTTTCATCAGCAAGAACAGACAGAAGTCTGCACAAACTATTGGATTACCGAATATGCCGTGTTCATTTGAGGTAGCCAAGGTGGTGGGCGAAGGGCTTCAATTATAAAAGGCAATTTATCTACACATTACTGATTAGGGAGGAAATTCTTGCAAAGACAAACTCAAACTATCTCCCTAACAAAAATAAAGCTTAGGTTCTGAGGAAAGCTAAATCCTATAGTAACTGTGTACAAGTAGATCATCTTTTTTTTGGTATTAATACTGATTTAAGAATTAATAGTACAGTAGTAATTACACATCATTTATAGAAGATATTTCCTAAAATTTAGTCTGACTTTCAGAAAAAAAATTTGCAAAAATAGTTCCAGTAAAGCTAAAGAGCAACAACTCCCTGTACAAGACAATGAGGCTGGTTTACAAGGGAGTTGAGAATCTTCACTCCAGGGCCGGGACAAGAGGTGGGCAGGAGGAGAGGCTGCCCAGGGCACTGTGGTATCATGTGAGCTGGGGGAGCACCACACGGAGATGGGGGGGATTTGTATTGGAATGGGAAATTTGGGGGGTGGCAGAGAGTAAGTATTGTTCTAGGAGGGGGTGCTAAGAGTGGTGATTTGGGTAGGGAGGGGGGGGAGAAGGGATTTTGGGAAAGTTTGTGCTAGGAGGGGAAGATTTAAACTGGGGGGAGAAGATTTTAGGGGTAGAGGATTTGTGCTAGGAAGGGTAAAGAAATTTGGGGGGGGGGTGGATTTGTACTTGGAGGAGGGGGGAATTTATGCTCAGGGGTAAGCATGCAGATTAGTGCTCAGCGTTTTTTTGTGTGTGTGTGTGTGTGTGTGTGTGCGGGGGGTGCTAACACATAATGCTCATACATCTTGAGGGAGAGCAGTTTGGCATGTTAGCCCTGGGCTCAGCACTGCTTCACTCTATAAGCTGAGCGAAGATTCACTTCAATTAACCAGTGATGTGAAAAACACATTTCTGTTTATTTATTATATCTGCACATGGTTGGGTATTCAAAGTGAACACAACACAGCTACAATTTATTTAGTAAAGATTATCAACTCCTTTAGTATTTCAGCCTCAATGTTCTACAAACAAGTTTGTACTGAGTAGGTACACGCAGATACAATGCTAGAGGGCAGAACGTTGCCTTCTACAGGAAATCTGTCAAGCCTTTTCCAAGGTCACCTAATGCTTAAAAAACCCAACACTTGGACATCATTACTTAGAGGCAAACAGACCTTCAGAAAAGGTTCTTAGCGTTTAAGTACATTCCATGTACCACTGTCAATACATTGCTATTCTCCAGGAGATGAAAAAAGAAATAGCCATTCCACAATCATCCTGCAGGGGGCCAAGTCTCATTCTGTATCACCAAAACTTTAGAGTATATGGGAAACGGCTTATGCACTAAGCAAGCACACATTAGTAATGATGGTGTGTAAAGTACCATTACAAACTTCCAATTATATCAGTGAAAGATGATGTTTGGTTGCTATAGCAAAAAAAATGGCCATTGCTTTTTACTGCTTCTGACATTTTTGTTCATTAAACCGCTTCTGGACCGCCAACCTTACATATACTGCGGCAGAGCAGCCTGGCTGTGCAAAATCACATACCTGTAAGTGATTTTGTGCACGCGGTATAGAGGGCGCGTGCATGCCGCCGGAGCGCCGCTCCCGCTGTGATTGGACACAGCGAGAGCCAATTAGCGGGTCCGGCAGCCGCTATGGCCGCTGCAACCCGACGATCGTTCCCAGGAGACACAGAGCATCAGTGTGCCTATGTAAACAAGGCACACCGCTGATGTGTCAGTGAGGAAAAGAGAGATCTTCTGTTTAACTCCAGTGTAACCCTCACCCCCACAGTTAGAAAGCACATACCTAGGACACACTTAACCCCTTGATCGCCCTCTAGTGTTAACTCCTTACCTGCCAGTGTCATTTATACAGTGATCAGTGCATTTTTTTAGCACTGATTACTGTATTGGTGTCACTGGTCCCAAATAGTGTCACTTAAGGTCAGATTTGTCCGCCGCAATGTCGCAGTGCCGCTAAAAATCACTGATCGCCACCATTACTAGTAAAAGAAATAAATAAAAATAATAAAAAAAATGCCATAAGTCTAACCCATAGTTTGTAACTTTTGCGCAAACCAATCAAACGCTTATTGGGATTTTTTTTACCAAAAATATGTAGCAGAATACATATTGGCCTAAAATGATGAAGAAATTTTTATTTTTTTTTTTTTTTATTGGGGATGTTTTATAGCTGAAAGTAAGGAATATGTTCTTGATGCTCTTTTTTTGTTTATAGCGCGAAAAATAAAAACCACAGAGGTGATCAAATACCGCCAAAAGAAAGCTCTATTTGTGGGGGGGGGGGGGAAGACAGCAATTGTATTTGGGTACAGCGTCGCACGACCACGCAATTTTCAGTTAAAGCAGCACAGTGCCATATCGCAAAAAAATGGCCTGGTCAGGAAGTGGGTAAAAGGTTCAGGGGCTGAAGTGGTTAATGTAAACATCACTGTTAAGGACGGAATATTGGATCAGTCACATCAGTCTCTGCACCCGAGGAGCTTACACTTTCAATGTCAGTCACACAATATTAATATACAATTATAACACTCTGAGATATTTTACAGTGCTGTACAGAGAACACTGTACCATTGACATCTGTCTCTATCACAGGAGCTTACACCCTAATGTCCTCTCCAGAGTCACAATCTATTACTACTATATACTGTAGATATATAGCTCCAACATATTCTGCTGTGCTGTACAGAGAACACTGACCCATTAACATCAAATCTCTGAACCAGAGGAGCTTACACCCAAATGTCCCAGCACTATCGCACACTATTACTATTCTATAGGTATATAGCTCAGACATATTCTGCAGTGCTGTACAGAAAACACTGACCCATTCACATCAGTGTATGCACCAGAGGAGCTTACACTCTAATGTCCTATCACACGCCATTATTATTATATTTACATACAGTAGCTCTGACATATTCTGCATGCTGTACAAAGAACACTGAGCTATTCACATCAGTCTCTGCACCAGAGAAGCTTACACTCTAATATTCTACCACAGTCACACACATTTATGATTATACATTTATATAGCTCTATTATATAGATAGGTATATACGGTAGATATTTTGCAGTGTTGTAGAGAACAAAACAGCAAAGTAGTAAATGGAGCTGAAATCTGGGGGTAGGGTACCTAGAGAATTAAGTTTGGAGGACCTCTCCCTGCCAGGATCCCCATACAGAAGTTTACAGAGAAGAAGATGATCTGAGTGGAGGAAGGGAAATATGTGGCCAACAAGATTTATAGTGTACAGGAAGGAAAGGCTCCCTCTGTGCCACACAAGCCCTAAACCATCCAAAAATAATGACAATTAGGAATGTGACCTATCTGGGGACGAACATATGTCACCTTGCTGACACCTGGTAAGATGCAGACACCATGGTCCCCTCTTCTCTGGACAGCTGCTGGCCATAAATATTTCTCACCAGACCAGACTCTGAGACGTGCTGTGACAGTGACATATTGCAATAACAAAGCTAAACATCTGAACAGGCAAAACAACAGCCACTTCTACAAGCTGATCAGAAAGTACAATTTAAAGGAATGCAAAGAAGTAAAAGTAGATAAGCCAGATGAATAAACTAGAGAAGGTGGGGAGAGGTAACTGACCTATCATTACTATTGATGATATTGGTGCCCAATATAAAAAATTCTAATACCTATTAACCATTATTTATGCTTTTTTTGTGTGTGTTTTGCAATAATCCTTTATGAGCGAAAAGAACCTTGGAAACTCTTGCATGGAATTTGAGGCACAAAATTCTCTAGCGTAAATTACCTATAAAATCTGAACTGCTGATGTCTGCTTGCTTATGGCAACATTTATCTTCAATGATATTTCACTGGGTTGTCATCACCTTTGTTGAAATACAGGGAAAATTAGTTCAGAGCGCCCACAGCAGCCTTATAAAACTTGAATATTTCCCATTATAGCATTGAATTGGGGACTGTTATAAAAGGTATGTAAAGTTGTCCAGGTTGGAGCCATGTTCTGTAACGTTGGCAGCTCTGCCTGGTTTATTGGTGTGCAGATCAGGACCATAAAAGTCACAGCTTAGGTTTTAGTGCTCCATAGGACACAGACAGACCAGGGAGGTCACTGTGCCAAAGAGGATTTTAAGATGGCAGAGAAAGTGCTAAAAGTGTAAGCTGTGTGAAGAGGTTTTCACAACAAACTACAAAGCCAAAGATCCAACTCTCCAAACACTGAGCATCCCATGATTTATGTTCATGACTTTTACAGAAAGGCCATAACCGGGCGGCACTTTATCTCTTGTCAAACAAAGCCTTGGCTATGTATGCAAGTGAACTTCCCGTGGCGCTCCCAATCAACCAAATTAGCATTTTAACTTTTTTCTAGCATTAATAAGAACTCCTATGCAGAATCTGATTCATGTGGTTCATGGGGCAAATTAACAAATTAGATTTGCTAGGTTCATCCAACTGCTGTAAAGCCAGAGTGTTCACCCTTTTCCTATTCATAATAGATCATAAACATACAGTTGTGGCATCCAGCTAAAAAAAGGTGACACCTTTATTATAGATGTGTGGGAGGGGCAGAGACACAATCTACCGTGGGGAAATCTTCCCATTGTGGAAGGAGCAGAGAAATCTACTTTGGGGAAATCCCACTATTGTGGGAGGAGCAGAGACACAATCTACTGTGGGGAAATCTTCCCACTGTGGGAGGAGCTGAGACACAATCTACTGCAGAGAAATCTTCCCATTGTGGAAGGAGCAGAGATACAATCTACTGTGGGGAAATCTTCCCATTGTGGAATGAGCAGAGACACAATCTACTGTGGGGAAATCTTCCCATTGTGGAAGGAGCAGAGAAATCTACTTTGAGGAAATCCCACTATTGTGGGAGGAGCAGACACACATTCTACGGCAGAGAAATCTCCCCATTGTGGAAGGAGCAGAGACACAGTCTACTGTGGGGAAATCTTCCCATAGTGGAAGGAGCAGAGACACAATCTACTGTGGGGAAATCTTCCCACTGTGGGAGGATCTGAGACACAATCTACTGCAGAGAAATCTTCCCACTGTGGGAGGAGCTGAGACACAATCTACTGTGGGGAAATCTTCCCACTGTGGGAGGATCTGAGACACAATCTACTGCGGGGAAATATTCCCATTGTGGGAGGAGCAGAGACACAATCTACTGTGGGGAAATCTTCCCATTGTGGAAGGAGCAGAGAAATCTACTTTGAGGAAATCCCACTATTGTGGGAGGAGCAGACACACATTCTACTGCGGAGAAATCTTCCCATTGTGGAAGGAGCTGAGACACAATCTACTGCAGGGAAATCTTCCCATTGTGGGAGGAGCAGACACACATTCTACTGCGGAGAAATCTTCCCATTGTGGAAGGAGCAGAGACAGATTCTACTGCGGAGAAATCTTCCCATTGTGGAAGGAGCAGAGACACAATCTACTGCAGGGAAATCTTCCTATTGTGGGAGGAGCAGAGAAATCTACTTTGAGGAAATCCCACTATTGTGGGAGGAGCAGACACACAATCTACTGCAGGGAAATCTTCCCATTGTGGGAGGAGCAGAGACACAATCTACTGCAGGAAAATCTTCCCATTGTGGAAGGAGCTGAGACACAATTTACTGCAGGGAAATCTTCCCATTGTGGGAGGAGCAGAGAAATCTACTTTGGGGAAATCCCACTATTGTGGGAGGAGCATACACACATTCTACTGTGGAGAAATCTTCCTATTGTGGAAGGAGCTGAGAAATCTACTTTGCTCCTCCCACAATAGTGGGATTTCCCCAAAGTAGATTTCTCTGCTCCTCCCACAATAGTGGGATTTCCCCAGAGATACAATCTACTGTGGGGAAATCTCACCACACTGGGAGACACTGAACCACAACATACTTCCACATTCAAAGTGATATCAGTGCTGCATCTTATCAAAACACTATGAAATGACTGTATAATAAAGGCAGACTCTCCCATTCTGCACTTTCTTTCATGATTTCATCAGTAGAACAAAAGCAGACAGAACCAGAATTTCACTTTATAGCCTGTACTGTGTCCCTGTCATTCTCACCACATCCATTATGTACTCGGTGCAGTCTGTCTTAGTAACAGACTGTTACACCTGGAGGAACAAGTTTCTGGACAATGAATCAGACCCCGGACACTCTGCCAGCTATTTTTGGCTCACAAGCCAGTTTTCCAGATCATTATTTATAAATGGAATTAGTCATTGAGTCTTGGGAATAGTTTTTACTAACACAGATTAATGAAGTTTTGTGGGGAATTCTAAACAATTCAGACAGTCCAACAAGTGGCAGCACCCAGCAGAAGAGAAGAACACGGAGCACCTTAGAAGGGAAAAACGCTGGACTAAAATGCTGCAGACAGGTGACGCTAGCATGACTGCCTGCGGCAGAGGAGGACATTTTAACACAATGATGGACTGCAGATAAAATAATTTTTATAATACATATTAATAAACAAATAACTTTGTTATCTGTGCTACAGCCAATAGGAAAGTATCTAGTTTTAAGTAATTTCATAGCTCCCAACTGTCCCTGATTTCGAGGGACTGTCCCTGATTTGGAGCAATGTCCCTCTGTCCCTCTTTCCTCCTCATTTGTCCCTCAATTTGGTCTGATCTATATAGATGTATATAAAATGCACTTTTTATCTTTCAAAAAGAGTTTCCCAGTGCTAAATCTTTCATCCAATTTTTAAATTGCTGCATTTAGTACATTTTAAAAAGCCAATATAAAGGAATAGTAGTGGTAAAAAAAAGTCCTTGTGGATTTAATTAACCTTTTTTTGTTAATTCTCTTTTAAGGGGGTGTGGCAGGGGGTGTGTCCTATGCCTACATAGGTTTGTTAGTAGGTGTCCCTCATTCCCATCTCAAAATGCTGGGAGGTACGAGTCATTTTAGTTGTTAATTTAAAGCGGTATTAAATCCAAAACAAAAAATTGGATATATTGCAGCTTACCAATCATTAGATTTGGTGGCTGCATTCATTTTTAATTTATTTTTTCCCCCTCTTTTTTCACCTGGTGATCTAGCCAGTAACACTCCTCCTGTATTAGAGTGCCCCCACTTTGGATGTAGGAGCAAGAGAGACACCGATGGACAGCAGCATTGTCAGTCTGGGGTGGGGAGTGTTAGATGGACTAGCAGATTTAGATACACTAATAAATTGAGGCCAGAATCCAGCCAAAGATTTTCAAACAATCACCACAGTTTTGTACCTTTTGGAATTCAGGTTTCAAAAAAAAAAAAGAAAAGAAAAGCTGATCACTGTACCCCTGTCAGTGGTAAATGGTTTGTCTCAAAACCCCCTGTTACCTCTGCAGGACAGCTTGTTATGTTGAAAAACGAGACTTAGTGGCAGGATCCACAGATGAAAATAACCCTAAAAAAAAAAAGGAATTCAGCCATCACATCTAAGAATCTGTAAGCTGCAATATAATAAATATTTTCCTTTGGGTTGCATAGCGCTTTAATTAAAGTTTATTTAAAGCCAAAACTTTTTATTTAGTTGTGATTGTAGTATTTGTAAATGTAGTGTTTTAGGATACGATTTCTGTGATGTTTATATTGCCATCTGTGTCCCGAACAGCGAGGTTCCTCCTCTCTATATAACAAAGGGGACAATGGCCTTCTGGACAAAAACGGATGGGAAATATCACATTTTATGTTCCCACTGGAACACAAGTAGAGGGGGGAAAATTCCAATGGGAAAACCATTTATCCTGAAGTTGGGCTTTATGGGGATTAGGTTATGTTTTAAGATCAGATTAAAGTAAATCTGTCATGAGAGATGCAGGAAATGCTATTGCTGACATCCTACTGAAGATGCCAGTTGTCTGGCTGTCATTGTGGATCCTCACTGACATAGAACAAGTATGTAGATAGATTACACATTAGTTATGTATAATAGTGTATATCTCATTATCTGCAGGAGTCTGCATCTGCTAAAAATCTTCCCCTTAGTGCCTCCTCAAAGGCACTGGATACCATCCTCATCTTTAAGCTGGCCATACACATTAAGCTTTCTCTCATTCATCCCAGCAGGCTAATCACTCGATTTCCCCATCCATGCTAAACAATTGATGAATCTGCAGTGCCGACTATTGTATTCTGACAACTGGCATCTGCGGCTGTCAGAATATGTGAACATTGCCTGTATCTCATTGGATGCAAGTGCTGCTCGTCTGAGAATTTTTACACCCGGGTTTTTTTTTTTTTAATCGTCTTGTTGAGCCAGGTGGGGCTGACTCAGCCTGACTGGGCCAACTATGGAAACTTTGATCTGTGTATGGCCAGAATTTGATGACCTGCACTGAAAACTAATTTAGCAGGTATTTTCCTGTATGCAGGTGACATTCTCAGAGTAACATTCCTGAAAGCCAATTCCACATATTGCAATGGCTTAAAACCACTGCAGGGATTGAAAAATGCGTTAAAGTGGACCTGACTTCATTGCAGGCATGTCACAATATACAGTATAAATCTCTACCTTTTGTCATTAAACATTTAGAACATACACAATCAAGCTTAACTTAATCCTTGCTACCGAGTCCACTTACAAAATTTAGCCCCTGAAACTGGGTATGTGTAAGTTTCACCCGATTTTACCCTTGAGTAAACTTGTATTTGAACCATGCAATCACAATATGGCTCTTCTGCTAGGGCTCAGTAATACAGGTGGCTGAGAGGCAGTAAAAGCAGTAACCTGCCGCGACTGCAATACTTTGCAGCTAAAAATTAAACAGCATGTCACATTTGGCAGGCGATACCGTTGCCTGGCTCCACCCATTCAAGTGAAGGGGGCTGCGCCACAACCTCCCTACAACTGTGTGCAATGCAGCCTGGTGGGTTGGTAATTTCAGGGTATAACAAGCAGTGGGAAGGTCAAAATAAGACAAAAGTGTTAAGAACACCAGAGTGTGAGATACAGCTGTCTATCCATCCCAGTGACATTATATGGGTAAGTCAGAGCCCTAGGATGGACACAGAGGAAAACAGGGAACTTCATTCTCCACATTTCTGTCACACTAAGGCCCTTTGAGAGGTCTGTGGCTGTCCGTCAATGGAGTTCATTGTTCCTGCTGACCTGTGAGGTCCTGGACGAACTGATAGACACGGAACATCTGACAGCTATGGAGTTCCATGCCTCTCACTATCTCTCTGTAATGTTACTCTGGAAAAATTGAGTACTGGAAGAAATCGGGGGGGGGGGGGGGCCCAGATGGGGGGCGGGGGGGGGGGGGCACGGGTGCAGGGGGGGGGGGGGGCACAGATCTTCTGCGGGGCTTAAAGGACACAGTTTGGGACGCATGACTCATATCATGACAAGCAGCCTTTTTACATTAACTAATACAAGAAAAGAAAGACAAAAAAGCCCAGAGAAAGAAATGCAATGCCATGTCATTATTATGTTTACAGTCTATTTCCCCAAAAAAACAGGGTGTGTCACAGTTCACAAATTAGATATAGCAAATAAAATTTACCCTGAGCCTGTAGAAATCCAAAAGTTTAGAGTTGTGACCAGAAGAAACAGAACAGATGTTACGGCGACAACTGTCTAAGATGGAAATTCTGCTAACTTTGGTGAAATTAATCCTCGTTTCCTATAGTACCTCCAGGACATCAAAGAGGTCCCAGCAGGGCACAGATAGAGAGAAAAAATTCTCATAAAAATTATAACTCTTCCCCATACTATCCAAAATAAGCAAGCCCAAACAATAGAAGCCCAATTTGAGGGCATTACTAACATTGAGCTCACTTGCCACCTTATCGTGTTGAGAGGGAGCAAGATGATTCCCACCCAGTTGCCTTGTTCCACAAAGTCTGTATTTTCTTTGGTTGCTAGGACGCAGGCAGCAAGGCCAAATAGCATCACTGGTTGCTAGGAAGCAGGCGGCCGAGCTGCCAGCATCTTGGAAACTTACAATGCAACCAATAACAGTGTCCTAGTTACCAATGAAGAGACAGAGGAGACACAAACGGACTTGCCGACACACGATCGGAAAGTCCGTTCACTTAGAACGTGACTCCAGGTAGACGGGACTAGCGAAGGCAAACGAATGCCGGCGCGCTAGCCCCGTCACCTGGTATGGATTTAAAGGGGAATCCATTCGCCAAAAAACGGCGTGGGGGTCCCCCCAAATCCATCTCAGACCCTTATCCGAGCACGCAGCCCGGCCGGTCAGGAAAGGGGGTGGGGACGAGCGAGCGCCCCCCTCCTGAGCTGTACCAGGCCGCGTGCCCTCAACATGGGGGGTGCCCTGGGGAAAGGGGGCCCTGCGGCCTCCCCACCCCAAAGCACCTTGTCCCCATGTTGAGGAGGACAAGGGCCTCTTCCCGACAACCCTGGCCATTGGTTGTCGGGGTCTGCGGGCGGGGGGCTTATCGGAATCCGGGAGTCACCTTTAATAAGGGGGCCCCCAGATACCGGCCCCCCACCCTATGTGAATGAGTACCCCCTACCCATTCACCTAAGGTGTAAAAGTGTCTCTGCCATTCCGGGCAGAGAGAGCGACGAGTCAACATCGTAAGAAGAAGAAGAAGACGACGACGACGATGCAGAAGGTGGTGGTGACAGCGGCAAGAACAGAACAGAAGAGACCCCCGAAGGCGGAACAAGACCCCCAGGCGACGACGGCGGCGGCGACGAAGAAGAAAGCCGGGCTCCTCCGCTCGTGAAAGAGCTAGGTAAAAGAGCAGAAGAGAGCGGAGGAGTCTGGCGAGAAGACCCCCCCAAGACGGAGGAAGACCCCCGGAGCTGTGCAATAAAATATTTAAAAAAATTGTGTGTTTTTTTTTATTTACACTTTTACACCTTAGGTGAATGGGGGACACCTGCTGTGGGGGGGGGGGGGGGGGGGGGGGCTCTGATGGGGGACACCTGCTGTGGGGGGGCACTAATGGGGACACCTGCTGTGGGGGGGCTCTGATGGGGGACACCTGCTGTGGGGGGGGGGGGCTCTGATGGGGGACACCTGCTGTGGGGGGCTCTGATGGGCACTTTGATATAAGCTGCGCGTGCCGCAGGTCATGCTCTCCTCAGAATGTCCCTCATTCTCAACTTTAAAAGTTGGGAGGTATGCAGGAGCGGAACAGGGGAGAATAGACTGTGCCACCGCCGTCCCTGTTATCAACGGGAAGAGGGCTCTCTGTGTTTACTGCCCATGTCAGAGGAGGAGAGCGAAGCAGCCAGGGATCGGAGCGCCCATGTCTGAGTGGAGAGAGAGCAGCTGCGGGCTCTTAGACCCCCCCTCCCTACCGGGAAAGCTTCGGGGAAGTGCACCCAGGACTCCAGGGAGAGGAAGTACCGAGGGGACATCATCAGAAAGAGAACCCTGCTGCCCTGTGCCACCAGAGGGAAAGCCACACAGCCTGCCCCCATCCCTGGTGAAGAAAGCAAGGGAGTCATTGCCAGAATAGAGAACTGAGCACTATCCAGCGGAGTCGCCACGGGCAACCCAGAGTGAGCTGACTTCTGATCAGAAGAACTGATGTTGCTGTATCGCCGGGTCTGGTGAGAGGGCCATTATCTACTTCCATACTTAGGAACTGCAGACTCTGACCATCTCCTGTAGTGTGTCTGCAGTCTCTGATCATCATCTGTACTATGTCTACAGTCTCTGACCCTCTCCTGTACTATGTCTGCAGTCTCTGACCCTATCCTGTACTATGTCTGCAGTCTCTGACCCTCTCCTGTACTAGGTCTGCAGTCTCTGACCCTATCCTGTACTATGTCTGCAGTCTCTGACCATCTCCTGTACTAGGTCTGCAGTCTCTGATCATCTCCTGTACTATGTCTGCAGTCTCTGAAAATCTCTTGTAGTATCTCTGCAGTCTCTGACCATCTCTTGTAGTATGTCTGCAGTCTCTGACCATCTCTTGTAGTATGTCTGCAGTCTCTGACCATCACTTTTAGTATGTCCGCAGTATGTCTGGGGGCTCTTTCTAACAGACTCTCTAACAGAAGCCCTCTCTGTGTGCATTAGAGAGACACCCCTCCAGGTCCCATTACTGTACTCATTTTCTTTATTGTTAAAAGATCATGGGAGGATCCCAGGATAATGAAGACTTCTTAGGGGATCATCTCTGTGTTTGAGTCGTAGCCATAGAAACATTTGTAAGGGGGGGGGAGGGTTAGTAAGATGACAACTCCCATGTGGGGGCGCCAGAAATATTTCCGCACCCAGGCGTCTGTGACCCTAGGATCGGCCCTGTGTCCCATCTACCTATCAGACAATCCAGTGAGAAGACCACGGTGGGTTCTGGCAGTGCAGCAATGCCATCAAGGAGGTCTCAACGTCACTAAGGTAAATGGTTAATGCAGAGGGGAAATGTTCACATTTATGGATCAGTGAAGTGAAAAGAAACAAAAATACAAACTGATACTGACAACAGAGGCAGTCTTTCCAAAAAACATATGATTTAATAATTCACTGATAATTACCAATGAGCTTCCTGTATACAGCCAATTGGTGATTATCTTAATTTGCCTGAATATAAAAATGTAGATTTGCCATACAATGAAGACGCACCACTGCATGGATTGCTGAATTGCATGATCCTCTGAAGGTCAGATATGAATATTGTAAATATTCTAGTAAATCAAATATGGATGAAGCACAAATTCTGATAGGATCATCACTGCTAAAATTAAGTCCCAGAAGCAAACATCTACTGGATGTGTCAAAAATGCCATGCATATTGGAAGAAACATGTAAAGAGGAACTCCACTGAAAAAGTTATTTTTTACAGCAGAAAAAGCTGCAGCCTAGCTGTAAATACTGTATTCAGTACTTGCTGCTATCAGTGTCCTTCATATTTTATTTTGACAAGTTCTCTAAATCTGCAGCTATGTCTGCGGAATCTTAACCTCACATTACTCAACTTCTCCTGAACTCTGTGTGCTTCATCATGTGTGCACCTTACCAACCTCTCCCCTCCACTCCAATTCTCTTATTTATTTTTCTTTCAGACACCTACTGTAGTGCAGGAACACCTGTCAGATTTGAAATCTCAGCTGACGTGCAGGGACTGATGGGAATTTAAAAAATTATTGTATGTCATCACGTGGTTTAAAATAAGTTGTTTTTTGTGGTGCTAAATATAGGCCCTTCCATCTGCATAAATAACTTTACTGTACTATCATTTTCTAATCAATGATAGAAAAATTGTAAGCTTCTGATACAAGACACTCATGTCTATCTATAAGTCAGTCAATTGTTCGGTAAGACCATATAACTTTGTGCATGACAGATACACTTCAGTGTCAACCCAATTTCCATGAACTCATGTTGGCGTTGTGCCATGCTTATGTAAATCAGAGCTGGATATGCAGAGAGCAAAACCCACGGACGGAACATTCCAGGGGCATAACGAAGCTTCTTGCACTGCTGAGTTCTATTACTATGAGCGACACAATACCAACCCTGCAAGCATGTCTGTTTTCTGTCTGGAGGTCGATTGCAAGAAAAAAAAAAAAAAGAAGTATGGAAGTCACCCATCCCCCTTCTCCAGCTTCCCACCGCCAAACCAAATCATATTAGGCGAACTTGAGCTTCCTTTGACATTTTTATCCACTGAGTCATTACCATGCAAAAAAAAAGTTATAAAACCCAATGGGATCCCCAGGGACAAAACAACTTGGATAAACTGACATTGACTGACTTTTGTTGTAGTGGGGATCAGCCTACAAAGTTTACGGTTTCTCTGTGAGTTGGTTAATGCTCCCTATAGAGGCGAGTTTTGTAAATCATGTTGCTCCTTGTCCCCCCCATGGCAGGAAGCCAAAACTGGGTTTCTGGTTGCCATTCTCATACAACAAATCAAGAGAGGTCAGGGGCTTTTCATATGCTTTCTATGTGGTATTATTTCTGTGGTAGGTGTTATAGGAAGGACCGTCCCAGATAACTCAGCGATAGCACAATCTAAAATCCGGAAAATACTGCAGCGCTAAATACAGAATATTCCCTTAATTCACCTTCATATAATCCACTGTAGTTTTATTCAACAACGGGATTTTCATAGTTCGATTTGGGCAGCATTGCAGCTTTAGTTACAGGATTCTGTGCTATGCAATTTCCCTCTCCTATAGATATAAAAAAAAAACCTGTGCTATAGAATTATGAATACTGTGCTAATACTCCTGTTGCTGCCATTCAAAGTGCAACAACCTTAAAAAATCCATAATCCAATAAACCAGAGTGCATAACAGTGACTATCAAAATTCATCAACTACAAATAATAATTGCTTCCACGTAATGTAAAAAATGTATAGATAAAAGTCCATGCAATTTTTTTTTATAATGTCCCAAAACCTGTATCTTACTATTAGGCGGTTTACTATTCTGAGCATTGCAAGTTTATTTTTATCCTTTTTATCGAATAAATGGAACATACTACACTATAAGAGCTCTCTCCCTCTTTCTTGATCCTGTTAAATTTTAGACCCTCATGCTCACCAGCTAGGGTACCATTTACTTTGGTGAGTAAGGGTTGTGTGGAGCACTTCGCAGCATGAGATTTGTTGGAGCACTTTTGCATATTTTAAGCACAAAGCACTTTAAAAAGAAGAATATCAATTGTGGAATAAACGGTTTTGGGACAATATAAAAATATTACACGGACCTTTATATATACATTTTTTAAATCACATGGAAGTAATGGAACCTCCCTATCCTGTTCTAATGTGTGTGGGTGGGGCTGCAGTGAGCTCAGGAGAGAAGGTGGTGCATTTACAATTAACTGCAATTTCCAAGTAATAAGCAGATGGAGAGCAGAGGAGAGGCTGCTGCGGGCTTATGGAGGGGGAAGTGGGCAGCAATAGGTACAGTTTTTGTCTCCTGATACTGTAACCTCAACCAGGGCCCACAGACATGGGTTGGGTACCAACTGATGGTATACGTTTAGCCTGGGCACTGACACTTATAATGAAGGCATAGTGTTTTGCCTAACTGGTGGATTGCTGCACATCCAGGTACTCTTTGACTTGGGTAGAGAAATTCTGCAACTATCATCAAAATTATTGTAATTTTTACAGTGTTAGGTGGGGTACACACAAGAAGTTTTTCTTCGTTTAACCCAGTGGGCTGATCAAAAAAAAACGTACAGTTTGCCGTACTAACACAAGCGATGTTGGTGCGTCGATTTCCCCCCGCTGTGCTATTGTGTTTTTACAGGGGAACTCCACCCGACAGAACACACTGATCAGTGCGGGCAGCCATTGGCTGTCAGCCCTGGTTGGATGCTGGTTTTCCAGCATGCCCATTGGACGGAAGCCGGTCTTACAACTGGCTTCTGTAGAACAGACAGTTGTACACACGAGCCAAAAGTTGTCCGGTTCCTGCCAAACCGTCCATTTTCGGCCATGTGTACCCAGCCTAAGTGTGAACCTCAGATTTCTAATAAATGGGAACCTTGTGATCAATGCTGGATGAGGGATCAGAGAACACCAGCAAGGGCAGCAGCCCATCAGCTTGTAAATGCAGTGCAGGGAGTTGCTTTCACCCAGTGTGTGTTTGGTGGGCGACAAGCTATACATTATAAACTGTAAATTCTGAGGCCATCGTCCTGGACTTCTGCTGGTTTGGTGCCAGGAACAGGCAATAAAAGCTGCTCAGTTTTCCAGCATGTGAAACCTCCACTGACTGATGCCAAGAACGTCTCTCATGGACCTAACTAGTGCCACAAACAATCGCTACATTATTTACACTGATGGAAAAAAAGGCAGTTACATGTTAAATGTCCCTTTTTATATTGCTTGAATCTATAGAGCCAGTATGTGCTAAAAGGACTATGTCCCAGCTAACCTCCGTCCACAAGACCATGGCCTTTAAAGTACAACTAAAGGTATCACAGTCTAAACAAATACCAAACTCCATTTACTATGTGATGCAAAGCTTCCATAAAGTAAACTAAATAAAGAATCTTCTTTTACCTTCCCCGAGTGAGCCAAATCCTCTTTCATTTGTGTCTCATAGGCTGCTCCTCCCAGACATTACAGCTCACAGTGGAAGGGCTTTTTGCAGCAGAGGCAGTACTGTCAATCCAGAAAGCAGTGGGAGAACTAAGTGTAGACGGATGCTGCCTGACAGGTTACAGGCTTGTGAATCAGCAGATACAATGCTAATAGCCAAGCCCCCTGCAACAACTTTTTTCATCCCACTGTAAGTGCAAGCTGGCACATCCTTCAACATAGTGGTAATAGTTGTGTGACAATAGCGAATGAATATTCGCTATTGTCACACTGATTCTCCTCCCAGCCAATCAGGAAGCAGGTCCTGAGACCCATTTCCCAATTGGCCGAAAGGAGAAGCAATCCTATTGGCCTAGGATGAGGAGGAGAAGGAGGGAGGAGACACGCGGCTGCTGTGATGCCGAGAAGATGCAGGAGAAACGTCTCTAGACGCGTTTCAGGCACGCTGACATCCGTTGGCATACATTTTGCCGTCTGTTGACATACATTTTGCATTTTAGCGCAATGCAATGCAACATTATGGTGTGATTAGGACACATTGGAAATTATAGTTTTTCAGATGTCTTTTCGTTGATCTGAATTTTACAGTGGAGCTAAAACACACTGATGTAAACTGGCCCTTATTCATTTTAGACTTGTGCCTTTGCTTTATATTTTTTTTAAACAGGTACAACCAACCTTTCAAGACTGAAATATCAGTGTTGTGTACAGTTTCCCTTTAATTCATCTGAATGCAGCAAAGGAAAGATACTTTTTTTTTTAAATCCTTTGTCATCACAGACTGAATAAAACATCTCCCTGGGAGTGAGGAAATGAAGGTGTACACTAATGGCAGTGTCCGGTACAGTGCTGCAGTCAGGAATTGTTGTTAGCAGAACCCTGGGGAAACGTCCGGATTAAAGACTGGGAATGCAAGTCTTCCTTAATCATCAGCTGAGGTGGTGAGTCAGAATTCCACCTGGGGATATCTGCGGCGGTCTCTGGGTTTTCCACTGAGTTTTGGCACACTGCCCAGGCTGTCAGAGATCATCTCAAGGCTGAAGAGACAACTTCCATGCGTTGCTGCCTCTGAAAACCAAGCGCGAGTTGTTTCAAAACCAATTGTGCTCATTTCAACCAAAGACATTAGGAAATGGTGTCCATTCCAAGACCAGATGTGCGTTTATGTATGAGAAATACAATGCAATGATTGGGACATCCAGAGAGCAACAGTGTGATGACAACAGACACTTCTGGGCAATGGTGGAGCTGATTTTCTTATGCTGAAACTGTCACTTTTAGTGCCTTTCATTGTGCTAGCAACTGGATCCGTTCAGTCAATATCCTCATACACTGTGCCCACTCCTTGTATGAAATTATGCTGAATGCAGCACAGCTCATGCAAGAGGCATAGGGAGGTTTGCCAAGGAGAGAGTACGGTGGAAGCTGTTTGCGTTCAGACTGTCTCTCTCTAATTTAAACTTTAGACGGCGCCTTCTATACACAGAAGTCGAGAGTGGAGGACTCACTGCACAGTTGTGTGTGCATATTTCAACTTGAGCTATTGAGTCCTACAAACAAGGAGAGTGTAATAGGAGTTGCTGAAGCACACAATAGTTGCAAAAACACCCAGGTGGACAGGCGTAGAGTTGGCAATTATGGCAGAAAGATGTCACTGTTGGAGTATCGAAGACTTATAAAAAATGTGATGACTATATAAATACATCTATAAAAGCTTTACATTAAAAAAATAAAATAAAAAATAGACACACTGGGGGGCAGTCATAAAACAGGAGTTCACAGAATCTGGAACTATTGGGAGTTATTGGGTGCATGGCAACCAATCAGCTTCTATCTTCAACTTGTTCAGATAGGCTTTGAAAATTAGAGGCAGAATCTGACTGGTTGCCACGCACAGCTGTTCCAGATTCTGGCTGTTCCAGTTTTGATGACGTCCACTTTAAAGCCCCCTTTATGTTCTACATAATCCAAAAGGCCCACTGACAGCCATGTATTATATACGGTACAAAGCAATTTCCAAACACTAAATTTAATGCGCTCTCTTTTTTTGGGGTACAAAACAAAACCGCTCTGTGTTCCTGTGCAATTTAGTGCAATGCCATTTTCAGCCCATTCATTTGAATAGGCTGAAACCACACTGGATCACACCAAATATAGTGCATGCACTACTCTAAAAACTCACTGTAACCAGAGATGGTTTGAGGTTGATGATGTACCTTAGATAGCTAAGGCAGATCATTAGGGTATGGCACCAATACCACTGAACCATTCATATTATACATCATCAATCGTACCTTTTTCTTTTCTGTATATTTAGACCTATTTCTGTTTTATATTGCAGCTCGTTTTACAATTGTTCCACATCAGAATGCACATCAAAGATGCAGCAGAATTTTTTAAACTGTACTAAAAAGCAGAAATAAAACCTGTGCCACTTTCTAAGCCAATAGGCCATCACTTGTGCATCTGTGTGACCAGCTGTCACATGCTTTAGTAAATTCAAAATATGCAACACACAGTATCCTCACATTTTTTGTAAATATTTTATTATATCTTTTCATGTGACAACACTGAAGAAATGACACTTTGCTACAATGTAAAGTAGTGAGTGTACAGCTTGTATAACAGTGTAAATTTGCTGTCCCCTCAAAATAACTCAACACACAGCCATTAATGTCTAAACCGCTGGCAACAAAAGTGAGTACACCCCTAAGTGAAAGTGTCCAAATTGGGCCAAGTGTCAATATTTTGTGTAGCCACCATTATTTTCCAGCACTGCCTTAGGCCCCTTTCACACTTGTGCGACTTCAAAGTCGCGCGATTTTGCCACGATTCAAGATCTGTGATTTTTGCCGCGATTTCAAGGAATGCCTGTGTAAGTGGCATCAAAATCGGACCAAAGTAGTGCAGGGACTACTTTGAAGTCGGAACGACTTGAAGTCGTACTAATATGAATGGCTGTCATTGAAAATCATGGGGAACGACTTGTCATGCTACTTTGCAGTCCCAAATCGTGGGAAAAGTCGTATAAGTGTGAAAGGGGCCTTAACCCTCTTGGGCATGGAGTTCACCAGAACTTCACAGGTTGTCACTGAAGTCCTCTTCCACTCCTCCATGACGACATCACAGAGCTGGTGGATGTTAGAGACCTTGAGCTCCTCCACCTTCCATTTGAGGATGCCACACAGATGCTCAATAGTGTTTAGGTCTGGAAACATGCTTGGCCAGTCCATCAACTTTACCCTCAGCTTCTGTAGCAAGGCAGTCTTGGAGGTGTGTTTTGGGTCATTATGTTTCCCTGCGACCCAGTCTCCGAAGGGAGGGAATCATGCCCTGCTTCAGTATGTCAGTCACAGTACATGTTGGCATTCATGGTTCCCTCAATGAACTGTAGCCCCCCAGTGCCGGCAGCACTCATGCAGCACCAGACCATGACACTCCCACCACCATACTTGACTGTGGGCAAGACACAATTGTCTTTGTACTCCTCACCTGGTTGCTGCCACACGCTTGACACCATCTGAACCAAATAAGTTTATCTTGGTTTCATCAGACCACAGGACATGGTTCCAGTAATCCATGTCCTTAGTCTGCTTGTATTCAGCAAACTGTTTGTGGGCTTTCTTGTGCATCATCTTTAGAAGAGGCTTCCTTCTGGAAAGACAGCCATGCAGACCAATTTGATGCAGTGTGCGGCATATGGTCTGAGCACTCACAGGCTGACCCATCACCCCTTCAACCTCTGCAGCAATGCTGGCAGCACTCCAAGTCTATTTCCTGGATTTGAAGCTGAGCACGTGCACTCAACTTCTTTGGTCAACCATGCCGAGGCCTGTTCTGAGTGGAACCTGTCCTGTTAAACCACTCTATGGTCTTGGCCACCATGCTGCAGCTCAGTTTTAAGGTCTTGGCAATCTTCTAATAGCCTAGGCCATCTTTATGTAGAGCAATCATTTTTTTTTTTTTTTCAGATCCTCTTTGCCATAAGGTGCCATGTTGAACTTCCAGTGACCAGTTTGAGAGAGTGAGAGCGATAACACCAAATTTAACACACCTGCTCCCCATTCACACCTGAGACCTTGTAAAACTAACAAGTCACATGACACCAGGGAGGAAAATGGCTAATTGGGCCCAATTTGGAAATTTTCACTTAGGGGTGTATTCACTTTTGTTGCCAGTGGTTTAGACATTAATGGCTGTGTGTTGAGTTATTTTGAGGGGACAGCAAATTGACACTGTTATACAAGCTGTACGCCCTCTAGTTTACATTGTAGCAAAGTGTAATTTCTTCAGTGTTGTCACATGAAAAGATATAATAAAATATTTACAAAAATGTGAAAGGTGTACTCACTTTTGTGAGATACTGTAGATGGTCACTTGTCCGTTTGGGAATTTGATCACTCCCTTATAATAAAAGAAACTTCTCCTGTCTGATGAAATCACCAATTCCTACAGCGAACTGAAGAAAAGCAAAAACCTCTCTCTCAATTCTGCACATTTATCTTGTAAAAGTAAATGCATTCACATTTATCCACTGCAGGCTCAACTCCATATTACCTGGAAAATGAGGCACATTTTGGCTGCATGTGAGAGGAAATCCCATTTTCCCTCCAACGGGACATGTCCAAGTCATTCACAGAGCCAAAATCAGCTTGTTCTAAAGTAACATAAACAGACTGGAAAATCTATCAGGCAGACTGGCTGCTTCTCACCTCAAAGACGTCTTCGTCTAGAATCCTTGTGCCGAACACAACAATGCCATTGGTGTCCACAATTGAGTGCTCGCTGCGCTCCAGGTGTTTCTGTGCTCGCTTCTTACAGTCCACAAAGAGTGTCACCTGCTTCTTGTGGACACTGATTCCTATCCGATGCCACCTGCGGGGAACGGAGCAGGGTTAGAGACATTGGCAGATACAACTGGCCCAGAAAAATACAGAAAAGCTTACAGCTCACAAACCTACAAAACCTGTCTGGAAGTGATGGTTACCCAGATACCCAGTTTAAAGCCCAGCTTTGGCAAAATTGAAAATTCTCCTGTGTGTTTGATAGTTTACCATATCGATAATTTATGATTGTTGCACATACAATTACCTACTAATTGTTTGAGACGAGTCTATGTGGAATTTGTCTGCCAACGTAAACTCCATATATTTACAATATGCAGTAACAATACAACTTTTCAGAAAAGCTCCACCTATTATTAAAAACTGGCTACTGAGCTCCATACACGTGACTTAATTTAGCCTGAGATGATGTCATTAGTTTGCTGCAGAGAGAAGGCTGAATTTCCTTAGTCTCCCCAGTGGGATGCTGCAACAGAGTCTGATCTGTGGCATACATTCAAGAATTGCACAGACACCAGTATTTACGGTGTCATCTCTGAGCAGGCATCTCATCCCGGAGTTAGAGCCTGACCATGGATAATGTCTGAACAAAGATGACTTTTCTGAAGAGAAAAACAGATGAAGGCATTGTCAATGGGAGAACTATGAACTCTGTGAGAGGTAATAAATTGTGTTACGCCTACACATTGCTTAGAATACATGCACTTAACATGAATTATCTATCTCATCTAGTTCCACTTTAATCAGATATTACACACCTTGTTGAATAACTAATGCCCCAGGCAGGCAGTCTGTGTGTCTTGTATGTATTTTATTACCTGCCTTTTTCATTCCTTAACTTCATAGTTTTGTGATGGACCAGAGCAATAGAAAACATGAACATAACCGCAGGGTTAATTGTGGCGTAATCAGCACAGTGACCTGTACCTTTGTTTAGCTGAAATTCTATCTGGGGTGAGATCTCAGGCTGTCCTCAGTGGTAGCATATTTTTCAAACTGTCAAAGCTGAAGAAGTCTGCTATCCAATCTCAGGTACAGATAACGTCACTGTCCTCAGGCAATAAATGCCACAAAAAGATCCAATTACTCATGCACAGAGTGTGCACACCAAACTAACAGCCATATATCAGTGGCAACGGCCCAAAGACTAAACTCAAGCATACAGACTTGTGAGCATTAATTCTAATCACTTCTCACCCATAGGCCGTCGTATGACGTCCTGGACTTTGAGCGGGGATACCTGAATGATGCTTGCAGGTACAGTCATCATCCAGATATCATCTTTTTTTGGACGGTGATTCCCTGCACAGTAATAACAATCAGTGCCGCTTGATCATTCTTACAGGCCGCGGGAGGGACCTGCCTAACCTAAAGGCAGATGAATTCTAGGGAGTAAATGCTACATGAATCATCTGCCCTTACTCAAGATGGCCACAGCTAGGAATGCTAGGGGGATGTTTTTTAAAGTGATTGCATTAAGGTAAAAAAATGTTTTAACTTTAGAACCACTTTAAGTTCTGCTTTAGGGCTTTTTTCCCTTTTACAGGGAGGGGCCTGGTTCAAGTGTTTTGTTTAAGTAAAATGATAGTATCAGAGAAATTTACCAGCATTTTTCAAGAACAGTGAGTCTGCACACAATGCAGAGTGCCACAGACAGGTCACCCCCAAACCAAATTGGAAGATCATCTTATGTGTATGTGTGCCTTTATACACACGTTTTAAACTATCAGTCCCTGTTTGCTTAGCAGGGTCGGCATTCTGTTGCTTCAGGCAGCAGGTAGTTGCAATGAGAAGGACTTACTTGCCGTCAGAGAGATTAATGCCACTGAAGAGGGGGTAATCTTCAGGGAGTGGATTTCCCAAGTGATCCTCAAATAGAAAGACTGGTGATCTGCCCAGCTCCATGCCAACCTGCTGGATGCCATGCTCATTGTAAATGGACATAAGGAATGACTGGCCTCCCTTTTTGGGTTTCACAGTTGTCAGAATGGAGAAATCTTGTGGGAATGGGGTATCTGCGGAGGAAAAAGAAAAAAGAGAACAATAAATTCCAAGAATATAAGCAAGTTCTGTAAAATGTCATTACTATGTGCTATGAGGGGTGAATAGCTACTGTATTTGTTCACTTTCCAGGCTGCAGGCTTAGAGGTGACTAAACTATGCTAAGCTGCAGTAGAACAAAATCTGGTCAGTAGGTGGTGCTGTTTGGCAGGACTGTGTCATTCTGAGGACTAGACCTAGACAGGACAAAATCCAAAGCCTTTGGTAGATAAAATAGCATATTGATAAATATATATATATATATATATACACACACACACACACACACAGTATATAAACATAAAAACAAAACTAGTAATGTTCCTGCCCGAATAATGCAGATTACTATATCTAATATATATTACTATATCTATCTTAGTGTTTGAATACTTCATACCAGAGACCTGCCTACACATTCTTAGATTCTGTTTATTTGCCCTAATCTTTCATGATGTCAGACTGATCTCTGCACTTAGTTATTTTGTGAAAAACAAGAAGCAATTTTCAGAGCTAAAAACCTAAGATTAACACAATTAGGGGTAATGACTAGAAGGGCGAATTCACTCAAAAATGATTATTATCCCTTTTTAACTCATTTTTGAGTTCTTATCTGCCTTAAATTAATGTATAACTAAGGGCAAAATATATATTTTTTAGGTTTGGATAGAATGGAGAGGGATTAGAACACCTATCAGTTTTTATTGCCGTCTGTGTCCCTGTTAGGGAGATTAACCCCATTTGTCCTGTTTACCATTATCATCGAAAGTGAAAATAAAAAAAAAGTCTGGGTTGTCCCCAGAAAAGTAATAAAGGGGAAATTTTCCAATAGAGATACTTGTTCTGGCAACCTGGTGGTCCCCAAAGAAATTCCCCTAATTTGCAGGGATTTTCTTTCACTTCCGGTTTTGGCTATGGGACAGGAAGTGAAGGGAACTCTCCCCATTGGGACACAGAAGAAAAATAAACTGACAGGGGTTATGGCCCTCCTTTAGGCTATCCAAAATGATTATTTTTTTTTACCTATAGTTCTACTTTAACCTGCTTCCCGACCGGCGCACGACTATGTACGTCGGCAGAATGGCACGGGCAGGCATAAGGGTGTACAGGTACGTCCCTTTGAATTTGCTGCTGTCCCAGCGCGTGTGCACCGGTCGGGACCTCCGTGAGTCCGATCGCACGGACTCAATCGCTGCAGGGATACACGCGATCGTCTCACGGTGAAGAAGAACGGGGAGATGCCGATGTAAACAGCATCTCCCCGTTCTGCCTAGCAACAAGTGACACTGATCTCTGCACACTGTGATTGGAGCAGAGATCAGTGATCAGTAAAACACAGCCACGCCCCCCACAGTTAGCAACACGCCCCTAGGACACACTTAACCCCTACACTGCCACCTCCTTGTTAACCCCTTCACTGCCAGTGTCATTTACACAGGAATCAGTGCATTTGTATAGCACCGATTGCTGTATGGTCCCAAAAATGTGTCAAAAATGTCTGATGTGTCCGCCATAATGTCGCAGTCACAATAAAAATCGTTGATCGCCGCCATTACTAGTAAAAAAAAAAAAATATAAAAAAAAAAAAATGATCCCCTATTAAACGCTATAACTTTTGCGCAAACCAATCAATACTCGCTTAATCGGCCTAAACTGAAAAAAAAAAACGTTTTCTTAAGATATTTTTGGGGGATATTATAGCAAAAAGCTGCAGGGGTGATCAAATACCACCAAAAAAAGGCTCTATTTGTGGGAAAAAAAGGACGTCAATTTTGTTTGGGAGCCACGTCGCACGACCGCACAATTGTCAGTTAAAGCGGCGCAGTGCTGAATTGCAAAAAGTGCTCTGGTCTTAAGCCAGCAAAATGTTCCAGTCTGAAAGTGGTTAAGTTTACATGGATTCTGAAATTAAAGAGCCAAAAACATCTGTCAAGTGCATACAGTGTTGATGCACATTTTAACGCTTTTAGGAGGAGTTTTTAAAGTGTTGTCTGAAGATTTTAGAATGCTTTACTAAACAGTAATTGTTTGAAGGCACAAACTTGCCGAATGCCTTACAAGCAACTAAGACATGTTTTTTTTTGTTTTTTTAATGAAAGAACAGGCATTAGCTCTGCAAAGTATTTGGAAAGCCAAATGCTTGTTCTTTATGTTCATGTTCACAAGGCCTTAGGGCAGAGGTCTCCAAACTTTCTAAACAAAGGGCCAGTTTACTGCTCTTCAGACTTAAGGGGGGCCAGACTGTGGCCACTGGGTGCTGAAAAAATCCAACGTCCGTAGAACAGGCATGTACTGGCCATCAGGCCTACCGGGAGTTTTGCGGTGGGCCGATGGCTCAGTGGGCCAGTCATCTCTGACAGTGAGTGGTCGCGACTTCACTCCTGTCAGGAGGAGCAGCTTCCATCACTTGCTGGAGAGAGGATTAGGCTTTCTGCTCCCTCAAGCCTGCAGGGGGAGATAGACAGCCGGCAGACTTTCCTTCCTCTCTCCCCTTATCACTTGTCACTTATTACATGACTGGAGAGAGGAAGAAGAGAAGCTGCCTTCAGAAATGTGAGTATACATGGGAGGGGGAGGAGATGGAGGACACTCTGGTGTAAGGGGGCTGCTGGTGGGACACTCAAAATGTAAGTGGGCTGGTCTGGATGAAGTCCAGGGCAAAATTTCTGTCCCAGTCCAGCCCTGCCGTGGAATTAAACAATTCCCCATTTTTGGCGTCAGGAGGAGGACTAGAGCCCCATTGCTGGTGTCAGTGAGAGGAATTGTACCCCATTGTTGGTGTCAGTGGGAGGAATTGTGCCTCTTAATTGATGTGGGGGGGGGGGGGGGTTATGCCCCATTGTTGATATGGCTGGAGGACAATATTGGCCCAAGGACCAGGTAAAAGCAAGCAAAGAGATGCATCTGGCCTCTGGGCATTCTCCAGAATATAAAATAAAAAATCCGGCAGGGATGGTAGGAACCCCTGAAAATGGTCACAGAAAGTGGCAGAACCAGGAACTCAACACAGAGTTCTTGCCATTATGTCTCCGAAAGATAAGAGGATTAACCACCACAAACTGAAAGAGGCAACATTTGAGATCTATACCTGCCAGATATGCACATTCTTTTGATTTAGTAATGCAAATCATCTTTTATTTATTCAGGGTTACAGCCTTTTTTCATGATGTAAGGAGTCTGCCCCCACTGCTTTGCTGTCCTATTACACTATCCTGTGCTGATAACAGTAAGTGGAGCCAGCCAGACCTCCAACTCTTCATTCTTGAGTGAGTTTAGTGAATGTCTTGATGGTTTTTAATCCACAATGAGTTTGTTAAGAGAGGTCTCTGATAAGAGCTTCATTGAAGAGCATGTGGCAAGCATGTCACCTCTCAGGAATGGCAGGAATTCCCCATCATCCTCCAGCTTTTGACTTCTTTGGTGTTTGCATTTGGAATTCCTGTTCCGCAGGTTACAAAGTTTCATAGTATAAACTATATTAGATGATGAAATTGTGTATGTAATGGGTGAAGGTATTGATTTCACTTGATGCGTGATACAATTGTACTGGGACTTGTGGGCCAAATGTAACATTTACAGGGTACTGATTTAAATGCCAGTTTGATTGGTGACATAGGAACTAACCTAGGGCATAGGAACTGACAGACAGTCACAAACCAATGAGTAAGAGTTCCCATACTCCCACAGAAAATTAACCATTTGCTATTAATATAACCAGTCCATTTATGTCATTGGCCAATTTAAAAATGATCAAGGTTAAGATGTAAGCTGGTTTTCTACTAGAGTCAATGAAAATTCTACAAACATTAGACATAAAATGATTTTTAATGGCTAAAAATCTAGACATCAGAAACATCGTACAAGCAAGCGTGATCTGCCCATTTTATGATAAGGCCAAGCTTTGGGCATAAACAGGAATGCTCAGGTCTCATGATGTTCCCATTTAAGTAATGCAGGGGGCACTGGAGATGCCTGATAACTGGGCGGGAAGATCTCCTCTAAATATTCCACTAATTTATAAATAGTTTTACTTCCTGAACCATGCAATGCCAATTTCAGGCTCAGGCGGATCGGCTGCCCAATATATGAGAGATCGCTGACCGATGTACAAATGTAGAACGCATTTGTTTGCACACATTTTCCCAGGTACAACAAAGACTATCTTTTTTTTGCATAATGTGTGTTTGTTATATGAATGAAAAAAAAAAATCTTCCAGCAGTTATGCTGAAAAACTAAACACCTGTAAAACCCAATAAAATTCTTGGAAAAGAAAAAATAAATACCGCTAAGCCCAATGTACAACGTAATTAGCAAGTTTATCATATAATTTCCTTCTCTGGGATCCGTTGCAGAGTTTGGGGCACATTGAAAAAAACGACTTCATGGCTCACAGTCTGATGAGATTTTAATGCATAACAAGTGTGCGAGAAACCTGCCAGCCCCTTCTTCTTCATCTTCTTTATAAGGTTATAAACAGCCAGGGTGCTGGCATTGCACGGCCTTGACAACTGCCAGTAGGGCTCTCCCCATGTGTTTTGCATCCAGAGTGGAGGAGAATGATTACACAGATCAGGAAACCACAAGAGATATAGCTGGCAGGGTCCATGGAAAAATGTCATTGACTTGATGAGGTGCTGGTACCTTCTTGTCTGCCAACGGCAAATAGTTTTTAATAACAAAAACAAAAATTCCTGTCCAGCAGGATATGCCGAGACTTGCAGTTCCACTGCAGCTGAAGAACTATAAAATTAATATAGGTAAAGTGTTGAGGAACACAGGTACTTGGGCAATGCCAGCTCAAGAAAGACACTGGGCAAAATGTCATAATTCGAGGTAAATTTTGGGCCAGCAGTGCAGATCCTCAGCAAGGTGACATTGAACCCATGGCACAGATCACAAAACACATTTAGGTTTGATAATCAGGCCAACAACTGGTGCCCAATCTACAAAGCAAACATACCATATAGAGGCAACTGTAGGGTCCATACCCCAGGAAGAAGTACCATGTGATCCTGTTTCAATGAGTTTCCAAAAATGATATGTGCTAGGTTTTAGCTAATCTGATGCAATTCTACTCTCAGCTTTTTAAATATGTTTTGTATGAATAAAAAGTTTGTGTTTTATATTTTTGAGCTTTTGTGAGAGTTCTTTTTGATTTTTCCTTTTTGTTTTTTTTGCTGTTGTTGATATGCTCGACTACCTCACTATCTAGGGACACAATCTACAAGCTTTATCAGTGACTGTGCCCAATTCTCTCGCAGTTTAGCAGAAAAGCAGTGCACTTCCATCACACAAATGCTTCATAGACCAGGTCTTGTAGGTTGAAGATTAAATATAAAGACTGACAGCAGTTTTAACTCTACACTACTGTTTCTCTGAGCACGCATCCATCAACAAACGCAAACCTTCAGCCTGGGTTCACACTGTAGCGATGCGGGAACCAGCACAATTCCAGCATTGCATCTCTCCCGCAGGTAGTTCACACTGCCTTCTGCTGCGAGTGTCAATACAATGTTAATGACACCCCCGGATTGGTTCACAGATTGCAGTGCAAACTGTGGATTCGGACAGGAATCGTATTTCATGGGTGAGAACACCCATGCGATCCGATTCCAGTGCGGGGAAAAAAAAAGTCCCTGTATGGCTGAACTCGCATTGCACAGACATTGCACGTGATCTGCATCGTAGTGCGGGTGCAAATCACATGCGATGTCTGTGTTTGCTACAGTGTGAACCCAGGCTCAAGGACAACTGAATTGTGCCAGAACCTCTGACTGTTTTCACTTATAAGCCATTGACCACCTCAAGGTACAAGAAGTCCGGGGCAATGGTAAAATGATTGTGCTGCCTTTTATTAAATATTGCAGGCACCAGGGAAAAGCATCTCAAATTTCTCAGAACATCAGCTTAAAGACTTCAGTCTTTTGGTTGAACGTGGGAGTAGCTTTGGTTTAAAGTGTTACTAGAACAGTAAAATCAGTCTGTATATGCAGTAAAGCATGCTTGTTATACTCACTGTGGAACCTAAGAGGTTAATCCTCTACATTGTGTAAAAAGGCTGTTTTGTTTGATCCTGTCTTGTTCTGATCCTCCCCTTCTTCCAGTCTCTAATCCATCTTCTGATAGTGTAGAGCATTGGGGGCACTTTTCACATACCCAGTTTGGTGTTTATTACATGGGAGGGTGCATGTGATCAGCACAGGGCCAATCAGGATGGTCCAGACAGAGGGGCAGGGGACCTGCAGCCTCATAGGACAGTCAGAGGAGAATGAAAACTCCTCCTACAAGCTTTACCCAGACACTGATAGAAATCTTAAGACTGCTATATGCTGCTGATGAGAAAAGATTTTTAGCTGTTTATATTTACTTTGCATTTCTATGTTCTGTGTACTGTGGGAGACCAGATATAGTGAATGCAGGGTTCTGGGTTTAATAACACTTTAAATTCTCTTTTTATCATGCTTTGTTAACATGATGCTGAGCACACTGGCCAAACCCGAGACATCTGCTCATTGCTAGAGTGTGCCTGCAAATTCATTTTTCCTTTTTGTCTTCTAAAACCCTTTTTGGAGAACTATAAGCTTCAGCATGTACTAGGATTAGAAAAAAAACGCCTAGTGATTATGCATTTTTCTGGGGGGGGCTTCTGATTTGCAGCTGTTAGGGGCATTAAAAAGACATATTCACTAGCTGCCTACCAGGAACGTCATGAAAAAGAAACTTGCATATACTACACTATTTTCATGTAATTCCCTATATTTTAAAGGGGCACGGTGGTGTGATTTCTGTGCAGTAAAATGGCCTAGCAGAGGAGTGGGTAATAGAGGTATGTCCATTAAATTATCATAACTCCACTCATGGGGCATAATCAGCTCTTATAACCCCACTAATAATTCAGAATAACTCTCTGGATGGCGTTTAGTCCAGTGAATGAAGGTGCAGCAGCTCTCATCAGCTTCAGAAATATTCTGTGGCCGGGAGTGAAGTGTCTCCTGTCATCATTATCACAGTGACAAGTAAAACTTATTGTACAATTTAAATGACCTCTGCTGAAATGGGAACACTTAGCTGGGTGAATGGGCACTTGGGCAGCCAAACATTCACCGTATTACCAGAGGAAAAATGTTTTTGTTTCAATAAAGTTCATCTAAAGGTTACAACGCCTAGTTGCTCAATCTGCTTATCAGACAGAGCCAATAATACAAATGTGTTGTGAAAGGTTTAATAAAAAAATTAACTTATACTGCACTCTATGGATATTACAGCTGAACTCCAGGCAAATAGCTAAATAAACAGCTGCGATACATAAGGAATTTGTATTTCTAGTCATCCATTCCTGAGATTTACACAGCTCTGCCACACATCACAGCCCCATCCGGCAGGGCAGGAGGTCTGATTTTTTTTTTCTACTATAGATAAGTAAAAGACCTCACTCATACAGAATTTTAACTGCAGTTGTGGCAAGAATCCTAGCACGTTTCTGCAACTGGAATTATAGTTGCTGGCAGACAGTTATGAGCCTGGCCTGTACAAAGCAATGACAGGCTGACAGTGACTGCAGCTGTCTGTGGGTGTTCGCATGTAATCACTTATTAAGTAAATATCAGCAGTTAGAGACCAATGGTCACCCATGTCTGCAAAGAGCTTGTGTTCAAGATCAATCATCTATCCCTAACCACAGGTAATCACTCCGTACACGGTTAAATATGAACATCTGCAGCCTGTCATTGTTTTGTACAGACAGAGCAGCCACAACTGTCTGCAAACACCTGGGAATCCAGCTTTAGGAACCCACTGGGTTCTTGCTGCACCTGGAGATGAGGACAAGGGCCTCTTCCCGACAACCCTGGCCATTGGTTGTCGGGGTCTGCGGGCGGGGGCTTATCGGAATCTGGGAGCCCCCTTTAATAAGGGGGCCCCCAGATACCGGCCCCCCACCCTATGTGAATGAGTATGGGGTACAATGTACCCCTACCCATTCACCTAAGGTGTAAAATGTAAAGTACAAAAACACACACACTTTTGAAAAAATATTTTATTGCACTGCTCCGGGGGTCTTCTTCCGTCTTGGGGGTCTTCTCGCCGGACTCCTCCGCTCTCTTCTGCTCTTTTACCTAGCTCTTTCACGAGCGGGGGAGTCCGGCTACCTTCTTCGTCGTCGCCGCCGTCGTCTGGGGGTCTTGATCCGCCTTCGGGGGTCTTCCGGGGGTCTCTTCTGTTCTTGCGGCGGTCGTCGTCTTCCGCGCCGCCGGCGCCTTCTTCTTCTTCTTGTCCTTCTTCTTGTTCTTCTTCTTCCGATGTTGACCCGTCGCTGTCTCTGCCCGGAATGCCTGTGCCGCTCTGCGCTCGGACTTATATAGGGACATGGGGGACAGGGTCACATGCACATGTCACATGGTGACCCCGCCCCCTTGTGTTGTCACAGTCCCGGAGGATGCTGGGACTGTGACATCGCAAGGGGGCGGGGTCACCATGTGACATGAACATGTGACCCTGTCCCCCATGTCCCTATATAAGTCGCTCGTGAAAGAGCTAGGTAAAAGAGCAAATGTTATGTGATCAAGGTCAACTTAGTCTCCAGCCTATGACTGGTCAGAGAAGGAAAAGCGTCAGACCGATAATTAGCATACTACCTGTAAATCACATGAATTGATTGGATCGTTGACCTTCCCCAGTCTCAGTTCTAATATACAGGGACTGCAAGAGGCGGATACCGGGACAGACTCCGATAGGTATACTGCTTCCATCAAATGAGTGACATCACCTCTCTCAAGATATAAGCTTTATATTACTTGGATGATATCACTACTCACCAGATGCAAGTTAAATTTTAATGGTTTGACATCACTGCTCTCCAAATATATTTTAATGGTTTGACATCACCGCTCTCCAGATATAGGTTATATTTTACAGGACTGATATTAACCACTCTTAAAATATTTTACATAAGGGACATCACCACTCTCCAAATATATTTTTTATACTCTCTTACCTGGGAAGAGCTGCTTGGTGGGGGCACTAAGCTGCGCACTCTTCGACACTCTGTATGCCACATCTGGTCCCTTTGTTGATTTTCTGAATGCGCAGAATCCTGTTGATTTTTGGACTCCATCAGGTAAATTAGGAAAATCTAAAACCTTCAAAACGTCTGCTGGTTCACCTGTGAGTGGAGGAATGAAATGAAAACTGTTAATTTTTTGTACTTTCAAAATATCACAAAAATATATATGTACAGTTGGAATTTAATATTAAGAAAAAAGGATATTTAATTGCATTGTTAGACAAATCTTAAAACCCAGGGATTTTTTATTTTTTTTTCTTATTTCAAGTGTTGCTTACAGTCAGTGACAATGGGATAGATTTATTAAAGGGATATAGACTGTACTTTGAAAATGCAGTTGCACTCTTTTTTTTCTTAGTAAATATCAATGTGGTAAAGCTTTGCTTTGTAGAGAACACCCAATCAGGTACAAGGAAATTTTGTAAAAAAAAAAAGCACTTTTGCTTGCACGATTGGATGATGGAAATCCGTAGAGCTTCCCCTCATTTACTAAGCTCTGGGGAAAAGTGCAACTACACTTGCAAAGTGCACAGTCTATTTGCCTTTAGTGAATCAACCCCAATGTGTATGGAGTGCATTGTGTTGATATTGATCGAATGGTTGGTGCCAAGTCACCATGATGAAGTCAGTAGAGGATTCTCTAGATGTCTCAGAAGTTATGACCCAATTACATCACTGGTGTTTGTAGACCTGGTGGCAGCCTCAGAGATGAAAGATGAGACACGAGCCGTAACCAGCACCTATTCAAGTGTCCTTTTCTATCTCTGTCTCTCTATAACTCCTATAATAGTAACACAGTCCCACAAACCCATCCGAGAACAGGCGCCCTGTCTACAATCTGTCCATAAAATTGTTAGTGTCCTCAAATGAAACTAGTCATCTATTAAATCAAATACTTTTCATTCTTTAAAAAGCAAAAAACATACATTCTGAAATGCCATCTGCCCATCATACTTTTCCAGAAATGAAGATAAAAGCAGATTCTTAGTAGCAGCATTTTCAAAACCCCTCAACTTGTGGTCATATCTATCCATGTATGGAACACCCCAAACATGTATTAAGGAATGGGTACAGAAATGGTTTATTAAAGAAGAAATCTGTCATAAACACCGGATCAACACAATTTCTATGGCCAATATGAGGGGTTACCACCATCCCTACTGGATCTTTTTAGTTGTTTTATGTAGAGCTTAACCCCGAAGGAGCCGCTTGATGTGTTGGGTCCCCTGTACCTGTGACCATGACTCTACGAACAGCTCCGCACACTCTAACACACCAGGCTGAGCAGGGAATATTACTACAAATATCTGTATATATATCTCAATGGCTCAAGGGTGCCCTTCAAACAGAACTTCCCCTGTGTGTGTGTGTCAATATGTGTCACAATAACACTTCAGCAGCCAGTACTATGCTTCCCTATGTCTTCTGTTGGCTAGCTCGTTGGGGCCCAACCATTATGGTTGAGAGCTCATGGTAATGTCCCTTTAGGTACTGGTACAGGCACTGAAAATGCATTCCTTACAAACAGCTCTGTCCCTCTCATCAAGCTGTAATGCAGGCTTGGCCAGCAGCCTCTCACCACTCTGTCAGCAGGGGAATCTCCTTCTGCTCACTGACAAAGTGAGCCCTGGTCAGTGTTCTCATCGCCCCAGCTCCTTAATTAGGCAGCAGGCTTAACCAGCATGTTCTGAAAAGGCTGCCTCTATATCCCTCCTTCACATAGGTGCAGCAGTCCCCTTCCAGCCTTAGTTTTCTTTGAAAGATGTCTCTCCCTCAGCCCAGGAAATCTGTAACACATCCTCCTCTCCGGCATAGTAACTCCAGGAGTTGAGGCTCAAGAACAAAACTGATGTACAGGCCAAGTCTCTTTGGGAAATACATCTCCCACCGTCGTCCCCCACCCAAGTCTATAGTAGTTAGAAGTTTAAATCTTCAGTGCACCCCCTAGTGGATGGAGGGAGGCTTAACAATGGCTGTTCTATGTTCTGCAATAAGAGTCTCTCCTGCGTTCTGGCCTGTGTAAAAGTATTTTTCCTGCCAGAGCTGCAGACTGGGATACATGAATAATACAGACAATATTACAGGTGAATCTGGAACACACAAAAGGTATGTAAGAACACCCAACACTCCCAGCTGGACAGAAAAAAAGATGAGAATTACAGCAGAGAGATCTTGCCTTAGAGTATTCAAGGCTGACTCAGCCCATCAGTCTCCACCCATAAGTAAAAGATCAGTTTTGGGTGGACTGACCCTTAAACTAAAAAACTGAATAAACATTTAAGAGGCATTGGATCTCTTATCATTAATGTCCAGAATTGTGAATGACAATCTCATTCAGCTGGATTGCTTTGGTAGGACTGATACCGCACAACAGGAGTAAACTTAATTAGGGGAGGGGGGCTAGTGAAAGATCCAAATATACAGAATGCAGCAAGGTCACAACTGCAGTGGTAACAGAGTCCAGAAAAATTATTTATTGAGTCATTAGCAATAAAAAAAATGGCAACCCCTTTTTCTGGGCCTGCACACGCCCCCTTCCTCAGGACTTGAAAGGGATGACTTCAGCAGGGCCTGGACTCAAAGACAGCTCTAAAATATTTATAGATCTCTTATAAAGAAACGGTGTCAGCAACCTGCGCAACTAAATAATTCAATGTCAGCAAATTGTGCCATATGAAAGTGGTATGGTGCCCTTGCCCGTGTTCTGCATATCCTAAACTGCAAAGGTTGGCTGAAAATGTCTAACCCAGCTGACTGACTTTATGATTTTCATAGGGCACATTTTATTTCACTTTTAATTCTAAATGGCATAGAAGGGATCTAGAAGGGAATCAGAAAGACTCTATAATGTGGCAGATCTCTTGCTCTAGTGGCTTTTGAGCTGAAAAAGATTGACACATATCGATCTTCCCTGTATCCTCAAACAAACAAATTTTCCCCAACAATTAAAGGGTAACACCACTTTTGTGGGGGAAAAAAATATCAAATAAAGAAAAATGTATATAGTGTATACTATTGTGACACAAGTCATGTTGTAATTGAATGTTATTAAAAATGGCCTTTCCTTTTCAATCTGCAGCTCTGTAATTTTCTGAAAATACAATGCAATATGGCTACCTGGAGGTGTTCTGTACACAGAATGTGTACAGAACACCCCCCAGAAACATAATTTCCTGCTTGTGTAATTGGCTCACTGATTTTCCCAGAAGTCTGCACTAAGATACAAGTCAGATTTCAGGCATCCCCTGCAACAAAAATGTAATTCCAATAGGAAATCATGTCCAAAGGGATGCAGGCCCAGCAGCTTTCCTAGAGCCCTGCAGGCACACAGCTTATTGATACTAATGAAACCACGCCCATTAGACTCACTTTCGCCCATGGATACAGACAAACACACAGGGATTTCTTCTGAACAACAAAAGGTAGGAATCTGCAACAAAGTTTGTTAAAATACATAGATCACACAGAGGGGAATGTTTTTTCTCAACACAAGTTAGCTTTAATGGCCTGCTTCACTTCCAAGACACAGATATGTAGCAGCAAATAGATGATTACAGAGCATTCTCTCTGCAGCACTGATATCTTGGCTTCAATATCTAGCAGGGCTCCATTTTTCTTTCACCATCTAGATATTCCATGCTGGATGAATTGGCTCTACACTATAATTCAGAAGGAATATATACTCTATGGGGCTTTAGAATATCAGTTTGGGGTGTTGTTGGTTCATAGCAATACTTGTAAGCACTGGAATATATGAATAGGTGTATAACAAAACAATTAGAATAAGAGCTTGGAGTTCTGATAAAATAACTTTCCAGCCTTTCCTATACATCCTGAGGTAAATCTGTTAAAACTGGAGAGCTACATGGATGTTGCCATTACTATTTTGCCTTTAAGACAAGGCTCTGGGCTGTCATATTATTCATAACCAAACATCTTTTCTTCAGGATAGTAACCCACTGAGTAATGAATGAAGGATGAGGATGATGGCCCTGTAACCTGCACTCAAAACAAGTCAGCAAGTTCTCCTCAGTAGTTTGTATCTCTCCCCCACCCACAGTGATAAGTCTTTCCCTGGACAACATAGGGTGTCGCTTTACTGCAAAATGTCAGTTTTAGGTGGAGCTGCCTTTTATTTTAACATTTGCATTTACTCTGGCCTTCCCATGCAGCCTTTGTGCAGAAAAGAAAACCCATCACCATGTTTGGGTAAGAAGAACTGATTGATTCTCTCACCCCAGCGACCGATCATGGTGAAGAAGCTTGACAGTCAGACAGAGCGTAATGCAGACATACATAACACGGGTAGAAATGTCAACCCGGAACAGAAAATTAATACATCTCTGGCACTAAAAAGCTTGCCGTGACAACCGCAATTTGTTACAATCCTTGATGCGGAACAATGAGGAAGATTAGCACATCCATCAATAATGAAAACAGATTAGAGCAAGCAGCATATCTCTTAATTATCTCTAGAATAACTACATGTCACCCCCAATATTACTGCACTTTGTTCTCTTTTCTTGTGGCTGTTTGGTTTTCTCTTCCCAACCCTCATCACCTGAAACGCAGTTCCTCCCTGGCCAGCTTATGAACATAGGAAAGACAAATGGCTTATTCTATTTAGCGCGGCGATGGCATGCAATAAGCAGTAACGAAGACCGATATATTTCAGCTAAAGTACATGACACCCTCAAAAACTGTTTTTTCACAGCCTATTGCTCTACATTGTACTGAAATAGAGCAGAGAAGCTCCCATTGTATTATAGGAATTCAACATTTTCACCAGGTTTATTCTGTGACATGACCAGAAGCAGATAAGTGCGGCCTGCGGGTATAAAATCTGTCATTTCTGTAAGTTTTTGTAAATTAGAGGCACTATAGCTAGAAAGGGTTGAAGTTTTATTTGTAAAATTAAAAAGGTCATTATGTTGTGTGGCTATATACAAATAGATTTTAAAGGAGTTGTTCTTTAAGGCCAGTTTAAATTCAATTAGTTTGATGTAAATTATGATGCCTTTATACTGTCTGCTGGGGCTGGTGGAGGCAATGTCAATCCTCAGCGCTAGGAAAATACTCATATCCCTATTATTGTACTATGCACGCAAGGCTATTACAATGAACTGGAAACAATCATCTCCCCCTTCTGTCAAGTTCTGGAAAAACCTAGTGAACGCCAGTTTGCCCCTGTATAAAGCCACCTACTCGGGCAGGGGTTGCCCACACAAATTTGAAAAGGTGTGGACCTGTTGGTTAGATGACAATACTACGGCAACAGATGCAGTAACTAACCCCTAGATTAACATTATGGTTATAATATGATAGTAGATTGACCCAAGTACTCTCATGCCAAATTATCCTGTCATTATAATATTGAGCACAGAATCTCCTGAACTAAACCTCTCCCCCACATTGGGGTATAGATAAGTAAGGTTGTATTACTGTTGATCTGCTCCAACACTCACATCAAACAGCTAATTTAAAGGGATTCCCAGCCAATCAGCAATGGTGATGGTGCTATGGGAAGGAGCAAATGTATAGGTTTTTATATGGATGGAAATTAGAAACCCTTTTAAACCCATTGGTCAGCCTCTCTACTCTGCCCTGGCCTCACACACCACTTTGACTGCAATGATTGGAGTAAGGAGAAAGGCCATGTGGAACAATATCTCATCATGGGTTGACACTCAGCTGAAATTTAAACCAATTGTCCCCACCACAGATTTAACATTGAAAAGAGTTTTTTTTGACAATGGCACAATGTGCATCGAACTGATCCTAGCCAGAACCTCTTTAAGTCAGTTCATCTACCAATGTAGTATCATGAGCGAAGGACTTGAAAAAACTATATATTGACGTCCTTGGAAGTGATCTGTCTTTTGAATGAGAGCAGACTGGAAGGGGATACCCAGTCTGTCATGGGATTCAGGAGGCCTCTAGCCAGCATTGCATTAGACTTCTACAGTGCGCTAGGATGTCCCAGTGGCTGGCTGCCAGGATCCCCACCGCCAGTTGTATCTCGGTGTCAGAAAACATTCAGAACGGTGTCACTGCATCAGCTGTCCTGGGGTTTGACAACAACCCAATGAGGGACATAAAGAGCAGCAAGGAAAAACGTGACCTGGGCTGTAAACACAGAAATAGCTGCACTGAGACAGTGATAAATGGTGGACAATGCTGGGCTATTACTTAACATGAATATGGTATTACAGTGTAGATCAGAGAAAACCAAGACAGCAATGAAGTGAAAGATTCAAACAAACCCCTAAAAACCCTGCTTAGTACGATGTGTAAATGACACACATGACATAACTGCTTTACCAAAATAAAACACATGGGAACTTACTTCTAGTGTATTCTCATGTCCTTTACTGTCTGGAACATGTGCACAAATTAGAAATTTAGGTACATTGTGTGGCCACATCTCCTTAGCATGTCAGCTGGACTGGGAAAAAAAGATATCTCCCACGATGCAACAGGAGCCTCTATTTCCAGCACCTGCATGAGCTGAGCTGGCAGCTTGGTATAATGCAGTTTACAGAGTGGGTGCAGACACATCATCTGTGAGGATATCAGGAACCAGCATATAAAGTATGTACCAATTGGAAGGAAACAAAGTCGAATTTGACTGCTTTGCATATAGCTCAGACACTTCCAGAAAAACACATAAAAAGAGGACAGATGTTGCAGAACATCTTGAGAAGCAGGCCTGTCAATCAATTAGTGACATAAAAAGCCTGAGAATATTATTCATCAATGCAGCACCAGATGTCACCAGGAACATCACAAGGCACACCTGATACAAGGTAACATAATAATATTCTCTTTATTAATAAGACGAAGGGCTTTGCCATGTCACATCCTGACCCTCTGGCATTGGAAGCAGATCAAACTTCCCAAACAGAAGTCACTTTACAAGCTGATAAATGTGTCACACATTCACTGCCTGAACAGCTGTGCCTTGTACAAGTTACACCCTAAAAATACAACTTTGATCTCCTTTCCTGGGAGCAGAGGGACAGAAATAGAGCATCTGGGGGCAGCTAAAAAGATCAAGAAGTCTATTCCTGAGAACGCGGCTCACCCACTCCCGAGCCCCTCACACCACTGCAGAAGAATAGGCCACACAATGCTTGAGTGAATGGATAAGCTGCTTATTTGTGACTTAAAAGGACATGTCTACATACAAATCAAATGTCAGATTGAAGTGAACGGTGGCAGGTTGATTTACCCACTAGCCACTTATTTATAACAGGGATTCTGTCAGGGGAATTTCTGCAACTGGGTTCCCAACTCCACCCATTTGTTGCGGCTACAAAAGTAGGGTCTGCTGTTGGGACACAGCACACATCCCTGTATGCAAGTACCAATTGGATAGGCTACATTCTTAGTGATGCCACCAGTTTCTACTGATTGGATTACATTCTCAGTAATGTCAGCAGTTCTTAGTGATTGGATAGGTTACATTAATATTGATGTCACTAGTCCCTAGTGAATGGATATTTTCAATGATGTCACCAGTCCTTACTGATAAGATAGGATAGACAAAATTTTTAGTAACATCACCAGACCTTAGTGATTGGACAGACTACATTTTTAGTGACGTCACCAGACCTTAGCGATTGGACAGACTACATTTTTAGTGACGTCAGCAGTCCTTGGTGATTGGATAGACTGTATTCTCAGTGATGTCACCACTCCCAAGTGAATAAATAAGCTGCATTCTTGGCCATGTCTCTGGACTCTAGTGAATGGATAGGCTACATTCTCAAAGAGTAATGGGAAAGTTTGCAAACAGCCTGCTCACCATGAGGTCCTTGTGTATCAGCACAGCCGTGGGTTTAATGTCTTTTATATTGCATCTCCCCAGATGATATCACAGTGTCATTTGGGGATAACAGACATAAATTATATATGACACATGTAATATACTAAATTTGTTTGGCGCTGTTAAATTTCCTAGAGTGCCAAGCAATAAAGGATTTTATCCTTATGTGACCCACGACTAACAATAAAAGAGTGAAACTATCATATGCAGAAGCAACTATATATTACACACAGATACAGTAAAAATTGAAATGTTTCCAACGATTACATTCTTCTGTATGTGTAGTAAAAAAAAAAAAAAAATACATTTGAGCAATTCCTTGGGGGCATTCTTCTAGAATAAAGAAACCTAATTTTTCAGATACAGCATCTTCTAATTAGGAGTCTACTGTGACAAGGGTAACTGTGTTATTTACAAATGATTCAGCAATCGCCATACACAATCTGAACAACCTGAACTATTAGGCCTCATGCACACGGACGTTTTAAAAAACGGGCTGTAAAGCTAGGTCGGATGCCTGGAAAAAGCAGCCTAAAAAAAACTTGACTTTTACCGCGTTTTGCATTGGCTTTTTTGCGCGTTTTTTAGCGTCAGCGTTAATTGGCGTTTTACACATCTCTAATTTCCTATACAGGGATTACAGTGTCCAAAACTTTTTGCAGCAAAAAAACGCTGCAGCTCAAAAACGCCGGTGCGCGTTTATGCGCGTTTTTGCCCGATTCGCGTTATTACAGCTCTAGCGCTGCGCCACGGAACGCACTGGTCCTGGGTTTTTTTTACAGCTTAAAAACGCCTATGCCATTTGCAGCTCAAAAACGCCCAGGTGGGCATGAAGCCATAGACTAACATGGACAGGCTTTTTTAAGCTGCAAAAAACGCTCAAAAACGCGGCTGCAAAAACGTCTGTGTGCATGAGGCCTTAAAGTAAAATTCAGCGTTTAACCCTATTTTTATACCCCCCCACACACATATTTTGTGAGGTCTTGTCGTAAAGCAGACATTAGTCTCCAGTCCAAACTTCCCTAATGCAGACAAAGACTATAAACCTGGCAGAGGATCCAACCCACCCCCAGTCTATGCAAAACTAAACATGAAGACTGGATTTTCACAGAATTCTTTGCATCATATTCTCACTGACACTTTAGAGACAAAAACCACGTTATATTAGACAAATTAAAGAGGCAAAGAAGTGTTCTACAGATTCCATGTGCACAACCTCTCTGTGATTTACTAAAACATGTAATATTCCCTTTAAAATTTAAAGCTTAAACTACAGGCAAAAAAATGGGGCTATTTGCACTGTAAAAATACGTGAACACTAATGCAGTGTGTGCAATGTGTGGCCGCTTCTGTGTTGTGTAATACTTTTACTTTCATCCTTCTGTAAGATACAGTGGGCTCTAAATGTCCGGTGATAAAATTTACAGTTCCTGTTGGGAGTACACAAATTGCAGCGGGTCGCTCGCTCTGCAGCTCATCCTTTTAGAAAACATCTGGCATTCTTTAAGTGGATGCAAGGCATTATGTGATCAGAGTGGGGAGATTGCGACTTCCTCCAATCACAAAACGCCTTGTATTAATTGCACAGGATGTACAGGGTGAATAAACATATGAGTATTACATAATTCAGCAGCATTGGTGTTCGTGTATTTTTCAGTGCAAATGCAATGGTAAAATTGTTTTTGCCCAGCTTTAAAATTTATTTAAAAATGAATACCATTCAGGAAATGCAAAGCCTTCTCTAAATGGCACTCAAGCCAAGCAGCCAACCTCCGGTGTTCAGGATGCAGCATCCAGCCGCCTGGAACAAATTCCAGAAGCTAGTGAAGATCCCTTAATTAGAGGTGTCTACTTCATTGATTTCCAACTTCCAGGGCCATCGGCCGAGTATTGAATATACATAATTACATTGGTCCAAGCTGGACCAATATAACCATGTATAACATATTCATAACCGGAATTCTTCTTTAAAGAGGTTGCAAAGCCATGAGGTTTTTTACATTCTCTGCATTAGGTAAAAAAAAACTTGCATGATCAGCTCCCCTTACCTAGGTCGGATCTCGATTCAGTGATGTGCCCAAGACCATGGGCTGCTCTCTCTCACCTCACTGGACACAGAGGCAGCAGATGGAGCCATTGACTCTTGCGGTTGTCAATCAAATGCTGTGAGGAGGGAACGGGGGGGGCTGCACTGTAGGATCGAGCCTGCACAAGTGGCTTGCTATGGGGCACTCAGAAAGCCCCTTCCACACGAGGTGGATCAGTTTCAGCAGAGTCTGCCAGCTCAGCGGGAGATCTCTCCGTTGATCTCCACTGAGCTGGCAGATGACAGGTCCGGGAGGGGCCTGTCGAGTGCTGCTGATTCCTATGGAGAGATCGGATGAAAACGGACAGCATGTCTGTATTCATCAGATCTCATCCGATAGGACGGATGGCGAATGTATCACCATACGTCTGATTTTAGCAGATTAGAGCGGATCAGATGTCAGCGGACATGGTCACAGACATCGCTGACATCCGTTGCTCCATAGACCTGCATGGAGCGGCCGTTCAGGTTCGCCTAAAAAACTGACAGACGGACCTGAACATTTTGATGTGCCATCAGAACAGGAATAGAGGGAAAATCTTCCAGTGGGGACAAGTATTTAGCTGACAACACATTACCTTCACCTTGGAGAGCGTTTCTCTCCCTTCCTGTTCTGTTTCTAGGACACAGATGGAAAAAGGGAAACCAAGAGTGTTTTTTCCACCATTCCATAAATATGAAGCTACATCACAAAAATAAAAAATAGAACACAGTTACGCAGTTAAAAGTGTACAGTCTACAGTATTGTTTACCGGATTAGTGATTTTAGATTCAAAAAAGTGAAAATGTTATCTAAACTTCCATGGAATGACAAGAAGTCAGCTTTGCGCTATGATATCCCCTCCCCCTATGGCCTTTATTACGTGCATCAGTTCTGACAACTTCCTTTCCATATTCATCCATAAATGTTATGAAAAAACCCTTTCAGATAAAAACTATCCATTCAGCTCTGGGAGCTGGCAGCAGATTTGGCCTAACCTCCTCTATCATTCCAACAACTGACAGGCTACTCATCTAGGGTCCAATTAACCGAAATCTTTACTGTATTCTATTTACTAAACTTTATCCAGCATTTTTGGATAAGTGCCTCTCTGAACTTTTAAACTTTCTAAAGTAAACAGCGGTATGTTTCCATAATCCTTACATTTTAAACAAAAAAAGAAAAAAGAAAAGGCTAACATTTGAAATATTTAGTAAAGATTCTGGGATATGGGGAGTCACTGATGTGTGACACAGGACCCCCGAGTCACATCTGTAAAAGAGATCTTCTCCAGTAACAGGAGTTTTGTTAATGAAGCATCCAGCGGATGGGGCACACAGCCAAATCGTAGCCTGTGGGAGACATCTGGGGCCTCCCCACCAGAAAATGAATTCAATCCAAAGACAAAAACCAATGTGAGCCTCTTCTCTGGCAGATCATACATCTCTGTAACATCACTCCCCCCTTTTCCTGTCTTTAGAAACAGAACCTGGACCATCTCCAGCAGCCCTGGGGGGGTTTATCAGATTACCTGCGGCCTCGTTTTTCTGTAATTCCACTATTAAGAAAAGATTTTTTATAGAGATCGTTTTTTTTAAAGTGATACAATTTCTACATCCTCACTATATACATCAGACCTGACACATCAAGGGCACCCTGGCAGCAAGACTCCGCAACGCCAGTTCCTTAGTAATCATTGCATGCAAGGACTGACAGTCACTAAATCAGCGGTGTACACAGCATTCCATAGACCTGCAGTCCTGCTAACACTTCTGCCATCTGTTGCTTTGATTTATTTATTTTTTTAATGTGCAAATTGTAACTGTTTAGAGTGCTATTTATTTTGTGTAAGGTCATGGAACTACAAGCCTCAGCATGCCCAGATATCCAGCAGATGGCAGGGTAAACGGGAGACTGGGAAAGAACAAGAAAGGTGACTGTCTAACAGAATGTTGATAACCCAACATTTTCTCATCATTTGATCCATTCCATCCACTACACTTATTCACGGATGGTGGTATCACCTTATAACATTTGCCACTGCCTGTTAATTACTCCCATGGCTTCATTTTTACTGCATGACCCTTTAGTGATATCTGCCCTTTAAGCCACATTGAGGTTTGATACATAACAGACCAATTCCCAGCCACTGACATCTGACATACTTTGACTATAAATGATCACTACTTCTCCTTCAAGATTTGCTATACCTCGTGTCTTCATGTCCACCATGTCAAACTGTGAGCTATAATCAGCAGGACCCTCATGCCTTCTGTTCTCTATTAAACTGTACACTGTAATAAGAAGATCCATTAAACCTATACTTCTCAGATAGACTGTAAACTGTAATAATAAGAACACTCATACCTACTGTTCCCTATTATGACTGTAGGGAGCAATGACCAGGATCCTAATACCTCATGTTCCCAATTACACTGTATGCTGTAATGATCAAGACCCATAAACATACAGATCCCAGGTCTATTGTTGGGTGCACCCTTGTGCCTCCATTTCCCTCTTAGATGTAAGCTGTAATGAAAAAGACCATCATACCTTCTGTCCTCTATTAGTTGTAAGCTACAATATATGACATTTTTGGTTTTGGGTTTAATTCAATTTCATTTAAGTTGTCCATAGACGGTTTGTTTCTTTTTGTTCAGATTCCTCCATCTGCACAAGTGAGGTGGATGGAGGAATCCCCCCTGTCAGCAATTGTATTCTGACAGTGGGACCCAAAGCTGTCAAAATACTCTGTTCAGCGGCTGTAGCTGCTGATCAGTAAAAGTTTTCTAACATGTCCATTCAACAGAAATTGATAAAATGATTGACTTTTGTCAAACAGGGATGGCCACACACTGATTGAAATTCAGAAGGTCCCTGATGAACTGGCTGATTTTCATCTGTCTATGGCTAGCTTTAGGCCCCTTTCACACATTTCGGATGAAATACGGACATACATGCATCCCTATGGGATAGCAGGTGTCAGCGGATGAGCATCCACTGACACCCGATATCGTCTGTCTCGGCTATGGTCCGATTCTGCAGACGGAGGAAAACCCTATTTTTCTATCTGTCTGCAGAGTGGATCGGATGAACACGGACAGACGGTCCGTGTTCATCCGATCCTCCATAGAGGAGAGCGGAGATCTGACAGGGCGGTCCCTGAACAGCATGCAGGGACCGCCCTGTCATCCGCCGGCTCAGCTGGGATTTTGGAATGATCCCTGCTGAGCAAGCGGATGTTTACGGGGCGGATCATTACGGATCCGTCCCATGTGAAAGGGGCCTTACAGTCAGTAGGATGTGCCCCAAGTGATGCCTCTTCTGTTAGTTGAAATCTTGCTCTAATGATAACTCCCCTCTACCCCCGCCACTGTAATCTTCCAATGCAGCGGGGGGTTATTAGAACTGTGGGAGCTGTCACAGCCTCTCAACAAGAGTGCCCAACTATGCCCTGTCCTTTCCACACAGCTCCACCATTCATAGAAGCCTGCTACAGCTTGCCTGTAGTATGGCTTCTATGAATGGATGAGCTGGGTAAAGGGTGGGCATAGTCCGGCACTCTTGATGAGAGCCTGCGACAGATCCCACAGTTCTAATAACCCCCCGCTGCATTGGTAAAGTACAAGGGTAGGGGTGGGGGGGGGGGGCTATCAATTGAGGAGGATTTCACCTAACAGAAGAGGCATTAGCACTAAGGACATATTCTACTGACTAAGTTATGACCATTGTGCTGATTTTTTTGTGTTTTTCTATTCTGACTGAACTTAGGGTTTAAAGTAGTTGTAAAGGCTGAAGGCTTTTTACCTTCATGCGTTCTATTAATGCTGCTTGCTATGGGGGCTCTCGGCAAGGGGGAGGGGCCCAGAGCGTCAGCAGGGGACCCCAGAAGAGGAGGATCGGGGCTTCTCTGTGCAAAACCACTGCACAGAGCAGGTAAGTATGACACGTTTGTTTTTGTTTTTTTAAATAAAAATGTTTCCTTTACAATCACTTTACATGTTGGGAATATGGCTGTCATATAGAAATATGATATGAAACAATGGTAAAGGAAGTCACATATACTGCAATTCACAAGTCTGTACATATGTGGCATTTCATGTCAATTAGAATTGTGTGACCCATGCAATACCTGTGCTGTAAAACGTCAGCATTCATTGCGAGAAGATTAAAGTAATGCAACGCTAGGTACAAAAGTGTCAATATTAGCTTCGGTGAGGCTGCAGAAAGGTCATTGTTCTGTTCGATCCTTTGTGGGAAGTATTTGGCTAGAAAGGGCAGCACGGAGGGTAAATGTGATGGTGAATGGCTACTGATTGCACAGCTGTCTCTCCAATGCCTGCTCCTTGGTTGTATTGTTAATTTGTTTCAATTGTCCCTCCTAATTGTCCCTAGGGATATTTATAGCAGTGTTTCTAGGAAACTTTGTCCACATGTATAATCCATGCCATTCCATGTCAAATAGTCTGACCCTCCACCAAGCACACAAGTGTAGGTCTGTGTGTCCTCCTATATGAAGGGGCTTTACATTTGTTTGCATTTTGTGCAACAAATTATGGGCGAGGCCATCCAACAAATCACCCCATGAGGCACCATCCCTTATATACAGCTTGCTTCCATGCATTTACTCAACAACCTTAAAGGATGAAGAGGAAAAAAAAAAAAAGACAGGACTTTAAATGTGCCTTGTTGGGGACATATAAAACACTGTTATTAAACGTAGGAAACTTTATTACATCCTTAAAAAAAACATAAAAAATGTGCACCAAAGTACATTAATTGCCATATCGTTTACATCTGTTTGCTTTGTTTGTGTTCTTAGAACATGGAGGCTGGACATACATGATCTGATAAACGCTGATCAGCTGATAATGATCTGGTTGGAGGGAATGATTACATAACCAGCTGATATTTTCCCTTTCTAAATAAAAAAAAGAAGATCTAATGCCACGTACACACGGTCGGAAATTCCGACCACAAAATCTGTCGGATTTTTTCCGACGGATTTTGTCCGACACTGGTGTTGCATACACACGGTCGGACAAAGTTGTCGGAAAATCCGAGCATTCTAGACGTGGTGACGTTCGTTGCGTACGACGGAACTACGTAGAGGCTAGTAGCCAATAGCTTTGGTCTTGTAACGTGATCTGAGCATGCATGGCACTTTGTCCGTCGGAATTCGCTACACAGGATCGAAAAAAGTCAGATCGGACTTTGTTGTCGGAAAATTTGAGAGCAGGATCTCAAATTTTTTCCGGCAGAAATTCCGACGGAAAAAGTCCGATGTAGCACACCTGGTCGGATTTTTCGACAACATGGTCCAATAGGCCATTTTCCATCGGAAATTCCGACCGTGTGTACGGGGCATTACTGTGTATGGGCCACATCTATTCTTATGGGTCTAGTCGGTCAAAGATTGGCAGGCAGTTTACCACCTGTCACTTTTCAACACCTAACAATTAACACAATGCAGTCTTTTCCCTGGGGCTTCATTTATCGTAAGGCAATTGTGGGCTGATGCCTAGAGTTCAGGATAAGGAGGGGTGATCACCACCAAACCTCCAAATATAAAAACTCTTATAGAATTTTACTTATTTTGTTTCCCTTTTCTAACCTCTAGACATACATGGCTAAATTCAGCAAAAGAACTGTTGTGGAAAGGTTGTAGGGGATGAGAAGAAGAGTCTGAAGACTCTCTAATGCCGCGTACACACGACCGGACTTTCCTGCAGACTAGGTCCAACAGTTTTTCCGACGGACTTTCGGTGGAACTTGGACACACATGATCACACCAAAGTCCGATGGATTCGAACGTGATAACGTACGACCGGACTAGAATAAGGAAGTTCATAGCCAGCAGCCAATAGCTGCCCTAGCATCAGTTTTCGTTCGTCGGACTAGCATACAGACAAATGGATTTCTCAATAGGAACTGGTTCCGGCGGAAAAATGTAAAACCTGTTCTATTTCTGAAGTCCGTCTGATTTTTCGACAGCAAAGGTCCGATGAAGCCCACACACGATCGAATTGTCCGGCGGATTCGTTCCGTCGGACCTTTGCTGTCAAAAATTCTGGTCGTCTGTACGCGGCATAAAGTTCAGGAAATACATTGTATATAACCATCTCTCCTTTCTCTTGTTTGGTAGTCTGTACAGTGGCAAAGTTGGCATGCTACCACCAGTAATAGAAATTATTATTTTTCAAATATAATTGCAATATGCAAGAGGCAGAGCTAATACAAAAGAACATCATCATTTAGATGTGCCTAAGGTAACATGATATCTAAATACAGCCCTGTCCGTCCCCAGGAAGTGGAGCAAACCCATCTATAGCCGACAATAATAGCTTATGCCATCCTCACTAGTAATTCAGTATATGTGATACAGTAACTGGATAGTGAGATTTATAACCAGAATTAAGAAGTACCGTAAATACTCGAGTATAAGCCAAGTTTTTCAGCACATTTTTTTGTGCTGAAAGTGCCCCCCTCGGCTTATACTCGAGTCAAGCCCTTTTCTGCAGCAGAGAATGACATTTTCCGACCCGACTTTGGGGTTCCTAGCACCAAGTTGCCCCGAGATACGGGGCCCCAAAGTCGGTTCGGAAAATGTCATTCTCTGCTGCAGAAAAGTGCTTGGCATTTTCCGACCCGACTTTGGGGCCCCGTATCTCTAACACTACAACATATCCAAATTGGGGGTTCCTAGCACCAAGTGGCCCCGAGATACCGGGCCCCAAATTCGGTCAACTGTGTCCATCTGCAGCAATGTCATTTGGGTCCTGAGACCCCAAATTTTGGCTGCAGCTAGGGGGCATCTAGGAACCCTTAACTACCAAGTTTGACGTTCGGGGGACCTATGGCTGCAAATGGGCACAGTGAGGCATGCAAATGGGCACAGTGAGGCTGCAAATGGGCATTGTTGACCCTCTTTCCACTTACAGTAGCTGCGCATTTCTCACCCTTGGCTAATACTCAAGTCAATAAGTTTTCCCAGTTTTTGTGGTAAAATTAGGTGGGTCGGCTTATACTCGAGTATATACGGTACATACTGTAAAAAGCCTGCACAGGAGATATGGCAGAATACTGAACGATGTCTGCCCAAACTCATTGAAGCAAAATGCTTTCTGGAATAATAATGCACAGAAAAGCAGTTTGCGGAAGGATCGTTGAACCTTCAAACCTGCTTCATGGATAAAGAATACCATAAACAATACACAGATGCAATGAAGAAGATGTATTCTCTCATGTGTCTATACATCTATATGTAGATTTTTCACTGTGGCGTGTACTAATATTTACATGCCTGTAAGGACATATCCATTGAGAGCAACGGGCTGCATTCAAATGCATAAAAAAATGCCTAAATGATTAAAAAAACATGGCGTTTTTGCCACCTACGTGCAACAGCCTTAACAGTCAACCAGTTCTGGTAACATTTATAAAAAAAAAATAAAAAATCATACATTTTATTTAACCCTAGACATTGCTTATCTTATCTGCCATTGTGCTGTGCTCTGATCACACAGGATGATGAAGGTTGATGTTCCTGAAACCCTTTATTGCCTCCATGCACACCAGTCCTCCCTCAAAGCCAAGAAAAAGTCCTAAAAGTCCATATTAAGATATTTCAGTAATGAATCATTTCATTCCCCCAGGGATCCCAAAAAGCAATATTCCCATCACAAACAAAAGAATGCATTCTAATAAATCCACAGGATGAGAATTCTCCAGAAGGGAGAGAGAAGCCCCGGTCACAGCTCGAAGGTTGAGGATGGAGGAAGAGGAGGAACCAGCATTATTACAATATTCCAAGTATTGTTATGTCTGCCTATTATATTCCACAGCTAATGAAGAGAGCTTTGTGGCTGGAGTGGAGCTGGAAGAGCACCGTCAGGAGGCCGCAGAAGGAGCATTTGGTTTTGAAAGTAAGCCTATCTTTGATGGAATATGCGTCATATATCACTTTATAGGCAGGAAAAAACTTTGCAAACCTAGTTATTACCTTGTAAAAGTAGTAGTGAATATCAACCCTGTGCTGTACATGAGCCTACACAGAGAGCAAAGCTGGAGGAGGAACTCAGAAACCCCACCCACTCTAGACTGCTTGCAAGGAACTACAGGGGGAGGGTGGATACAAGACCAGCCACCCCGAACAAGGAGATGGAGCAGCACTTATTGATCTTTATTATTGCAATCTCCTGCACAAAGGTAAAGTTTCATGCTGGATTAATTCCCAGATTGGAAAGAAATACACAAAATCACACTGATATTTGTTACCAGTGCAAACAAAGAAAACAAAATTAGTATATGTCATAATTAGGGAATGCCACCCCCATTCCTATAGCCTCACCCAGCTAAGCCTTGTTAGTAGGTAAATGGGTTCAAAAGTTTGGATTTTGTTGCTGGTGGCCAAACTGGGCATGCATGGTTGGTTGAGGTTTGACAGTATGTAGGTTAAGCTGGCCTGGCACTAGAAGTATGTCGGTTGAAAATTTTTCATTTTAGGAATGTTCGATTTTCTAATCATTAGTGGTATCTAATTTTGTTTTCCGAAAATTCAAAGGGGCAGAATGGAAAATTTTTCTGGTACAAATAGATTTCTAAAGCTAGCCATAGACAGAACAATTTACTTTCTTGCAACCGTGGGTGGCAAGAAAATAAATCACTCAATCCAATTCACTGTCTGTGTTGATGGGGGAATCCCTCCCGCTGAGCCATTGTGTTCTCCAAGCGGGGGGGCAGGGAAAGCGATTCCCACCGGGAGAACACAGTGATTATTGTTAGCAGCTATAACAGCCACTAGCAATAATCTCATGTAAAATCTACAAGGCTGGTTGTACCCAAGTTGATTGATTAACTTGGGTACATTCATCCTGCCCATACATGGTTCAAATCTTGTCTGGTTCCTGCTGATCCAGCCGAGATTCGAACGGTCTATGGCCGGCTTAATTTTCATGTGGGAAAGTCCATTTCTTGCAAAATCCAAATGTTAAAAAGTAAATAAAATTGTTTTAAAATTGTTTTAAATGACATTTGTCAAGTCATGGAACATAATGAGAATTTTCATACAAATGTTTGTATGAGAGATGTTTCGAAAATCTACTAGTATATGGCCAGCTTTGGGCCCCTTTCCCACGGGGCGGATACGCTCCGCAGACTCCGCAACTCAGTGGGGATCACTCCGTTGATCCCGGCTGAGCAGGCGGATGACAGGTCCGTCTCCGCTCACTGTGCAGGGATGGACCTGTCAGAGCCCCACTATTCTCTATGGGAAGTTCGGATGAAAACGGACAGCATCTCCCCTGACATCCGCCTGCCCATACAAGTCAATGGGTGGCACGCTCGGATCCGCCTAAAAAACGGACAGGTGGATTTTTGTGGGCTGATCGTGTGAAAGGGGCCTTATTCTCATGGAACTGTAGACAAGGAGACAACAGAATCTACTGCACCAATGAGCACACCTACTGAGACCTACACACTACAGAAGAATAGAGTCTTCCATTAAAAAAGTTCACCTGGGAAGTGTTGTAATACAGCAGCAGTAAAGTGTTGCATGCAGATTTGGCAGATACACACACGTTACACTGGGCGGTTTTAGTTCTCAAAGTGTGTGGTACATTCCAAACACAATGAAGCACCAGCAGAGAAGCTGTTATATAACAGAAGACAGCATAAGAAAGAGCCATATCTAGCAAGAATTTTCTTGTACCGTAAGGCTACAGAAGAAGCACGCATGCATGACCGCTCTTGTGACATGTGCCGAGCCCCTTGGGGCACATATTTAATCACACATTTTTTTCATAATGGAAAACCTGTCACCTATCGCTTGGAAATAATCCCACAGTTTCAGGTCTAAACATGCCAACATGTTCAGCATGTAGACATGTGTCTCCACCCTTCCCTGACTGCGGTGAACACAATGATCAAATCACTTGTATGGCCAAGGCAGAGCCACGTTCATTAGAATTACTGCGCTTTACACAATACTTCAGCTAATTGCACTGATCTATAACTTTAAAGTGAGCGCTAGGTGCTATAAGCAACTATGATGCCTAGGTGTTGAAAATCTTACAAAAAAATTGATCTGTGCAATGTTATGCTATGATGAGCTCTTTACACAGTGCAAACAATAAATGTGACATTTAAAGTGCATAAAGCTGTATTAACCTCTTTAAATAAAGTGCATAAACATTGAAAAGTTCATCATTAGTGCCCAAACGTGGTCTTCACACTCCATGGAGATGCTTGTGCACACACTCCACCCCCGTGTGCTTATAACTCACCAAATCCCTAGACCCAATGTTAGGTGGGTCTAGTAGTGGCTTTTCTGGGGGTCTGGAGGTGGGTAGTAATGAAACAAGTTTTTTAGCTATCTTAGACAGAAGTAAACCAAAACCAGAAAGATCATAGTGCAACCCACTTTTATTATAGATAATATGTCCACAAAAAACACATAGATATCCACTCACATTTGTCTGAGCCTGAGCCGGCACCAGTAGGATCCAGCAGTGTGTTACTCTCTCTGTGTCACCATCCACCCCACCAGCAAGATGGCAGCTCAGCTTGCGTTCCATCGCCTGAGCTTCGTGGACTGAAAGTGACGGCAAACGTACCGGGTTCCCGCCTCAATGCATTTCGCCACCCACAGCGCCATCAGAAAGCGCTGAAGGCTTCCCGATGGGGAAACGCCCACAGCATTATCACCTTGTTTGTGTGGAATCAGTTTTTTTTGTTCAGCCAAAAATCAACAGTGTTTGGCCAGCTTTATACCTGTTACAAAAGATACCAACTATATAAATCAACTTTTATGTGGGATCTGTCACTGAAGAAAACTTTAATACCAAGAGACCACCTGTTCTTATGCAGCCCCTTGCTTGGCATTATCTGGTTCTTAAAGCACTATTCCTCCCACTGACACCAATAGTGGGGTATAATTCCTGCCACTGACACAAACAATGGTGCAATATCCCTCCCACTGACACCAACAGTGGGGCAAATAGTGCTCCCACTGACACCAACAAGGCATGATTCTTTTCACTGACACCAATGATGGGGCACGATTTCTCCAACTGAAACCAACGATGGGGCACTATTCCTCTCATTAACACCACTGACGCCAACAACAGGGCACAATTCTTCTCACTGACACCAATGACAGGGCACTATTCCTCCCACTGACAGCAATAATGGGTGTTTGTACACAGGTTTTGTAAGTGTTTTTCAAGCTTGAGTGTTTTTGTTTTAGCCAATGGAAAGCTAGTTACTATAGGGAAAGGCAGGACAATTTGTGCATTTTTAGGAGCTCCCATACAAGTCTAAAGGGTCAATCATGCATGACTCTGGCTCATAGAAGCTCATGTACTTTTTCGGGCTTAGAGTAACATGACACTATACCATATAATAGGAATCCTCATGTTTAGCATTGAAATGCTTAAAAAAAAGCGCTTTAGAGAGCAAATGAGAAATATTCTATTTATCTATAGAAATATAAGTTATATTAAACTTTGTTAAAACTGAAATCTCTTTAGCCTATAGTGGCAAAAAGGAATACGCTAAGATAACATATAACTAAAATAAATGAGACAAAATGACAGTACCGATTCCTTCATCCTGGCATCTACTCTCTGTCACTCTAATGTAGGTACGTCCCTTCCAGGATTATTCGGACGGTGTGAGGAACTGACTGTTAGCACATAGGGAAAGTCATTAAATAGAATAGCTGGTAATGGCTTCTACATTGCCTGGCACTTCTGTTGTAGTAATTATCAGCTCTCCCATCGTCCTCTTGTGTTGCCGCTTGGCATGTTTGTGCTCGCCTGAGCCCCCATTAATGCTGAAGTGTTGTGTAGAACAAGGTGTCATAAAATAATTACTGTGATAGCATGTTTCTTTTTTTGGAACTACCTAGCAAGGAAAGAATCACAAAAATTAAATAGCTTGTAACAAACTAGACTGAACACTGCTAGTCTTTTAGGCTAAATTTAGACCAGTGTCTAAACTGCTGTACCTTTGAAAAACGATTGGTTTTCAGAGGTTTTTGACTGGCAGGGAGAAGACGATGTGATGTCTCCTCACCATCTACTTTAACTGTATAATTTCCACACCAATGTGCCACAAGCATGTGCATTGTACGGGAGCATTCGTGGCACTTCCCAGTTTGCATGAATGGGTCGCGTTCGGCAGACTTACTGCCCACCAAACACAACAGGAGCAATCTTTTTTGCCGTGGGCGCAAAGCAGCCGAAATGCCCACCCTCCCAGTTGGTCGGTGGGATGAATGGATCACCGCCCCCCCTCAATTGGTCAGCCACCAGCCCCACACTTACCCCATCTATGTCGCGGGCATCGCTTCCTCCAGGTTGGCGGGCTTTACACTGCATCTCCTCTACTAACCCTTCTCCTCCAATAGGAGAACTTTTCCTCTCAACCAATCAGGGCTCAGGATCCGCTTCCCGATTGTCTGGGTGGAGAATCAGGAATATTAATTTGCTATCGTCACACAAGTGGGTGGGCTTGGGGCACAGTGCTCTGCTCCCCGAGTCCACACTTTTTTTAAGCCAATTAGAGCCTCATGCTCTAATCATGTAGTTCTAAAATAAAATAAAAAGACCATTGGAATCCATGCATCCAGTGCCCTGCATGTAGATTAGGGGTCAGGTGCATGGATTTGGGGGGGGCAGCACCCCAGTGCCCCATATGGACGGGCTGCCACTGGCGCAAAGCAGAATGTGAACCCCACATCTGCTACCTTTGCAGTTGGTGGGGGGGGGGGGGGGTTGGTGAGTAATGCTAAAAACGTAGCTTAAGCGAGTGATTGAGTGGTCACAAATAATTTCCACCATGATGGAAATTTCTGCAACTGAGATGTTTTTGACAAGTAGTCATTTCCCATGTATCAGATAAGCCATATTTTGTAGTTAATGACCACTTTACAAGCATTCAAAAATGATTGTACATCATCAGCTGTAGGAAGAAGAGATCTCACATCTCTTCAGAGGACAGAACTGCCACAACAGTCATGAGGATGAATGTGACATAGAATATAATGACATTATATTGGAAAGAGCGTTCCCTGCTCGGTCACAAAGCTGGCGCCAATTTCACAGCAGCAGACAATGAGTTTTATCACCGTCTATAGAGGATTGCGTTACCTGTGCTGTACTCTTTGTGTCAGGTGAAGTGTCTACAGACTGGTATTATCCATGGTCTAAAAAGAAACCTTTCTTGGAACCAGGACCCTGTCTGCATGGAGTTTGTATCTTCTCCTTGTGTTTGGTGGATTTCTTCTGGGAGCTAATTTCCCCCTCACTCTACAACTTACTGATAGGTTAAATTGGCTTTTTCCCAAACTGGTGTGGTGGTGGGGAAAATAGAGTGTAAGCTCCTCTGGTGCAGATTAATATGACTTAATTGAACTAGCTGAAGTTAGAAGCCGATTGGCTACCATGCACAGCTGTACCAGATTTTGGACGTTCCAGTATTAGTAAATCAACCCCGCTGTGTAACACATTCACATACCAGCCAACTTTGTGAGATGGGAACGAGGGACACCTATTAGCAAATATATGTAGGCATGGGACACACACCCTGCCACGCCCCCTTAAAGGAGAATTAAACCAAAAAATTAGTAGTTAAACCCACAAATGCTTCTTTTATCACTACTATTCCTTTATATTGGCTTTTGGAATTTACAAATGCAGCAATTTAGAAATTGGATGAAATTTTTAGCACAGGAAAACACTTTTTGATAGATAGGTAATGCACTTTATATACAATTATATAGATCAGACCAAAATGAGGAGGAAAGAGGGATTTGTTCCAAATTAGGGACAGCTCCTCGAAATTAGGGACAGTTGGGAGCTATGCATTTAGAACCATGCACCGATACACATAGCACATACACGCCAATACAGTATTGTAAGTAAGTGGTCTGCACAAAGGACTTCAATAAAAATCAAATCTCTCAATCTTAAAATCTCTTAAAATGCAAGCAGGCAGTAATAGGGTAAAGGATAAAATCCTCCATATCAAAAAGTAATGTTTTAGGCCATCCGGCAGGCTCTTTATCAAGCATGCAGCATATATACCCCAATACTCAGTTGTACCTCTTATTGATCTTATCCAGCAGTGTAATACTGAACTAAATCTATTATCCCACATCTAAATAGCTGCATTTGTTATGCTGAAAAAACAGTATAACAGAAAAGTAATAGTTGAAAAAGACTGTTACTAATTCACCATAGTCCACATAATGGGTGTGATAGGGCTGTGTCCTTTGCCTATAACCTTTGTTGAAGATCTCTGAAAGTTGGGAGGCATGTATGCCAATACATACAGCACACATTCTAAAGCCCAATACACACTATTAGATTTTCTGCAGATTTTTGTTTTCTGATTTACTAAAACCATATAATATGACGTCAAACCTTAAGAGTTTCAATTTGTACGCAATCAGGCAGGCCCTTGCACTACGTGGTTTTGGTAAATCTGAAGACAAAAATCTGCAGAAAATCTAATGTGTATGGGGCTTTAGAGTGCATGTGTTGTCCACAGCTCAGCTGCATTTATTTATGTAGGGCTCCTTCCATTGAATCACTTCCCTTCATACCTCATTCCTTAAGCCTTGTACACATGGTCGGATTATTGGACAAATTTTAGTCAGTTTTTTGTTTGATGCCAGTCTCAAATTAAAAAGTGAAGAAGGTATTCACCAGCAAAAATTTTTTCTGATGACAGAATTCAACGTCAGAAGTGAATTCTTTTGTATGCGTTCTTTCACTTCTGAGCATGCCTAGTCTTGCTCTTCAGATTTTATTTTTTTGGCAGAAAACTGTCACTAATGAAAAGAAAAATCGGATGCTGTGGTCACATCAGACAAAAATTTTCAAGCCTGCACATCCTTTTTTTTGTCTGCCGAAAATTCGTAATAGACTGTCAAAAGCAGCATACTAACCATCAGAAAATCGGCAGATCGTTCATCGGACGAAATTTATCTTCAGATTTTCTGACTGTGTGTACGGGCCTTAATAATCGAAAGGAAATTTTATAGTGTGTATCCAGCTTTATTTCATGCAGGGACTCAGTGCACCCCAGACCTGGAACCCCCTTTCACACTGCTGAGTTACAAGGGCAGATGAGCCCCCCCCCCCCCCCCCCCCCCCTGGCCAACTATAGCAACAGAGAGTGAGGGGTCTGGGCAGCTACCCAGTTTCCCCAGAACCCCCTAATGTGATTTTGACTTTTGGAGAGACACTTATGAATAAAGTAAAGGGAAAAGGTAGGTACAGCAACAGCACCGACAGTAAATCCCCTCTCCCCTAAATACCCAAAGCCCACAAACAAGAAAGACTCCTTTTAGCACAGAATATTCAGACAGAGCACATATCCTCATCACGCCCCCATTATGCAGACTATGACTAAATAAATTACAAGTATAATCATCCACTGGGCCTGTTTTCACTACTACTTTCTCTACATTGTAGCCTTGGCTGGCAGTCCCTTTAACCCGCAGGAGCCACACAGCACAAGTAATTACACTGCCATGGGACCTGGGCTGTGGCAGCAGCTCTGCGGAGGGGATCACAGCAGGGCAATGCTGGATCTGCTGGGCAGGTAAGCATGTGAATTGAGCACAATAAGAGTGAAGGAAAAAATAGGGAAGGGAGGGGACAGATTTTAGCTCCTCTTTAAACAGTTTAACCCATACTCCCTTTACAGGGCTTATTTATGCTTAATTAACGCTCATTTTGTTCATTAATAGTGTGTCAGTGAGTTGTTGGTTCCAGCTAGGGCGGGTCACGACTGGGAATAGCAGGAGGACCCAACAATCCAGCAGTTCCCTAGGAAGTGCTAAAAGATGCATAAAACCTAAAGAGGAACTCTACCTCCATTTATTCCAATTGTTTAGGAGAAAGGGGGAGGTGTCAAAGGGGGAGGAAGTATTTTTCATTGGTGAAGGTGCATTTTAAATTACAATATAGGCAACTTTGGAAGTTATTGATTTATACAGATCCCTAATCCAGAGCAAACAGATAAACATTGGACATTGAAGTAGGAATGAGGGACAGAGGGATTTGTTTCTTCCAAAAAGGCATCAATCCCTTGAAGGTCAGTTTGGAACTACAGTACGATTACTGCATGTCTATCGGTTGTATCACTGGCGTCCATCTCCCAATGGAAAAATTACTTTTTACAGCCTTGATTAACTTTGAACTTTGGTGTTTTGAAAGCTTTCTTGTTAATATAGTCATGGAGTTTAGCAATAATGTTTTACTTTATTCTCTCTAGAATTAAAACTGTTCTGCTATGTGGGAAAGGCAGAATTCCTTTAGTTTCATCTATTTGCTGCCTTCGACATTTAAACCATAATTATCAGCCAGTATTTGCTGTTGGCTTTCCACCATGATCCTTTGCCCCCCCCCCCCCCCCCCCCCCCCCCCATCACCTTCCACTCAACTGTTTTCTGGCTGAGCAGTGAGAATTTGTACTCACGGTGATAGTCTGCGACGCCGCCGACCACCGATTGTTATCTCACACTAAACTTATGACCAACTGGAAGAAGTGAGTCAGATTGTTCAGACTTCATCTTAAAGTAGACACAGCTGGTGTTGCGTTAGCCAACCCCCCCATTTCCCAGACAGAATAATTCTGTTGCTTGCTGAGAAATATCACTTCTAATATTTAAATAACCAGATCTTTTTATGGCCTAAATACTTTTAAAATAAACTAAATTCATTTTCAAAATAAAGCCTTGAAGAATACAGAAAAAAGACCCATTATGTCCTGTGTCTGGATTTTATTTTTATTCTAGCTATAGTGCAATAGACAACTCTAACTCAGTATAGTGGGAAGACCCAACATTAGGCTATATGAATATGCACCCAGGGATTCTCAAAGTTCTCCACTGTAAGCATCTTGTTCTCTCAATGTATCTGTAAACATTCAATAAAAATGTCTTTCTGGCCAAAATGTCTGACAATCCTCTGGGGCAATGCATAAAAAAAAATGCAAAAACAACCCCAAACAATTGTCTGCATGCTGCTTTCCCTTACTCCTCCTTAGCATTGGATGGATGGGTTGTGTATGCTAACATGTATGGCCAGTTCTAGTTACAAAGAAGGGCAAATTGCATTTATGAGATCATTTGATCAGAGGCTGTAGTATAACAAAGAAAACATGGAATCTGCCACAGAATTTGTCAACTAGGTTTCACCTTTCTCAAATTCATGTCATAAACCAAAATTCACAAGAAGCCTCTTAAAGCATATTTAAGCGCAAGAACAAAATTCAATATCTTGCAACTTATCAGCCCTTAGATGTTATGGTTGCATTCATTTTTTTTCTCACCTAATGATCTGACCAGTAACACACTTCCTGTCCTAGGGTGACAATGCTCACTCCCTATATTGTATCTATAAAGAAGAAGCATTGTCACCGCAGGACAGGAATCCAATCTGCGCAGCCCCCCCGCCCAATCTCTATAACATAGAGGGCAAAGTTTTTGTAGTCACCAGGGATAGCTAAAAATAATAGAATACTAGAGTGCAGCACAGGGAGTTGGCAGCTACAAGACTTTGAGAGAGACCAACAATTTATTTAAATTTTTTTGCGCAAGTTCTGCCAGTGTACCCCATGGTACAGAAGCAGCATGTCCCTCCACCCAAACAGAGAGACATGGCTGTCCTATATTGTCTGGCTGCCAACCAATATTCACATGTCCTATATTGTCTGGCTCCTAACTGTCCCTGATTTTGAGGGACTGTCCCTCTTCCCTCCTCATTTGTCTGGCGTGGCAGGGGTCGTGTCCTATGCCTACATACTTTTTTGCTAATAGGTGTCCCTGATTCCCATCTCAGAAAGTTGGGAGGTATGTATTCACTAAAGATGAAGGACTGCAGAGATATAATATTATACCTATAAACCAGGATATCACACATGTGCAACAATACAAATATTACAGTTATTCACACTGCTATACAGGGACTACTGACATCAGCCTCTGCACCAGAAGAGCTTACAATTTAATGGCAAACTGCTGTCACACACTATTATAAATGTATACTTTTCTGGCATATTCTACAGTGCTGTGCAAAACCTCAGTTTCTGAACCAGCAGAACTTACACTCTAATGCCTTCACCACAGTCAAATGCTATTACAGCGTTATTATACATGTGTGTATATATACATACACACACATTTGTGCTCTTACATATTCCACAGATCTATACAGAAAACAGTGAACCACTCACATCAGTCTCTGCACCAGAAGAGCTTAAACTCTAACGTCCCACCACAGCCACACACTATTATTATACATTTATATAACTCGGACATATTTCACCATGCAGTTTGAAGAACGCTCAATTTAATCTGCTTATCTGCTGCCCTCCCTGCTTCCCATCCTCATCGACATACTAATAACATTTTTGGATAAAATCTGTTTTCATTACAGATTTTATTTTAGCCCCAGTGGTGTCATCACTGGGTCTCTGTGCTTCTCTAATAAATGGAGGCAGATCATGGCTGTTCGAAGGGACCGGCAGGGTCTTCAGCCCTGATGTTAAAATATCTTTATGGGTGGATGCCAGTTTGGAGGAGTGGGCATTCCTAGGCTGGCTGCACTTGTTTGCAGGTCATCTTATGTAACACCCACATGGTAACCTGAGCCTCCATGATCAAAAGAAATGAAATTGAAAGAACGATGGGGCTGGCCAGAAACAGTCTTGCTGGGAATGATCATGCTGAACTTTCTCCAGCTTCTGGAATATGCAGTAAAATCCAGTGTGTGCCACCATAGGAAGCCGCTTTCTCTGGTGGCACATGGGCAGGCTTGCTTCCGAGCTGGGCTGTGTGTATCCACTGACACACACACACACCATGGCTCAGCCCCGCCCACTGCTCTTGACTGACAGCAGCAGGAGCCAAGCACATCGCTGAATCGATACAGGACTTGGGTATGAATTTAGATAATTGTAACAAAGACAACCTGTCTAGCAGTCAGGGGCTGGCGCTGGTGGAGCTGTTCACTTTAATAGAGGCAATTCATAAGAAAACTACAGAGAGCAAACAGCCTTATATTATGGTAGTTCACCAATGATGACTGTGCTGAGTGATGTTTTCTTTGAAATCAAATCATCTGATATCAGCTGTGAACACACTAGAAAGCAGACTGGCCTCAAGAATCTGGAATGAATGAAGATTATTATAAATCTCATATCTGCTTCTGTCTTTGACAAGATGAAAGGAAGCGAACATAAGAGCAATCCTGTGGACTGAGGCTTGAGACCCTGCATGGGGAAGGGGAGTTGGGGCCTTTGAAATGACACCCAAGAGTCTCGCTCTATCCATTGACTATCCACATGCAGTAAGCATGGGCAATACATCAAATAACTTCTGATATATACATCTGCAGCCCATGCATATCATTTATGTACATGTGGCTTTTTGGGGCTATGCTTGACATCTGTGAACTGAAAAAGTCATGTTTTCTTATGGATAAGGAGATGATTTCTTATAAACATTTACCAGCATGCAGGAAATTCCTCTTTGCTCAAACTTGCCTGCTCCATCTTCCCTAGGGCCAATTCAAATCAGAATCTCAAAGGAATGCGGTGTGTGTTCCTATGCAATTACTATGTGTCCCCCGCAGTACGATTTCCAGTTTATTCATTTGAAAGGGCTAAAATTAAACCAACAAGTAGCTCCCAGCTGAAGATAGAAAGTTGGGGATTATTATTAGGGAAGCAATCTCCCTTCCTGATTGGCTCATGCCAGCCAGCTCCCAGGGAACAGCCTGCCAACCCGGCCCTGTCTGATAGCAGAAGGCACGTCTATCTAACGCAGAGATCTTGGCTCTAACCTGAGACGCTATTAGACTCCCGAGGGATGCCAGTTAGGGAGATAAAAGACATAGCTATGGTGTACTCAACAGATGGCACCCCAGGCTGTGCAAATATCTGCTAAAGAGGAACTCCGCCTATAAACAGCTTAACATTCCTACACGCGTGTTCATTTGTATCTATCCATACAGCAAAAATCAGCAAGGCTGCACACTGAGCACAATTCTGTTTCCTTTACTGTGTAAAGTTTAGGCTAACAAAAGACACACTGGGGTTGATTTACTAATACTGGAGAGAGTAAAATCTGGTGCAGCTCTGCAGGGTAGCCAATCAGCTTGTAACTTCAGCTTGTTTAGTTAGGCTGCATTCACACCTGAGCGTTTCCTTTTCAGGTATAAATTTGCACGATTTTTACCGCTTTTTGTTGCCACGATTTTGCACAGGTCAAAATGTCACCAATGTAAAAAGCAGAAAAACGCCTGTAATCTGCCCAAAAAGAAGCTCATGTACTTTTTTGAGCTTCAGGCGCTTTGCTTCAGGCTACAAAAACGCTCAGATGTGAACAGGGGGCTTTTAAATGAATGGGATTTTGCTTGTTGGGTGTTTTTTGGGCGTTTTTTTCTAGCACTTTGCAAGCATTTTATGAGCTGAAAACGCTCAGGTGTAAATGCAGTCTTAAGCTTTAAGAAAAAAAAAAACCTGGAAGCTGATTGGCTTCTATGCAGAGCTGCACCAGATTTTGCACGCTCCAGTTTTAGTAAATCAGTTCCATTGTGAATACATAGACTCATTGGGTGGATTTACTAAAACTGGTGCACACAGAATCTGATACAGCTCTGCATAGTAACCAATCAGCTTCTAGGTTTTACCGTCAAAGCTTAATTGAACAAGCTAGAAGCTGGTTGATCACTAAGCACAGCTATACCAAATTCTGTGATCTTTAGTAAATCCCCCCTTCGATTTGGTCATCAAGCTGGAAATACAATAGGAATGACAGTATTCCTAATTAACAGGAGTGAGACTCTAGGGTGGAATAAAACAGGTGGGAGCTAATGCAAGATTTAGTCACTGAAGTGATCAAGCGACAAGCCGGTAGGTTACCTAGCCCATCATTCTTCACCCATGACTGAAATATAACTATTGTTTCAGCTGGGCCTGTAAAGTGGTTGTACACCCTGCAAAAACACTTTTACCTACAGGTAAGCCTATATTAAGGCTTACCTGTAGATGCTTGAAATATCTCCTAAACCTCCAAGGTTTAGGAGATATTTACTAAAAACCCGAGCGCCGATGACTATGGCGCATGCACCAATGTGATCAGCGCATGCGCCCTTGAGAAAGGGCACATTGTGCTGATTCTAATAGGGGTCATGCCATGACTGGCTCTGGCCAGTCACAGAGCCGGAGTTTGCGGCCCCGGAAGAGGGGTGAAGATGAACACTCCTTGCTAGTGGGGACAACGGAGACATTGCGGGCTTCGATTTCAGGTAAGGGACACATAATGGGCTACTATGCGATGCATAGTAGCCCATTATGCTTTACCTTTGCAGGGAAATAAAGAGGAAGTAAAACTCACCAGGGTTTACTTCCTCTTTAAAGTTTTTCTAAACCCACAACAGTAAAACTAGTCTGTATATGCAGAAAAGCATGCTTGTTATACTCACTGTGGAACCTAAGGGGTTAATCCTCAGCATTGTGTAAAAAGGCTGTTTGATCCTGTCTTCTCTGTTCCTCCCCTTCTTCCACTGTCCCCAATCCATCTGCTGATCGTATAGAGCCTTGGGGGCACTCTGCACATGCTCAATTTGGTATGTATTGCTAGAGAGTTTTTTTTTGGGGGGGGGGGGGGTGCATGTTATCAGCACAGGGCCAATCAGCACTGTTCAGAGGGTCAGGGGTCATGCAGCCTCAATGGACAGTCAGAGGAGAATGAAAACTCCTCCTTCAAGCTTTAACCAATGCTCGGCCAAACACTGATAGAAGTCACAAGACTGCTATATACTGCTGATGAGAAAAGGTACGATTTAGCAGTTTATATTAACTAAAATTATTGCATTTCCATGTTCTGAGTACTGTGGGAGACCAGATATAGTGAATGCAGGCTCTTGGGTTAAGAAACACTTTAAGGGTAGCATCTATGAGGAATTCTATGAACTATCCAGAGCCATGCGATCTAATTCCTGTCCGAATTGACAGTTTGCACTGCGATAAGCTAACCAATCGGTTCGCATAAGGCAGTGTGAACTGTCTGTAGGTCAGGTGTGATGCGGGAACCCGCAGTGGATTTGCAGGGTTTCCCACATCGCACCAATGTGAACCGAGCCTTAAATACAGTAAAGGGATTAAAACATCTTTTTTTTTATTGCTGTAACTGTTAGGAATTCAACCTCTCCATTTGTCTTGTTTACAATTATAACCAAAAGTGTAAGTGAAAGAAATTTTTAATTTTTAGGTTGACACCAGAACAGGAATAGAGGAAAAAAGTTTCAATGGAGACACTAGCTCTGGTGATAACCAAGGATTCAGGATTGGAGGGATTTCTTCTCACGTCCTGATTTACCTATGGGGACAGGAAGTGAAGGGAAATCTCCCTAATGGGACACAGAAGTCAAAAAGACAGACATGGGTTATAATCCTTCATTACCCTATCAGCAATAAGAAAAAAAAAAAGAAGACATTTTGTCTTTAAGAAAATATCCCCATTAAGGCACAGCAAAAAAAATTACGGGTTTACTCTATCCAACTTTAAAATGGATAGTATACTTTATTGTGCTTTGCACATCATCAGACCTCTTTCACTCCCTAATGAAATGTCCTGACTGTTATAAATCAGTGGAAATGACTTGTATGACTTTAATTGATAATGGGCACAGGCAATGTGATTCTGCTTACTGCTGCTGATTTCCCAGCACTGCCCAAAGCACCTTGATTTCATATTGCAATCCTTCCAAATTCCTGCTACAGATATGAAAAGAATTAATCAAATATGTTATCTTCTTGCAGCGTATCTGATAACCTGCAGGGCAAAAACCACTCAAAATAATGTTAAAGACACAAATAGAAAGGAATCCTAGCTACTGAGATGTCAAGGGTGTAAACTAGAATATACAAGTCAGTGACAGCAAGCGGAGGTGCATCAGGGAGGGGTATCGCTGTCCAGCCAAGGCTAGAACATCTTTATCGATGGTCCAAAATCATTTCACAGCACATTGCAGAAAGACATTCTGTGCACCCATACACCTGGGTGTTAGGGCTCAACTCCAACCAAAACATTGTGCTGAAAGTGCCCCCCTCGGCTTATACTCAAGCACTTTTCTGCAGCAACAAATTACATTTTTCGACCCGACTTTGCGGCCCTGTGTCTCGGGACCACTTGTTGCTAGGAATCCCAAATTGGATATGTTGTAGTGTTGGTTCCACTGAGTTTTCACACCAAATTTGGGGTTCTAGCACCAAGTGGCCCCGAGATTCGGGGCCGCAAATTCAGGTTGGAAAATGTCATTTTTTTCTGCAGAAAAGTGCTTGACATTTTCTGACCCGACTTTGGGGCCTCGTATCTCGGGGTAACTTGGTGCTAAGAACCCCAAATTTGGTGTGCAAACCAAGTGGAACCAGCACTACAACATATCCAAATTGGGATTCCTAGATACGGGGCCGCAAAGTCGGGTCGGAAAATGTCATTACAACATATCTAATGTTAGGGTTCCTAGCACCAAGTGGCCCGAGATACAGGGCCTCAAAGTCGGTCAATCTGCAGCAATGTCATTTCGGGACCCTTTGGCTGCAGCTAGGGGGCATCTAGGAATCCTTAACTACCAAGTTTGAAGTTCAGGGGACCTATGGCTGCAAATGGGCACAGTGAGGCATGCAAATGGGCATTGTTGACCGTCTTTTCCACTTACAGTAGCTGCGCATTTCTCACCCTAGGCTTATACTCGAGTCAATAAGTTTTCCCATTTTTTTGTGGTAAAATTAGGTGCCTCGGCTTATATTCGGGTCGGCTTATACTCAAGTATATACGTTATATCCTCACTTCAAACAAAAATAAGCAAGACTTTATAATATATCTGTGCAAAAAAAGGGAGCAAGGCTGGTGCCATGGAAGTTAGCTAAAACATTGTTTTATTAATGCAGATGAACAGTCAAAAAATCCAATGCATTTCGGCCATTAGGCCGTAATCATAGCCATGATTAAGGCCTGATGGCTCAAACACGTTGGCTTTTTTGACTGTTGTTCATGTGAATTCCACATGGAGGTTTGCAGAGACTTTCCAGGCTGCGTGGCCCGTACACACGATCCGAATATCGTACGACAGAACGTACGACTTTTTTCGATCAATAGTCGCAAGTAGAAATTGAATAGGTTACTAAAGTCACGAAAATTCTCGTACGACTGAAAAAAAAAAAAAACGGAAGTGATGTCATGTGTTGTAATGTGTTTGTATTTTCGTTCGACAACTGTACTGACAAACGAAAATCGTACGGTCTGGTATTGTACAAGGAAAATTTTCGTGCTTGTTCGGTCGAAAAATATAAGATGAATTGTCGCAATCGGCTCTCTAAAGCTCTGTACTAATGATCCGATTATTGTACAATCGCGTTGAAAGTGGTAATTTTCGTCCAATTTTCGGATCGTGTGTACGGGCCAGAGGCTGACCAGGCATTACACAGGAGGTAGTAGCTTGGATGCACCTGTTCCACTTTATGATATATGCCCCAGAAAGATATTACTCAGACTATCATTCTTACTGTAAAAAAAAAAAAAAAAAACAAGTAAAAAACTTTATTACATACATTTTTTTTTATTAAAAGTACATAGCTCCTAGTAAAATCCTCATATGTGACACACAAGTAGGATATAGCAAACACATCTAAACTTGACTAACAGTCAGTCTACAGATTTCTTCAGGGCTATGAATGTGTTATATCACAATAATATAAGAAACTGCCCATCACTGAGAAAAAAAAAAACACATTCATTACCTACAGAACATAAATGTGTGTTCACTGTCAATGCCATTCCTGCAGGGAAGCATCAGAGGGCCAGGATAGAGGTAAAAAAAAAAAAAAAAGACAGGGCAGGAAAAGTCTAAAAGAGGTTAGGAAACCAATGTATGTACATAACCCATAAGTGGGACTCCCAAATTACTAAAAAATCTGATCTTATTACTCACTTGAATGGTCCCAGATGAGTAGATAATCCAAGATAGATAACAAGCTATCCAGCCACTCCTCAACTTAGCTAGAACTATTACAACAACAACATAATTTAGCAATTAAAGAATATGCTACCCCAACATTTCATATTTCTGATATGTGCCTGCTGTACCGTGTCCTTTGTGAAATCCCTGGTGTTCCTGTCAGTCCCTCTGGGTTCTTATTAAAAACTGACCACACTAGGCAGAGCACACAGTGGTCAGTTCTCTAGCTAGGCTGGGAACTCAGCCTGCTCTCCTCCAATAATCAGACTTGTCCTGACCCCCCCAGATCAGCCATTCACTGGGAAGCTCAGAGTACTGCTGTTTCTCCTCCCCCTGCTCTTATGTAGCGGAGAACAGAGGGAATGTGATCACATATAAAAAATAAAAAAAAGAGAAAGAAAAGGTGTTTATAATGTTCTTTTTTATTTCTATACAGCAATGTTTTGCCTCTCATTTCTGTTTTAAACTGAATGGGTTGTTTTACAAGGTGATGGTTTATATACGCATTAAGCCATCTGACAAATAGAATATAAATAATAATAGTCTGGGTAATATCTTCCTGGGGCATATATCATAAAAAAAAATTTTTTGTTTTTTTTTACATGTGCCAAGGCACAGGATCCTCAGGGACATTTTACATATTGATGCTTTTGTGTCCCCTTGCAAGTTCCTTACTTACATATATCTTTACTTCCTGTCCCTTTCACAAGGATGGGGAATAATAGGATCTCTCTCTGATAGTGACAAAGACAGCAATGGCAGCCCATTTTAGTAGAGTGGAGAGGGGTTACCATCTGCATATGTAAATGCTATGCTATATACAGTCAGGAACAAGGAAACTATGTACAGCAGCACTAAACAGAGAAAGCACTGATCCTGGCTGAAAAGTTCCTTGTCAACACTAAGACATCTAAACAAGGCTCTGAAGAAGAGGGAAACATTGAAACGCGTTAGTAGATGGGACTACAAGTGTTGTGGATTTTCACATTTGGATTTAAATGGATGATTTTATGATAATGCTATGACAAAAGTACTGGTTTGTGAGTATATCCACCACCATTTTTATTAAATAAAATATGTATTGAGGATAATGAGCTAGGCCTATGCGCCCTCAGTGTTCTTCTATGCTTTCACTTAACTATAGAATGATATGTCACTTTTGGCAGTCTCCATATTTCTCCATAATTCTGCAGTTGAACAGCAGCCAACTAACAGAGAGCAAATAAATACTAGAGTATAAATAGTGCGCAATATCAACCTTAGTCTATTTAGATCAGCAGGTGAGGTTAAAAGACAAATGTCATGGTATAATAAAATATATAAGTGCTTGCGTGACAATCCCAGGTGCACAAAAATATATATATAAACTTCAAGTTACAATGAGGTTGTAACCAATTTAATAAATAAATAAATACACAATGTGTTAAAAATAAATACAATGTGTTTTAAATAAATAAAGTGCTTCAAAATGTGAGTAAAAACAAGTATGTGTTATAATGTGTCAAAGAAAGGAAATATCCAGTTTATGCCAGTGATGCATATGGGGATATATAAATTCCAAAAGCCAATACAGGCTTGACCTGATGGATTAGCTAATTAATTGATGAATTAATGGGTAAACGGCCGCCAGTTAAATATTATATTAATCCCATAGGTGATAGCAGTCCATTAAATGAGTTAGATAATTAATGAAATAACTCTTCACATCCACTAATGATATCCGGGACACAATTAGAAATGCCAGAGAAAAAAAAAAAAAAGAGAGAAAAAAAGAAACTTCCCTTTATGCTGGGAATGTAGGGTTTTTTTCCTTTTGGTTCCTCCTGATATCTTGCTTCGGTATGATATAAAAGAGAAAAAGACACAAACAAAAAACCATTGCGCAGCGCTCTATTCAACCATCAAACAAAGAAGATCTTTTAGGTGGTTGCCTACAGCTATACAACTCACATGTACCCAGTAGGTGTTTGCGCGTTCAGATCCTGCTAATGGTCAGGCTCAGATAGGGGGCTGTCAGCCCTTTCCTCCTCACTGTGCTGTGCTGTGCTGTGCTGTGCTTAGCACTGTCACTTGGGCTCCTCCTCCCGACACGTGTCATCACAGGTCACGTGACTTTCTCAAGGGAAAAAGAAAGTCCCTTGAGAAAGTCACGTGACCTGTGATGACACGTGTCGGGAGGAGGAGCCCAAGTGACAGTGCTAAGCACAGCACAGCACAGCACAGTGAGGAGGAAAGGGCTGACAGCCCCCTATCTGAGCCTGACCATTAGCAGGATCTGAACGCGCAAACACCTACTGGGTACATGTGAGTTGTATAGCTGTAGGCAACCACCTAAAAGATCTTCTTTGTTTGATGGTTGAATAGAGCGCTGCGCAATGGTTTTTTGTTTGTGTCTTTTTCTCTTTTATATCATACCGGAGCAAGATATCAGGAGGAACCAAAAGGAAAAAAGCCCTACATTCCCAGCATAAAGGGAAGTTTCTTTTTTTCTCTCTTTTTTTTTTTTTTAGCATTTCTAATTGTGTCCCGGATATCATTAGTGGATGTGAAGAGTTATTTCATTAATTATCTAACTCATTTAATGGACTGCTATCACCTATGGGATTAATATAATAATTAACTGGCGGCCGTTTACCCATTAATTCATCAATTAATTAGCTAATCCATCAGGTCATGCCTGTATTGGCTTTAGGAATTTATATATCCCCATATGCATCACTGGCATAAACTGGATATTTCCTTTCTTTGACACATTATAACACATACTTGTTTTTACTCACATTTTGAAGCACTTTATTTATTTAAAACACATTGTATTTATTTTTAACACATTGTGTATTTATTTATTTATTAAATTGGTTACAACCTTATTGTAACTTGAAGTTTATATATATATTTTTGTGCACCTGGGATTGTCACGCAAGCACTTATATATTTTATTATACCATGACATTTGTCTTTTAACCTCACCTGCTGATCTAAATAGACTAAGGTTGATATTGCGCACTATTTATACTCTAGTATTTATTTGCTTATTCTTTTAAGTGTAGGACACACTTTAATGGTGCAGCATATCATTTGGTCATCTTATCTATTTTATTTGGTTTTCTAAAACATTTTTAATATTTTTATTCTCCTATCAGCGCTTTAGTACTCACTTTGCACAACTAACAGAGAGACCTTCATCTGCTGGAAAATTGTAGCCAAGTTTCTACTGCACTCTGCTAGGAAGCCATTGTTGTGGGTCCAATGAGTCCATGTATTTGTTTTACACGAATAATGCTATTGGGCTCCCGGCGAGCAGTTTAATTGGATGTCTGGAGTAATGGTCAGTCCTCACAGCTGTTTTTGTGTTTAACTGACAAATGTAAAAGGTCCGGTCAGTCAATATTCCCCCCTTCAAATGCCACCACAGAAGAGATTGCCCAGCAGCTGGCTGTAATTAAAGGGACAGTGTGCAGTAGAGGCAAGCTGTAAATATTTGCTGATTTCTGCTCCGAGAAGTACACAAAAGACAACTGTGAGGTCTGCTGAGCAGAAACATAACATAGGAAGAACTCTAAACCAACAGCAGGACCTAAACAGTGATTTAAAGGGAACCCTAAAATGATAGCCTAAAGGTTGTGAATGTCTGATATACAATGATGGCACACAATCCCTCTGTGTATGCACAAAGGCCATACACAGGATGAGTTAAAGTGGTATTGAACCCAAAAAACAAAAATGTAATACATCGTAGCTTAGCAATCATTACATGTGATGCCTGCATTCGTTTTCTTACCTTATTGCACCTAGTGATCCAGCCAGTAAAAGTTTTATATAAATGAATAAAAAATCATTGTAAGCACCGCTTTCAGTGTTAAGGTGGTGTCTCAATGCTCTGACTGCTACTTTGCCTGAACAGTTTGTACTGTTAAAGGAAGTTAAAAACTAACAGTTACTGGCAGGATCACCAGGTGAAAATAAATGGAAAAAAGCCTAGAAAAGAAAAGCAATGCAGCCACCACAACAAAGAATTGGCAAGTTGCAATCTAATACATTTTCGTTTTGGGATTTACCGCGTTATTTCCAGAAGCATTTTATCAACAAGCTGCTGCATCTGAGCTTTTCACTTACAGTATCCTATAAGAGGATCCGGATCAATGTATGTATGAGAGGCTTCAAATTTTAGATGTGAAATTGAAAATCAGGGATATCTTCAGGGACAAATAAACTTGTTTACTCAAATCTACTTTTCTGTACCAATCACAGTCAGTCCCCATGGCCTTTATTTTCTTCATGTATATAGTTCTGACATATTCCAGAGTGCTGTACTGGGAACACTGAGCCATTCATAAGTCTCTGCACCAGAGGAGCTTACACTCTAATATACCACCATAGTCACATACTATTACCTTTATATATATATATATATATATATATATATATATCTATAGGTTTGATATATTCTATAGTGCTGTACAGAGAAGATTTAACCATGCTCATTAGTCTCTGTACAGGAAAAACGTACACTTAGGCTCAGTTCACATCTGCGTGGTGCACTTTAGATTCACTGTATTTAACATGCATGTAAAATGATGCGCTTTCCTCAAAACGCTTTACTCAAAATGCACTCCGTGTAATGTGCGTTTTGATGAAAGTGCATCAAAGATGCAAGAAGCCAAAAAATGTTAATGCACCATACCTAATGTGAACATAAAACACATAGGTGTGAACAAGGCATTAGTATCCCCTCAACATCCTACTGACCCTAAAGAGAGACAACTGAGGAGAAAAAAGTGACAGTCCCTACAACTGAGGACAGCTGGGAGCTATACTAGCCACAAAGCCGCCATGTAGACCACCATGGCAAAAGGCAGGGGAAAGCTTGTTTACATAATATTTTCTAAGATCACAAACTCAACTTGGGACTTGGGACTTGGGACAGTCCTCCTAACTAAGGATAAACTCAGGTGTTTTTATCCCAATCTGAACCCACCTGAATGGCCCTGCCAGAAAGCGGTCATCTGTCCTTGGCAAAAACATATCCCGCAGCCGCACGTATACAAGGGGGGTCACTGGACTTGGCCTATCAAAAGGAGGTATTCCCTGCCCTGCAGCCACACTTATACATGACCCTTGTATGTGTGCAGCTGCGGGGAATGCCTTGGCTACATATGACTGGCCAAGGACAGATGACATCTTCTTGTCGGGAATGCACATGTGGGTTTGGACTAGGATCCAAACACACTTGAACTCACCCTTACGCTTAACCAACACTGCGTTTCTAAACAGGTCATGGAATTACTACTGCATGAAGGGACCAGTGCTGCAGATTTGTATAATTTTCCAACAGTCCACCAGACCGCACTCTCTTTAGCCTTTGAAGCAGCCGACGAAACCGGTCAGGTTATGCCAGAGTCCACCTCTATACTATGACCAATTGTCACCTACATGACAGCTATGGAACGGTATACCCTGCAATGGATGTCTTTTCCACCAATCCACGGATATCTGTGAACAGGACCTGATAAGTATACTTACGCTTTTCCTGGATGTGGGACCCTTTTTTTTTGGATCATCTTCTGTGCACTATTACTTTGGATCATAGTTGGTCCTCACAGGACTGGGACAGGTAGCTTGTGACTGTTGTGTAACCCTACCCAAGTTACAAACTTTGAAGTGTGAGGGAGGTTATTCAGGGTATGGAACTTGTGCCTTTTGACCAAGTGGTTACATCTATATAACACCATACACCTAGATCCCTGGATAGTGGACCTCCTCTGGACCACTACACCTTTGTTGGGTACACTCAGCTACCTTACCATCATTCAACCATATAATTTTCTATATGAACTATGTGAACCTTCATTGATTACATCCAGGAAGTGCATATTCTGGTTTGGAGTCAGTTAGTGAAAAGAACTATACTGGAACATCCGTTTGGAAGAGTATTAGCCCAATATCACTGGACCCTGCAGATACAAAATTCCCTATAGTGGCAACACGAGCCAGGGGGTGGGGCCAATACATGTGTTTTGTCATTTGTAGTCATTGTCATATATATATGAGGTGGACATTGCTTTTTAACATGAATGAATGAATGTTACTATTTGATTGGTACCGATTTTAATCTTGGTTTTTCTTAATTATAACACTAATGCCCCGTACACACGAGTGGAATTTCCGTTGGAAAAATCTTGGATGTTTTTTCCGACGGAATTCCGCTCAAGCTTGGCTTGCATACACACGGTCACACAAAAGTTTGCTGAACTTTCGCCCGTCAAGAATGCAGTGACGTACAACACTACGACGAGCCGAGAAAATGAAGTTCAATGCTTCCGAGCATGCGTCGAATTGTTTCTAAGCATGCGTAGGAATTTTGCACAACGGAATTGGTACAGACGATCAGAATTTTTTCAGATTAGAACTCTTTCCGACCGAAAAATTGAGAACCTGCTCTCAATCATTTGCTGGCTGGAATTCCACCAGCAAAAGTCAGATGGAGCATACACACGATCACATTTTCGGACCAAAAGCTCTCATCTGACTTTTGCTGGCGGAATTTCCGCTTGTGTGTATGGGGCATTAGTGTGTTAAGTTATTTTGAGGGGACAGCAAATTTACACTGTTATACGAGCTGTACACTCACTACTTTACATTGTATCAAAGTGTCATTTCTTCAGTGTTGTCACATGAAAAGATCTAATAAAATATTTACAAAAATGTGAGGGGTGTACTCACTTTTGAGATACTGTATATCCTTCTTGTGGATACAGTGAGTTGTATTAATATTTTTTTGATAAGGGATGGTTGAGCAAAATCAGGCTTTTTATCATAGTTGGAGTAACAGGTTCTTTACTGATTGCGCCCATCCTAATCCTTACCTTGAGCACAACCTCATAGGGATATTTTGTATTCTTATAATCTTGTACAAGGCAGTATCCTGAGGGCCATTTATTATTTTTAGTGCTTTAGAAGGAGGTATTCCCTGCCCTGCAGCCACACTTATACACAGGGCCGCTGATAAGGAAATACAGCCAGCCCTACTGTATTGGGCCCAGGCCTCATCAGTTCAAAAGGGGGGCCCTGGAACCTGCCAAGTAGGAGGTCCAGCAGTACTGCCTTATTGCTGAGATGTGTGACTCTTGTACAGTGCTGTTGGCTTCTACTTTTCTTTTCTTCCTCAGGGTGCACTGCTGGAGGATCGGTTCTAGTATCTGTGTCCCCTGCTGTCTGGGACCCCTGCGTGTCTCTTTCCCCCCCGCAGTGCTGCCGTTTTCCCTCTCCTGCCGGCAGCTGCTGAGAGCACACAAGTGGGTCATTTCAGGATGGCGAGCATGGGAGAACACACCACCCAGAATGAACACTGAGTAATCAGATGCAGATTTTGCCTTTGTGCTACTATTCACATGAATGGGTCTAATTCAACAGGGGTACAATTTCTACCATGGCTGTAAAGCATAGTATATAATATAATTGATATTTTCGGTAGGGGGGGGCCCAGTCAGGTAGGCTGTACGGGGCCCCCATAATTTCTATCAGCAGCCCTGCTTATACACGAACCTTGTATATGCGCAGCGACAGGGCCTCTTTGCATATGATATTGTGGCTGGATGTGGGAGGACTGTGTTATAGGAATCCATTCCAGCATGACTGGCAACAGATTGAGCCTAGAGGTATGAGGAATAAGTAGGCAGGATGTACAGGATGGTTGGTAGAAACGCATGAGCCTCAAAGGGATTGTAAAGTAATAAAAAATAAAATAACAAACAGGTTTATACTTACCTGCTCTGTGCAATGGAATTGCACAGAGCAGCCCCAAACCGCCTCTTCTCAGGTCCCCCTGCCGATGCTCCTGGCTCCTCTTTTTTTGCGAGTGCCCCCAATAGCAAGACACTTACTATGGGGGTACTCGTGCAGGCTCGATGCCGAGCCGTACTACCTGCGTCTATAGACCCAGACAGCACAGCTCAGACATGCCCTTGCTCCCTCCTAACTGAATTTGACTGAGAGCTTCCGCTGCTGCCTGTGAGTCCCTGTGTGAAGAGGGAGAGAAGAGAGAAGATGCAGCCGGCACAGTGCTGGATTAATAACTCAGGTAAGTATAAGGTGGGTGAGGGGGGCAATTCTACTACCTAAACATTTTTACCTTCATTCAATGAAAGAATGACTGTAAAAAATGTTTAGGCTTTAGAACCACTTCAAGCCCCTATTTACAACAGATTCCCAAAATGGAAAACATGAGCATTTTGTCACTTGTCATCTGTTGCAGGAGGCTTGACATGAGTTTCTTTGGTGCAAAATTGCCCACAGACCTTAATTGGGGCACTTGAACGTGCCTTTTTCAAACACTCCCATTTAAAAGTATGGATCTAAAAACACACAATTGTGCTCCTATACTACAACTCCCTCTTGTAAGACCATTATATTACCTCTCTTTTCCATGTATCAGACAATCCCACCCTTTAACTGTATTGCATTTCAGGATAACTGGCTGAACTGGTAAACTGTTGGTAGACTAATTACCGATTACTGCAGTAAATGACAGGACCCTTTAATTGTTTTACCCAGAGATCTTTAAGGTACACCTCTGCATGAAGCAACAAATGAAGCTTGCCTTTTACAAAGCTGCAGAGAAATGTTTCTGGCATACATGCTGGGCTCTCGATAAGTCAGTGCCAGGAGGGAAACATAGTACCAGCTGCCCTCTCACTCCCACTGACCCTAAGTCCCACCACACGTTGGTCCATCCCACCATTTATCATAATGGGTCATATAGAGCCAACAGAATCTTTGCGGGAAGAACTGCAGATCTCATGCAACAAAAGCAGACTTCCGGGTGAACTACAAAGTATTGAGAGTCGATTGAAGCTATACAAGCGGCAATACTGCTCCAGAAGCAGACCGCACACTGCAGCACTGAGCCACATCAAATGGAATGGGAGATGTGAAGCTTGAATGAAAAACCGTATAATCTGTACTTCCAACACTCAGAGCTTCCAAAAACACAGCAGAGCCAGCTTCAAAGGACGTAAAACAACGCGCGACAACCAGAGTGAATTCCAGGGCCTTAACTAAGAAATACACACATGAAATATGCATCTGTGTTCTGTAATAAATAAAAAGAGGCCTGCCTTTAATGTCAATACTAAAATGGCTTATAGAAATTATCCCGGTGTGAATGTCGACAAGCAGCACAAATCCAACCAACGCCATCCTCTGCCTAATTGCATAGCGTTGTTCTGAGCTAAAGGATCACCTTGGAAGTGGATGATGAAAGGGAGTTCTGATCAATTGAAAGTGCCAAAGAAATTTGTAGAATTACAAACTGGTCTCTCCCCGGAAAATCTGTCACAAAGTAGCCTTAAAATAAATGTCTTATTTAATTGGAATTCTGAGTTGGAGCAAAATTTCAGTATGAAGTTCAGCACACAGAGTATGTATTTCACTGATTTAAGTTTTTATATTTTGGGGAGTTTTTCTCCTTTATTGTGTATATGAATTGCCCATTGACGGCTTTTAAACAGGCCATAGACACCCATTTCTACCAATATTTCTGTGTGCTGTGTAAACCATGTAAGCACACTCCATTCTCAGGAATAACACTGCGTGTTTATCTGACAGGATAAAGGCACTCCTGACAGATACTGGAATATAAAGTAAAATCAGAAGACATTTAAAAGTGTCTAAAATGAAATGTCTGACCTCACAGGGAACTGAGCCCTTCCCTTTATTAGCCAGAAAATCAATTTCTATGTGCCTTTCTAAAACTAGTTGAGCCTTGTTTCTAAGGGTTTGACCGCCCTAACATCAGGACTAAGTCCCCCAAATGCCATCCCTATTTCCAATAAGAATGCCATTCGTGGGCCACTGAGGCACTATCATTGGCCACAGGGGTGGCAGTTGTTCAAGTCCAGCTTTGAACTCAGGGAAGCCAGTCACTTACAGAAAGATTTAAATTTGTTTCAGAGAAGCACACATAGGAAGCTGTCTGCTCTTAGGCAGGACCTTACATGGGTGACAAGTCCTTGCCAGATATGAACATTCCTAAAAATCTTGAAGCAGCTTACAGCTAAGACACACCATATGTGAATATGATGGAGTATCTTTCCAAATGATCTGAACCTTTAGTAAAATTAATCTTGGCTGTACAAATAGAAAAAAAAGAGTTTGAAGCGAAAATGTAACTTTAAGAAAAAAAAAAAATCCTCCACGTACAGCTTTTATTCTAAGACTCCTCTGACAACATCACAGGATCAGAATTTGAACTCTAGTTTATGGCCTCCTGTGCATGCCAGAGCTGAGCATGTATAAACCGGGAGCAGAAAAATCAACCCCCCTGATGCAATAGGGCTTTCCCTACAATGATCCTGCAAGATCCATGCCAGTGTGAGTGGGTATCATTTTTGAGGGTGAAATATTTTCCCCTGTCAATACCACAGCAAGAAAGGTAGTGAAAGGTCTGCTCATTTTTCTTTTTTTCACTTAGTGATGTCATCAGCTGAACATAATATGACTCATGGGAAAAAAGTTTAGGCTGTCTCAAACCAAACTTTATCCACTGTCTCCCCATAACAGATATGACTAACAGGTACTCAAGGCCCCATCACAGACATGACTGATAGGTACTCGAGGTCCCCCATCACAGATGTGACTAATCAGTAGGTCCCCATCACAGACATAACTGACAGGTACGCAAAGGAAGAAAAGGAGCCAAAGCTAAAGATAAGCATTCAGGTTGTGGGGGGTCTCTGATGCAGCCTGTAATCTGGAGTGATCTCTGCTGTAATGGATTCCTCCACTTTTTACGAGAAGAGAAACACCAATGCAAAACCAAATCATGAAACTTAACCTATTTTAACTATGACATGATTTGCTAAATTTACAGACTTTTTGGGTTTGGTTTCAATTTCAACATTTTAGTTGTTTCCAAAAGAAAAATCTACCTTGTAAATGCAATGAGTGAATTGCTGTTTCCATCCAGTAAACCATACAAAAAATACATGTCAAAAAGATCTTTCAGTTTATGTTGTGTTTTTTTTCATTTTAAATCCCACCCTAGCCAAAACATTTGACTTTTAGTTTAGGTCAGATTGGGGAAGGGTTAGAACCTCAGTAAGGTTTTTGTTCACTGGGTAGATTTTCCCTCACTCCCTGCTTTGGTGAAAGAAGGTAAAAGAAAGAGGTTGACTCTTCAAAATCCAAGTATTCCATTTGGGTGGAAGGAACCTTTAACCACAATTCAGGAAAAGTATGGCATCGCACCCATTGTAATATCACAAGCAAGCAATAAATGTCCCATAAAACATTCTCTCCTGCTGACTAGTAGTATCATAATGTTCATCGGTTATTAAAAAAAATTACCAATCTCTCTCTTTAAAACTTAAACTTTATGACTTATTTTCCAACCTTTTGAAGCCCATCATGGTACTAATCATTTCCATGAAGAACCAATCTCTGCGCTGATTACATCACTGAGCACAAAGTGAACTTAAAACAACAGGAAATGTGATGGGAATTTGAAAGATGATAAAAGGGAGAAAGTACATAAAACAAGCTGGCAGGAGAACAGCCCTGGAAGAGAAATCTTCTTAATGGGTTCACTTAATAGACACATACACTGAGGCCGGTGATCGGAAACATATGGTGTATAGGGGAAAGGGGGTGGGGAGGGATGCATAGTAAAAATAGGTGCTTTTAAATTGGCCACACATGTCTTCCTTCGTCACAAAAGCAGCACGCGCCTCATCCTGCCAATTCCCAAAACCATATGGAAGATTCAGCGGTTGCTTTGGTGTAATATTTACCAAACAAAGATGATTTTTACCAGAAGGTGGTGCCAGAGACGATTACACTATGGAACCAAAGAATCGGCCAGCTGCCATGACCTAATGTCTTCTGCACCCCTGGGGAGGGCCATAAAGTCTGGGTGGTGACAAGTCTTTCTTTCTGGAGTTCAAAAATAAACTATGTGGCCTACAACCAAGAAAATCACAACTAACTAAAAACCAGAAACTCCAGTTGGATGTCGACTACATGCAAACCACAAGAAGCGCAATCTTCCAGCAGCTCTTCATGAATTGAGGGAATCTTATCCAATAAAGAGGAACTCTAGAGCCAACATACATTCATTATTGTTTAGGAATATACTAATCATCTTGTTGTAGGCTGGCTTCCAAGTGGAATATGCAATAAAACTGGTGCACATCTTTGGCCAAGTTCCTTGTTTCATCAACTAGAATGATGTCATGGAGTGGGAAGGATTTGTCAACTTTTTTCATGTCAAGGACTTAAGGACTGCCTCTTTCATGAAAAAAAATTTTATGACACACAACAGAAAGTTGGCTAAGGAAAGGAAATTAGTCATATACAAGCAAAATGTTGAGAACTAGAAGTTTACTGATACTTTAGGACAAGCTACCGAGATATAGGTTTTAACTGGTCAGGCAGTGAATTCCTGGGAAACTTTGACTGATTCCCACTACAGCTGTGGCTGTCCTGAGTGCTCCCATTTCCTCCCACAATCCAAATCAAGCAGGCAGGTTAGACAACAAGTCTACACTCTGGTGTGTGCGCTCTTGTTCTCTAAACACCACTGCTGAGTACGTTGGAGCTATATAAATGTATAATAGTGTGTGACTATGGTGGGGGAACTCCTGTTGTGCAGTGTCAAATGTGAATGGTTTAGGGCTCTCTGTATAGCACTGCAGATCATGTCAGAGCTATATAAACACATTATAATAATAATAGTGTGTGGCTATGTTGGGGGCATGGTCGGGAATATGTCAGATCCACAAAGATAAATAAGGAGATGACACTAGAAATACAGTGGCAATAAAGATGTGAGATGACTATAGCGTAAAATAAAGTGGCCTCCATATAGCTACAAGGTTACACACAGGAGATTAGCTATAATGACATTCCTGGGGAAGGTGATCCAGAGTGGAGCTGAGTATGCCTTGCCGCAGGCACAGCCATCACCTCCACCAGCAGACTCCATGGAGAGGTCACGGCTCTTTTGAAATCTGATGCCACCAGGAGAGAGATGGGAAAATTCTTTTGGGGAAAAAAAATCATTTTTACACATCATAGCTGCAGAAATGTCTCATATTCAGCACTGCTTTGTGGGATTTAAAGGATTGATAACCCTAAATCACTGCTTCATTTAAATTAAAAACTGGATTAAAAAACATTTCCAGATGTAAATGGTTTACTAGAGCTGATGATAATTGAAAGAAAGTTGTGGTCCTGAGGGGAGATTTTCATACACACAGGTTTCCTGTCTGGGAATCCCCCTGCATTGGGACAGGCAGCCTCTGTAAGCCTAAAATGGCTGATAACAGGGAAAAATTGCCTGCACTTAGCTTTATCATAGTCTGACTCATCCCAGACCCTGTACAGATGTGAGGGATTTGTACAAGCAAATATGGTAATGAAATGAGGAATCCCTGATCATAAATGTAACCAGGATTCCAGGTTTATAGAGCCTTTAAAGACAGAGAAACCATGGCCCACATACAGGGTTGGTTGATGCTTTCACCAACTAGTGGACATATGGTACCAAGGCGTCCTTTTCAGTAATAACCCTCCCAGGGGCTGCTGGAAGGAGTACTATAAAATTAATACAATCGAACATTTTCTTTTCCATTCTTTTTCCATTTTCTTTCTATCTTATTGAAAAGTAAAAAAAGTCATCTTATCTTCTAACAAGATGTCAGGATGTTGAAATGAGCATTTACAGTAGCAAAATAAAACATGTATAATTTTAGAACTCTGCGATTGAATTGTCTAACAGTTTTACTGTTGACTTCCTTTACCACCTCTATAAATGACCTAAATAGTCACAATACCACATTTATACCTAGAGAAGTTCTTACTTCATTATGCATTAAATTGTTGATAAAATCTAAATCAGCCATCTCTTCAGTATGAAGAAAAAAAGCATCCAAGAAGTACTGGGACTTGATTTAAGTTCATACAAAAGTAGTCTTAGGAGCTCCCTGGCTCAAGTTAGGCTTCTCACAGACAGGGCAACCCTCCAGTGGGTTACCCCAAAAAATCATGTACCAATGCAAGGAGTGCCAAACCAAATGATGAAAGAGTTTATTAAAATTAATTCATTGGTTTACACTAAAAAACAGCGTGTTTTGGGGGCCAGTAAACCCCCCTCAGTAGGGGTTAAGTTTAAAAAGGAAACTTAAATAGGCTCATAATATGGTTTTCCAAAGTGAATCTATGCAGGGAAGTTTATTGCTGGACTAGGAGACTAGTAGCATCTGTGATAGGTCAGTCAAGTCCAGTCTGAATAGCAAGTGCACCCAGATGGGATTCCCTTTGGGTTATGGCACTTTGCGACCCATTTGCTTTATACCAACACAACTTAAATTGTTAAAATATTTGTTTTTATTCTAAAATGTCATATCACTCTAAAATAGATCAGTTACTGCGAAAAAAGGCAAAATTCAAGCCAAAAATTTTTTTATCTGGAAAGAGTGGGGAAGAGTTAAACCTCTGTCGGGTTTTTATTCACCATCTTTGTATGTCCTTTTAACCAGTGTCACAGTACCAGAAATTGATGGGAAATCCAAATGTTACAGCTATTACCAGAACAGGAAGTGGGAGAAATCTTCCAAATGGTCACCTTTGTCCTACTGGAAACAGACAAAAAATTTAATCTCCTCACTTTCGGAAGATTTAACCTACTTCCTGTCATGTCTTTGGAACAGGAAATGAAGAATGAAGTATGGGGGGCACAGTCAGAAATAATCTTACAGAGGATCTTTCCCTTCCCTGTTTAAGTATAATTTCTCAGCAGTCATAGAGGTCTTTCTGACTATTGTTGGATAGTATAGTGAGAGGAAAATTCTGTCCTCCTGCAACAAAGTAACTTATGGATCAATTATTGGAATTTAAATGATCAAAATAATTAAATATATTCAACATGCAGAAATAACATATATGTTGCAGAGTTTGTAAATAGCTAAAATACTCAGGAAAAAACATTGGATATTAAACAATTATGAAAAATTGTGACCCATTTTTGTCTCTGCATTCCTAGAGATACGAGTGTCTCCCTTAGGGTCACACCTGAAAGGATCCTGGTCCTTTCCCTCCCTGTGCAGATTGCATTACTATACATTGTATTGTACATTAAACCCACCCAATAAAGGCTGCAGGTGACATCTAAACCATTTTTAATGAAGATGTTTAACACAGCAATGGCATTCTGCACTCAGCAGTACCCACGTTTTTACCTTCTGTCAGCGCAGCACAATCAGAATAATAAATGTTTTCAGATTAGCTGTTGTCACTTACTGCACTTTGCATTCCAAACATTGCCTCATCAGTAAAAGGCAACAACGCTTTTTATTTTCTAACCTGTAATACATTTGTTACTTAGCAGAAGTAGATACAGATGTTGTAGAAATAATAAATATAGCAACAGAGGTAAATAAAAATCTGCCATATATAAAACAAAAACACAATATTATTAAACATATGCAAAAAAACAAACTCGTCTTTCTCTGTGATCTAAAACCTATAAGTTCTTAACTAAGCAGGACAGGAATAATGCACTGCAATGAACACAGCTGCACACATCAGCATTATGCAGAACTGCCCTGGGCTATTCCAGAATTGGCCTATAGGTGGAGCAATATGCTAGTTTCACAAGAGAAGTAATAAAAGCAAAAAAAAAAAAAAGTTTAAACTTTGTAAACTGGCTGCAGGACAATCTAAAATTACATGTCAGAAAGTGTTCACGGAGCAGGGTATGAAGAAATGAAGAGGTGAAGAGGGGAAAGATGTTGAAAGTTCTGCTGAAGGGGATGCAGCAGAGAAGACAAGGCTGTATTAAATACTATGCCCTTACATGGGCCTCCTATTAAATGAGACCCAGGGGAACATAAACTGCTAAAAACTTCTGCACAGCTAGAATCACTTGGCTGCTCAGATTTGAGGCTTGGCAAATGCAGTCAGCACTTAAAGCAAATTTAGAAAGCAACTGGAAGTTTTTTTTTTTGATAGGCTCCTTACCTGCATGGCACTGTGAACATATAAAGCTTAGAGCTACAAGAAGGGACAAGTCTCTCCTCCAACTTCTCCGTTTCCACCTTGTATGTGAATCCATGCTCATTACCTCCTCTGCTGTGGGGGGCCAATTCTTTAAGATTCAGGGGTCCTTAGTTCAAATCTTGGAATGAAAATAAGTTGCAGAAATAAAGGGCAAAAACCCTTGCAGCAATTACAATTTCTATAAAGCCATTAGATTGTATTTTTTTTTTGGGGGGGGGGGGTGACTGTGCTTTCTGGGGAGCTCAACTAGAATGTGCCTTCAAAACCCCCAGCTCCTCCTGCACCCTCTTCCTTCTCTCTCCTGCCCCTCTTCTCTGGTCTGGGGTCGTCTTGAGAAGTGATGCCCCCTTGTCGACCGAATAGAGAGTGAAAAACCTTTTTAGGCAGATGTAAGAACTGTCAGTCCCAGGATGGGACAGCGAATCGGAGACCAGGGAAGCTGCAGGATCTGCCTACTTTCACTGGGATCAGGAAAAGGGGGAGAGAGGGGTGGGGAGGTGGTGGAGGAGGGAGGAAAGTTTGTGTTAAGAAAGAAAAAAAATAAAAAGTTTGGAGAGAGGAGAAAGTGTGGGACAGGAACATGGAACATGCAAAGTGTGCAGAGGGTTAAATCTATTGCATGCCAAAATCTGCAGTCCTTTTTTTTCCCCCATCTCCTACAGGCAAGACATTTTTGTGAACAGATTTTGCTGTCCTGGGATAGAGAGACAATTCAAGGGAATGCAAACAGAGCTGGACAAAGCTGCAGCTTATTTACAGCCTGTGAAGATTTGGTTAAACAGCTGTCACGGCAGGGGGCTCTGATTGACACAAGGGATTCTTAAGAGGTTTTGCAGCAGCGGTGGCATGTGATGCCAGGTAGTCTATGTCAATGTTTCCTCTGATTCAATGGAAGATGGATGTTTAGCCTCTTTTATACTGTAAACGTCCTAGGAAACATTCACAGGATGCATTTCTTTGGCTGCAATGCTTTGTGGTCACACAATTCCCAAAACCTTGCATAAAAAATAAGCCCCTATACCAGGGAACCAAAAAGAAAACTCGTCTTATGCTTGTTGGCTTTAAAAAGGGCCTTGATGTACAAATATATACAAAGTACCTTTGTACTAGACATATATCACCCTGAATACCCAGCACATCTGTTTCTAGCAATCAATATCTGTATCCAAGTATCTCTGGATACAAGACCTGACGATGACATAAATCCAGCATGTCTTCTAGAACTGTTCTAAAGGAAGGCTTGCGCAAGCGTTTACAGGCGTTTGTGTATTAGTTAATTTCATTGGCCAGAATAAATCATTTATTATGGCCATTAAAATGAATAACTCACTAAATGCACCTAGCTTTGACACGTTTAGAAAGTGTTTGCAAGTGTCAAGCGTTTTTTTCTGCCCAAACTCTGCTGCTCCTGGACGGACTGGCAGAGAGTTTTTTTTTTCTTGCCTTTAAACTCTCCTGTCACTAAACGCTGCTAAAAGTCTATGTGTGCGTGGACACACAGGCTAATATGCAGGGAGAAAAAAAAAAACGGAAGCCCCTAGGAGCAGCTGTAAAAACGTCCTGTGTGCATGAGACCTTATACTGTAAAGAACCCCTCTCAACTAGAGATTGACCTTATAAACCAAAAACTAATCAGCCCAAAGGGACTTTCAAGATAAGACAACAATACACATTTTTGTAATAAAAAAAACTTTTATTCAATACAAAAAGGTTAAAAGAAAGACACCTAAAAAGTATGTGCTATACAAAGAGCATAATAAATCAGTTTACAAAATCCACAAAGGGCTATTGTTACGTATTAGTGCGCCTGTATAATTGTTTTACAATCATATATATGAATAAAGATGTATTGGCACACAGACACAGTTTTTGTTTTATCCAGCTGTATCAACTTATAACATCCAAGTGAAAAATATAACACCAACATGTCAGAAAAAAATTCAAAAAAAGAATCAATGAGTTGGAAAAAGGATCACCCCCTTGTTTCAGTATTTTGTTGGACCGCCTTTTGCTTTAATTACAGCCTTTTGTCTGTTGGGATATGTCTCTACTAACTTTGCACATCTAGACTTTGCAATATTTGCCCACTCTTCTTTGCAGAACTGCTCAAGTTCAGTTAAATTTGATGGCGACTGTTTGTGGAGTGCAGTCTTCAGGTCATTCCACAGATTTTCAATAGGGTTTAAATCTGGGTTCTGACTAGACCAATGAAAGACATTCTTTTTTCTCCTTCAACCACTGTGTGATAATTTTTGCTGTGCTTTGGGTCATTGTAAGGTAAACCTTTTCCCATTGACAACTTTCTGACAGAGGGCAGCACATTTTCCTCATTGATTCTTCCTTCTATCCCGACAAGTGATCCAGTCCCTGCTGCAGAGAAACACCCCTGTAACAGGATATTACCACCTCCGTGCTTTACTGTAGGAATGGTGTTATTTGGATGGTGAGCTGTATTGGATTTCCGCCAGACATATCGTTTGGTGTTGAGACCAAATAATTCAATTTTAGTCTCATCTGACCATAGCACTTTTTCCAAAGTTCAGTAGCGACTGCATGTAACCTTTCTTAACCACATCAATACAGTACACCTATACCCCCTTCCTGCCCAGACCAATTTTCAGCTTTCAGCGCTCTCACAGTTTGAATGACAATTACTCAGTCATGCAACACTGTACCCATATGAAACTTGCGTCCTTTTTTTCACACAAATCAAGCTTTCTTTTGGTGGTATTTAATCACTAGTGGGTTTTTTATTTTTTTGTGCTATAAATAAAAGAATATATTTTGTGAAAAAAAAATGCCTTTTTCTTTGTTTGCCATAAAATTTTGATAATTAGTAATTTTTCTTCATAAATTTTGGCCAAAATTTATACTGCTACATATCTTTGGTGAAAATAACCCAAATTAGTGTATATTATTTGGTCTTTGTGAAAGTTATAGAGTCTACAAACTGTGGTGCCAATCACTGAAAACTGATCACATCTGATCAGTCCTTCAGTACATCAGGTGAATCTTTTCTTCAATTTCTTGAGACACTAACAAATCAGGAAAGTACAAATACCCCCCAAATGACCCCTTTTTAGAAAGCAGACATTCCAAGGTATTAAGTAAGTAGCATGGTGAGTTTTTTTTAAGGTGTCATTTTTTACCACAATTCTTTGCAAAATGAAGATTTAAAAAAAAAATTGAAATCGTCATATTATCAGGTTATTTCTCACACAAATTACACCCCAAAATAAATTCTGCTACTCTTCCCGAGTATGGCGATACCACATGTGTGAGACTTTTACACAGCCTGGCCACATAGAGAGGTCCAACATTGAAGTAGTACCTTCAGGCGTTCTAGGAGCATAAATTACACATCTCCTTTCATTCCCATCACACTTTTGAAGGTCCTTGAGCATCAGCCCAGTGGAATTAACCACAAAATTACCCCATTTTGGAAAGCAAACACCCCAACATATATTCTATGAGGCATGGGCTGCAAAATGGTACTCGGGTACTCTGATGGGCTGGAGACAGGTAACTTCATGAGCTGCAGACAGGTACTCTAATGGGCTGGTGACAGGTACTCGGGTACTCTGATGGGCTGGTGACTGGTATTTGGGTACTCATATGGACTGCGACAGGTACTCGGGTACTCAGATGAACTGTGACAGGTACTTTGATGGGTGGTGACAGGTCCTCTTTATTGGGGGGGCAATCAGTGTGATTGGTGTACACTGTAAGCGGTAACGAGATGTTACTGCAATCTCCTTCTCACACATGATCAGTGTGCGAGGAGGAGAACGCGGTAACATCTTGTTACCGTGGTTTGTTGACATTTAGTGATCGGCTGTTAAGGGATCACAGCCGATCACGTGGTAAACAGCCACCGGCCAATGGCTATTTACCAGCGTCAGTGACGAGCAGTGTTCCCGGGAACACGGCGCCACCGATGTGCATGCGCAGCACGCTCGAGATCGCACGCCGTGAAAAGTGAGGCGGTACCACCTGTGATCAGCCGTGACTTCATCACAGTCGATCACGTGGTAAACAGCCATGCCCAATGGCTGTTCGACCCCTTCAGTGTCGAGCGGTGTCTCCGTGACACGCCGCCACCGAAGGAACAGGGATACGTGCACGCGATCGCACACATTCCCTGTTTAAATGGAGGGACATCATATGACGCCCTCCCAGAACGAGAGCCACGCCGCCTGGCCGTCATATGACAGCTGGCGGGTGGCAAGCGGTTAAGGAGTGGCTTTTTTTCTTGCAAACCTCTCATACAAGCCACATTTGTGGAGAATTTGTGATATTGTTGTCACATGCACACAATGACCACTCTGTCATAAATTCCTGCAACTGCTTCAAAGTTGTTGTAGGCCTCTTAAAAGCCTCTCTGACCAGTTTCCTTCTGGCTTGTTTCATCCAGTTTGGAGCAAAGTCCTGATCCAGGGAGGGTCTGTGTTGTTCCAAATACCTTCCACTTTTTAATAATAGACTTCACTATGCTTCTAGGCATTGATAAAGCCTTTGAAATGTGTTTGTTATTATCTCCTGCCTTGTGCTTGTCCACAACTCTATCCCGGAGATCTTTTGACAGTGCCTTGCCACCCATAGATAATTGTTTGCTTCAGTTGCACTACCAGGGATTGAAATGCTTCAGGAAAACTCTTTTCATGCTAAGCTACATAAAATAACTACAGCTGAAAGGTGATTAGCTACACCTGATTGAGTTTACAAGTCACTTTTAGGAGGGGGGTTATCCCTTTTCCAACTCAGTGATTCTGTTTTTTTTTTTTGATATGTTGATGTTATATGTTTCACTTGGATGTTATAAGTTGTCCTGAATAAATACAGCTGGAAAAAACAAAAACTGTGTCCGTCTTCATTCCAGGCTGCAAATACCCAAGTTAATACCTACTGTATATAGTTGGATAGGACTTGCAAATTCTCAGTAGGTCCTGAGTAGTAATATGCAGAGTATAATGTCCCCCAGTGCTGCCAACAGGAATACTATCAAGTTCCCCTCTGTGCACCAGGGGAGGATAATGACAGAGTGAACACTGTGGATTTGTGGTTGGCTATGATCCACTCTTGCCCTGGATATACCCTATAAAGAGAAGGGGACTTAATAGCAGAACCATTTACAAAACTGGAGGATATTATAATCTGCAGATTTGTTTTTAGGACTTATTGAAAATTTGCAAGATATATCGAACTATTATATTACAACAATAGTTGCAGCTAATTTTGCTTTTTAAAATTTCTCTACCTACCCATATCGTGATGTTAAAATGGATCTATACACCCATGAAATCTAGATATTTATTGGTTGTTAGGTGGTCCTATATACTTACCTCTATAGCTCCTGGGGTCCCCCACCGTTTTCACAAAACTTATGGAGGGTTCAGTTGTAGTTGCTTATTGATTTTATTTCTGTGGCACACTATATATAATAAATACCAAGTGGATTTGTAAAACAAAATGCGCTGAGGTGCTCTGGGGCGAATATATCTTGATTCATAGCTTGGGTTGTAAAATTACTACACAGGCGTAATAACACACGTGTTACCGTAAGATATGTTCTGATTGGCCCTTTACGGAGGTTTCTAAAATTATTTATAATGCTCTATACGTCTAGCACACATTTGTAGGGTGTCTTTCTTTTAACCATTTGTATTGACTAAAAGTTAACACTTTTTTAACAATATTTCAATAAATTGTATTGTTATTGTACCTTGAAAGTCCTATTGGGTTATTAAGTTTCTGGTTTATAGTACATGAAGGATGAGATACACTCTATCAAGGGACACACCTCCAAGACAACCACTGCCTTGCTAAAGAAGCTGAGGGTAAAGGTGATGGACTGTCCAAGCATGTCTCCAGGCCTAAACCCTACTGAGCATCTGTGGGGCAGCCTCAAATGTAAGGTGGAGGAGCGCAAGGTCTCTAACATTTACCAGCTCCATGGAGGTGTGGAAGAGGACTCCAGTGGCAACCTGTGAAGCTCTAGTGAACTCCATGCCCAAGAGGGTTGAGGCAGTGCTGGGAAATAATGATGGCCACACAAAATATTGACACTTTGGGCCCAATTTGAACATTTTTTTACTTAGGGGTGTACTCACTTTTGTTGTCAGCGATTTAGACATTAATGGCTGTGTGTTGAGTTATTTTGAGGGGACGACAAATTTACACTGTTATACAAGCTGGACACTCACTACTTTACATTGTAGCAAAGTGTAATTTCTTCAGTGTTGTCACATGAAAAGATATAATAAAAGATTTACAAAAATATGAGGGGTGTACTCACTTTTGTAAGATACTGTACCTGTCAAACAAAGCCCTCTAGCGCTGCGCACTTCCATCTTCTTTTAGTCTTTCTTCTGAGGTCACTCTGCTGAGACACTTGAATGGCTAGGCTGCAATGACTTCACTCCTGCACTTGCGTATGGGAGTCACTTCATCATGGTACAGAGTGGTACCGTAAATGTACTCTGAGCTACAAATGCGTGGCTCAGTCTAAATTACCACTGGCAGGCAGGGAGAAGCATTTATGACAGAAGAGTCCATAAGGGTCTCTTCTGTGATAATAACCCGGCCTGTCAGCTTTTTTTTTTTGGAGAATTTAATTCCACTTCAAGGCTTTTTTCTGTATATGTTGGACACCTTATTCTTATTTTCCTACAACCTGCAGGGTAGGATTGCCACCTCATCCCTTTAAACCTAAACACATGAATTACACAGGTTCTGAGGCTAATTTCATACAGATAAGGCACCAAGAGAGTTTAATTACCATGTTAATCAGCCACAGAACCAGTGTAATTAATATGTGTTCAGTTTTAAAGGGATGAGGTGGCAACCATACTGCAGGGGTCCTTTTATTTATTTTATGATGCAAATAAGAACTATGATCTGGTCATGGGCATTTAAATATTGATATATTATTAGCAAGCTTTTGCTTACCTCTGTAATTTAGGCACACTGGAGTAATTCATCCTCAAAGATTGCTGTAGAAGCTTCTCAGCTTATATTTTATTTTCTCTCTATAGCTCAGCTCTTCCCTGCCAGCCTTCTAATTTCTAAGGCCCCATTCACACCTGAGCTTTTTGTAACTGGAAGCTCCATGCTCACAGAGAAAAACGCCTGAAGCCCAAGGCCCAAGGCCTGAAGCTCAAAAAACTTTTGAAGCTACCTTTGTAGAGATTCAAACAGATTGGTGCATTTTTAAAGCAGCTGAAAGCAGAAACGCTTTGCAACAAATGGTGTAACAGATGTTAGTTTTTTCTATTATATACATAATTGCAAAGTTCCAAAATGCTTGGAAAACGCTGTACAAAAAAACTCTAAAAAGTCACATACAAACACGAGACAAAACGCCTGTAAAAACAAACAAAAATGTGATGCTTAGGTGTGAATGCAGCCTAAATGTAAATACAAAGCAGGTGCACAGCCAGAAGAGTAAAGCAGAGTGCTGAGATCTAACTTAAAGAGGAAGTAAACCCTCCTGCCAAAAAAAAAAAAAAACACCCTGCAAGATAAAGGCATAATGAACTACTTACCCGAGAACGAAGCCCCTGCAGCCGTCCTCGTCTCCCCCCCCAGGCCACTGCCATGTCGCCTGGGGCTTTCTCCCGGGTATAACGGCTCCGGCGCTGTGGTTGGCCTGGGCCGCGATGACATCACTCCCACGCATGCGTGGGAGCCGCCGCAAACGGCACAGTACAACTGAAGCAACGACATGTATGTGCCATTGCTTCAGTTGTCTTAAGTGCGCATGTGGCGCATGATGTCGGCACATGCGAATACAGGGATATCTCCTAAACCATGTAGGTTTAGGAGATATCCAGTGCAGTTACAGGCAAGCCTAATTATAGGCTTGCCTGTAGTTTAAAGTGGTTGTAAAGGGTTTACAACCACTTTAAGCAACTTCACTGGTTCTATTGTGAGCTTTGGTGTTCTAGAGTCACAGCATATACTTTTATTTTATAAAATCATCAAGGTAACAGCAATACAATTAGTAGTTGTTTTTGATAGTCCAATACAAGCCTACTTGAAAAATCTTCCTTTATGAGTGCTGCCTGTCTGCTGGTCATCTCTTCCCTGGATTCCCTGCATGCTTTGCAGGTTCTCGGTTCATTCCTTGGCTTTATTTTCCATTTCTAATGTCTATATATCCCATGGTACCTTGCTGTCTGCAAACAGTTATTCCTGTACTTACCCCTCCTCTCAGTACCTCTGTATTTCAGAAGGCAGGCTCTGTGAAATGTGTGAGACAGCAATGCCTACTCACTATGCATAGCGAATATGTGTCACACAATTCGAGGAAGTAAATGTGTGGGGATCTTCACAAAGTAAGTTTACAAACCTTAAGATTATTCAGACTACGAGTAGGTTAGAAATAATTGAAATTGAGTGTGAAAGGGATATATAATTTTAGATTTTAACCACAGATACGCTTTAACCACTTAACAACCGCACTATAGCTGAAAGGTGGCTACAGTGCAGTCATCCAGTTCTGGGAGGGCATCTATTGAAGTCCTCCCAGAACCCCGCCCCCTCTGTGCGCCCGTGGGGCGCGCTCTGTGATCCCTCTGTCCTTTGAACAGAGGTGATTACAGATCGAGGTAAAGGGTCAATTATGGTGGTCCTTTAGCATGTGATCAGCTGAGTCCAATCACAGCTGATCCCATGTAAACAATAGCCAGTTATCGTCATTTCCTTTCCTCAGCACTGTTACTGTGTAAGGAGAGGAAAGCCGATAACAACCATCATGGTAATGCATACATTTACATTGATAATCAGGGCACTGACCATCAGTGCCCTGATTATCAGTGCAGCATATAAGTGCAGCCTATTAGTGCCCAGCAATGCAGCCCATCAGTGCCCATCAGCGCAGCCTATCAGTACCCATCAGTGCAGCCTATCAGTACCCATCAGTGCAGCCTTATCAGTACCCATCAGTGCAGCCTTATCAGTGCAAATTACTTTTTTGCTAAATTTTATAACAGAAACAAAGTAATTTTTTGTTTGTTTAGCAAGGAATACAAAACCCAGTGGTGAATAAATACCACCAAAATATAAAAAGCTCTGTCAGTGTTGCATGACTGCGCAATTGTCAAAGTGCGATAGCACTGAAAGCTGAAAATTGATCTAGACAGGAGGGGGGTGAAAGTCCACAGTGGGCAAGTGGTTAAAGAAGAATTGCTTGGTCTTTTCACACACACCTCAGTTCTCTCCGCAATCCCAGTGCGGGTGGCTTGCCTCAGGCAAGTGCTGGAATCCACAGTCAGGAATCCGCTAGCAAAGCATCTGTCTCCTTGCTAGCCTCAATGTCGGGAGGCAATGCGTCAAAGGGAGGGCACCCTGTCCGACATCACAGCTAGTGTTACAGAGCACCTAGGAAAAAAAGGACAAGGTACTACCTGTATTGCATCCCATCATGAATTGAATACAGTAAAAAAAAAGCTGATACTTCTTTAGGTATGAATTTCTCCACAGTGACTAACGACAGAGGTCAGTAAAGGCTTTATTTATAGCTCATATTTTTCAGTTTCAAATTTTAAGTTAACAGTTTTTAACCGATTTTTAAAAAAAGACCCATATAGGAAACTCAATAAAAAGCTGTTGACTTTAAAGTAAATCTGTCATTAATGCAATGCCACATGATAAGTTAAAAGCAGTTTTGGTGCTGCACCTTGTTTAATGAATGTCCTGTATAACTTAACCCTGGATCCAGTTAGCATACAAATAGTGTTGGCTTACTATCTGGAGCTCTGGTAAACTATTGCATTCCATATTGTAATGCACACCTGATCTATAGAAAAATGTATAAATTCCAGAACGTGCATCGGGTGCTGATGTCAGTTTTGCCACATTATTTTCACAAGCTTATACTGATGATGGGATTTTTGTTAAGGTCATGGCCATTTAGCAACCCATCACAAGCATTATAAGGTAGTCCAAATCACTCTCCTGCATTATCATTGCTTTGTCATTACACAAAATGAAACATTAGCAAAACTTCCTCATCAGCAGCTGTAACAATTGTGGCAGAATGTGGAGCTGTGTATCCCGATAGTGAGATCTCGCTGCTATCTCCAAGAGATAACAAGAAACTGGCAATTCAACCTGCAGCATCTCTCTGAAACTTAAATAACATCTTTGCTCTGGCATGACCTTTATCACAAACTTATCCATCATCCTAATCACTGTACATGTAAGTTTCAATGTGTGCAGGCACAGTGTATGTGACATACATAGTATAAAGTACAGCTGTGGACAGGCTATGGACATTCAAATATTTACATATTGTTAACAAACAGTATAACAATACAGTATATAATCTTTTAACCACTTCCCGCCCATAGGCGTCATATGACGTCCTGGACTTTGAGTGGGGATATCTGAATGATGCTTGCAGCTACAGGCACCATCCAGATATCATCTTTATCAGCCGGCGATGCTGTGCACCGTAAGAACAACCATACCGGCTGTTCAGCCACTTGACCGTTCTTACAGGAGGTGGGAGGGGATATCCCCCCGCTTCTGTTGCCCTCCGGTGCTTCTCCCGGGTCGCCCCCATGATCGACTTGAGCATTTTGAGCAGATTTCCGGTGACCAAATGGTCCCGCACTATGTGATGAACTCAGAGAAATGGATTTTACGGTAAGTACAAAAGAGGGGTGGGCAAAATAACCCAAGGCTAACCACAAGAGCCTTAACCAGGACACAGGAGCCTTAACCGGGTCACAGGAACCCCATCTGAAATAAAAAATGTTTAAAGAAAAAACACCCTTTGAGGGAACCCCCCTCTTAAATAGCAGCCTGCAAAACCTTGCGGCTAGGGAAGGGCCCGGTATCGATTCGAACCCATGTTCGAATCGAACATCGGGCGTTCGATCGCTCATCGAGCCCAGAACTATTTGGGCCGCTCGCATCAAATTCGTGTGATGCGAACGGCCCACAATGCACTGCGCCAGTCGCAGTGCATTGCTGGCTGATGATTGGCCAAGCATGCACTGTGACCCGCGCATGCTTGGCCAATCATAGAGCCAGCGGCGAGGAGAGCAATAATTGGCCACAGGCAGGATGCCTGTGGCCAATTATAGCTCAGGGGGTTTAGTACACGCTCCACACTATAAAAGGCCAGCGCGCCGGCAACCTCGTGTAGGGTGTGCCAGCGTGTCAGTGACATTATCTGCTGTGATCCATTCTCCAGTGTCTGACATTATCTGTGCTGTGATTATTAGGGGGATTAGTGTGTGCGTGCTGTTAGTACAGCATTGCAGTATCACATTAAAACACCTTTACCCTTATGGCCTGTTGTGTCATCTAAGGCAGCCATCTGCGGCTAATGAATTGCCGGTTCCCGTAACACAGAGAACAGTCATTCATTGAAAGTCATTGATAAAAAAAAGTCAAATTCAATTACCAGGCCCTTCCGGTCTGCTATGGATATTAAGGGGAACCCCGGCCAAAAAAAAAATGGTGTGGGATCCCCCTCAAAATCCATACCAGACCCTTGAGGTCTGGGATGGATTTTAAGGGGAACCCCGGACAAAAAAAAAAAAATGGCGTGGGGTCCCCCTCAAAATCCATACCAGACCCTTATCTAAGCACGCTTCTTGCTCTGATCTTCTCGTCCGGCATCTTCTTCCACAGCGTCGGCGTCTCTTCTTGGGCCGCTCCGCGCAATGGGAGGCTCCCACTGTGTGAGGCTTCGCTGCGTCTGACAGGTCTTTTATAACGGAGGGTGGGGCCATCTGGTGACCCCGCCCCCTCTGACACACGGGGACGTCATGGGGACTTCCCTATGGCTTTCCCCATGACGTCAGAGGGGGGCGGGGTCACCAGGTGGCCCCCCCTCCGTTATAAAAGACCTGTAAGATGCAGCAAAGCCTCACACAGCGGGAGCCTCCCATTGCGTGGAGTGGCCCAAGAAGAGACGCCGACGCCATGGAAGAAGATGCCGGACGAGAAGACCAGAGCAAGAAGAAGCGGATCGGAGGAAGAAGAAGATGGAAGGAGATGGAAGAAGATGCCAGAAGGAGAAGATGAAGAAACCGAAGGATGAAGAAAGGAAGAAGGAAGAAGACCAGAAGAAAGAAGATTTTAATAAAGGAATTGTCAAAGACCGTCTCCTGTCATTTTTACCATTTTTGTCACTTTTTTGTTGAAATGGTAGGGTACTTTTGTACCCCCTTACCATTTCACACAGGGGGGGGGCGGGATCTAGGGGTCCCCTTGTTAAAGGGGACTTCCAGATTCCGATAAGCCCCCCCCCCCCGCAGACCACCACAACCAATGGCCAGGGTTGTGGGGAAGAGGCCCTTGTCCTCATCAACATGGGGACAAGGTGCTTTGAGGGGTCACAGACCCCCAAAGCACCCTCCCAATGTTGAGGGCATGTGGCCTGGTACGGTTCAGGAGGGAGGGGGGGCGCTCACGTCCCCCCTCTTTTCCTGCGGCCTACCAGGTTGCGGGCTCGGATAAGGGTCTGGTATGCATTTTGAGGGGGACCCCACGCCATTTTTTTTGGCCGGGGTTCCCCTTAAAATCCATCCCAGACCTCAAGGGTCTGGTATGGATTTTGAGGGGGACCCCACGCCATTTTTTTTTGGCCGGGTTCCCCTTAATATCCATAGCAGACCTGAAGGGCCTGGTAATTGAATTTGGGGGGACCCCCACGCTTTTTTTTTTTTTTTATCAATGACTTTTTTTTTATCAATGACTTTCAATGAATGACTGTTCTCTGTGTTACGGGAGCCGACAATTCATTAGCCGCGAGTGATTTTAAATAGACACTTTGTGCAGGGACAGTTCTAAGCACGGGAAACATGCGCCCCTTCACAGGCATACTATAGACACCCCCAGGTACGAAATTTAAAGGAATATTACACTTTTATTGTTTCACATTAAGCATTATTAAAATCACTGCTCCTGAAAAAACATCAGTTTTTAAAAAAAAATTTGCATTGCTACATGTCCCCTGGGGCAGGACCCAGGTCCCCAAACACTTTTTATGACAATAACATGCATATTAGCCTTTAAAATTATCACTTTTGATTTCGAACGTTCGCGTCCATTGTAATTAATAGGGTTTTAATGTTCGCACGAACTTTAGGTCCGTTCGCGGGTTCTGGTGCGAACCCGGGGGTGTTCGGCTCATCCCTACTTGCGGCCAAAAGAAGCATCCGCATATCTACTTTATAGAATTTAGTGAAGGTATGCACTGACGACCAAGTGCCTTGCAAACCTGCGATATTGACGCTTGATAATGGAAGGCCCAAGAAGTACTAAGCGCCCGAGTAGACTGCGCTGTGACAGGATAAGGAGGAACCCGACCCTTAATAGAATAGGCCCGAGTCACAGTCTGTCTGATCCATCTGGAGATGGTAGCCAAAGAAGCAGCCAGCCTTTTCCTTGGTCCTTGTGTAACCAAAAAATTGAGTCTGACCTCCGAAAGGACTCGGTGGATTCCAGATACACCCGAATCGCACAAACCACATCCAAGGTATGCAAAGCAAAGTATGCAAAGCAAATTCCTTAGGATGAGCCGGCTTGGGACAAGGATGGCAACACAATGTCCTCATTCAAATGGAAGTCAGAGACAACCTTGGGCTTTCCACGTACGATGGTATCCCTTACTAGACGTCGATCACTGATCCCGACAGACCTCTATCTCTCAGTACCTGGCTTTCAATGGCTAGGCCATTAAAACCAGTTACTGCAAAGCAGGATGGAAGCTCAGCCCTCGGTACAACTGGTCCTCTTTTAGAGGTAGCTTCCAAGGGATGTTTACGGCCACTGGAAGACTTCGCTCTTGATCCTTTGTAGGCACCGCCGAAGAGGAAGGCGTTGGCCCCGCAGTGACACTAGGACGACTGAGCCGTCTACCAGAGGAACTTGCGAGATTGCCACAAGCCTCAGTTACTTCTTGTTGAACTTCACCTGCTGAAGGGGCCGACGTTTGAGAAAAAAAACTACTAACCTGGTCAGCATTCACTCCAGAGTCGGACCCAGGTAGCCCAATTTCCTGGACAGGGCTAGAGGGGACCTTGGGTAGTTCGGACGTCACCCGAACCTTTACAGGAATTATACCCACACAAGGAGACACAGGGCCCCCCGAAGTGGACAAATTCTATCCCCCTTCTTTGGTACCCCCAAAAGGTTCAATTCGTGGACCCCCTTGATGCTCACGAAGGAGGTCCATGAATCTGGGAACTACCGAAGATGTCCCCCCACCCCAGCAATGGGTGAAGGCAGACCTTCATGCTAAAGGAGTCTTGTCAGTGGATCCGGAGACGCCTGCTCTAGGCTTACCAGACCAAGATTGCTTGAAACTTCCCGGGGGAAGACTTGAGATATCTAATTCCTTTATCTGCAGCCCCGGGAGCCTGGAAAAATTTCTTATGGGCTGAGAAGGAAAGCCCCCCATCTGCGACGAGACTCCTTCCCTTTCCTAAATTGAGGCAAGAAGGTACTCTTTCCCCCTGTGACACCTTTAATGATGTCATCCCGAATAGCCCCAAACAGGCGGTTGCCTTGAAAGGGCAGATCAATGAGAGCTTTTTTAGAGGCTTGGTCTGCTGACCAATTCTTAAGCCACAGCACACGTCTAATCACCACCACTGAAATAGAAAGCTTGGACAGCACAGGAGCTGCATCCAAGGCTGCATCACAAATATAATGTAGTCCATGGACCAACTGGTCTGCTAAATCAACATAAGCAAAAGTTTGGCCCATTCAGTTAGGGTCTGGGACACCAGGGCCGAGGCCAAGACTGGACGCAATGCCGACCTAGCCATAGTGCCACAGCCTCCGCTTTCCTGTCAGCCGGGTCCTTAAAGGATGGGAATTCCTCTACTGGGATCATGGTTGCTCTATTTAACCTGGAAACAGGAGGGTCCACCACTGGTGGGTTAGTCCACTTTTTTAAAAGTGATTCTTCAAAGGGGTAGCATACTGAGAAACGTTTGGGGACCACAAAGGGTGATATTGGTTGTTCCCATTCCTTATAGGTAAACCTATTAAAATAAGGCAGATAAGGAAACACCCTTGGTGTGCGAGGTGACTTATGCGTACCAAAGGACGTCTGTGGCCCTGTCGGCCGCATTCCCAATCTTTAGAGTCTCCAGCACCGCAGTAATAAGTGCGTCCACCAGCACTTTTTCACTCACTTCTGTGACCGGAGAGGACTCATCCTCACTATCGGACGGGTCAGGGGGCGAGACATTAAACCCCCCTGGACGGACCACATCCCTGGCGGCATCAGGCTCAGAATCAGATGAGACAGACTAAGCAGGGGAAGGCGGGGGACGTTCCCTCCCAGGTCTTTGTCAAACGCTACTTCCACCCGGGATACTAATGACTCAAGGACCACAGTCAGCGCAACCATGGGAAGCTGGGGTTCCAAGGGACCTGCCACCTCCATGAGGGGATTAGTGGTTGAGATGTGACCCTGAGGCTCCATAAAAGGAAGAAGACCCCAATGGTCAGGGTACCCATCAGGAGAGAGCGAGATACACAAGGACCCCCAAAGACTCCCCCCTACCAAACAGAGGAGCACCGCAATTCGGTCCCAGCAACACCAATGTTGGCTTCCATTTCATATATCCCGGGACAGGAAGAGAAGCATAGGAGAGGAAGAGGGGGAGCTCTGGCATCTCCACAAGGTTCTGGTCATCTCTAGAGTCTAACTAGACTAACGAAAAATGGCCGCTGTGACATCATTGGCTACACAAACATGGCCGCCAGCCAGACCAATGGAAAATGGCCGCCGTGACCTCATCAGCTACACAAACATGGTCGCCAGCCAGGGACCAGCCAGACCCCGTGATGTCATCAGACCACCCAAAAATGTCCGCCGGCGGTTTGACATGCGGAAGCATGCTGGTAGGATCCTCTCTGTGCTTCCAACATTGTTGCACCCTCTGCAAAGGGACCCCCTTCTAAAAAGGTACTGTACTCCACCAGGCAGGGTGAACATTTAATGGGACACTGCTATGCACCCTGTACTGGGACCCCCAAACTGCACACTACCTCACACTGCACACACAGCAGGGCATGCACCTAGGGGCCTCCGCTGCACTGGAACCCCCCCCCCCATACCACCAGGGCAGGACACACACCACCCAGAAGGGAAATGGCAGGGGAGACCCCCAGGGCTCTCTGCTGCCTGCCCTGGGACTCCCACCAATCTGTGGGGGTAGGGGGAAGCACAATTTAACCAGGGGACTTTAGGATGGAAGGAGGGATCATGAAGGCAGGTCCAACCATCCCTGGAGGGTACCCACGTCCACCCCAAACCGCAGAAAGGGGTAAAGGGGGGACTGTACTTACCGATCCATGGTGCTGGTGACCCTGCAGACAGAACTCCTCACCACCGAAGTGGGGGGCTGTCGGCCAAGGGGACGCTGCGACTTGGACCAGAGCCCATTCATATGCGACCCTGCAAGAGGGTTAAGTCGCGGGCCAGCCTCCGTCCGTCGAGGCTATGTCGTGGCCGACCTAGCGCGTAGCTGCGGTCTGCACGCGCTTGCTGGCTGGACTGGGGAGACCACTGGATCTAGATTATCCAGCCCGTTGCCCAGCCCGGCAGTTGATTGCAAATCTCCCAGGAGAAAATGCATGGAAAAAAAGACAAAAAATTGAATTTGCTAGGACCAAAAGATCCCTGACTAGACAGAAATAAACTGAATACCTAGAGCAGGGAGGGGTTTATATACTGACTGAGGACAGCCCATGGGCGTAGCCAGGTGTTTTTTTGTTCTGCCTAGTCCTACTCCTGCAGCGGCGATATAACCCAATGGTCAAGATTAAGGAGGCGCTGTGTCCATCGATGAACGAAAGAGAAATAATAATTTTAAAGAGAAAAAGTGTAAAAAAAATTAAATAAAAGTAAAATAAAGAATATAGAAAATAAAAACATTTAAAAGCACCTCTACAAAAGTGAACCCATATCTAAGTTGCACCCACATATGTAAACGGCGTTCAAATCACACATGTGAGGTATTGCCACGTGCGTTAGAACAAGAACAATAATTCTCGCCCAAGACCTCCTCTGTAACTCTAAACAGGTAGCCTGTAAAAAAATGTAAAGCTTTGTCTATGGAGAATTTTAAGTACCAAAGTTTGGTGCCATTCAACAAGTGTGCGCAATTTTAAAGTGTTACATGTTGGGTATATATTTACTCGGCATAACATCATCTTTCACATTATACAAAAAAACTGGGGCAACGTTACTGTTTTTTTTTTTTTTTATTAATTGAAACCCATAAAAAGCTCGTTTGACAAATCGTGTAACATACGAAGTTGCAACGACCGTCATTTTATTCCCTAGGGTCTTTGCTAAAAAAACATATATAATGTTTGGGGGTTCTGAGTAATTTTCTAGGGAAAATTTTTTTTACATGTAGGAGCAAAGTGCCAGAATTGGCCCGAATGGGAAGTGGTTAAAAATAAACAAATAAAAAAAAGCCCTCACTGATCTGTAGTTATAGCCTCTGTGGAACAATTCATCCTCAAATTTCACAACTTTAAAAATTTCTCCTTAGAGCTGAGTTTCACCCAAAAATGGAACTTCCGCTTTTCGGATGCCTCCCCCCTCTGGTGTGACATTTGGCACCTTTCAGGGGGAGGGGGAGCAGATACCTGTATAATCCAGCTATTTGCTCCCAATTCCGGGCATAGATCGCCACAGTATCCACGGCTATCTACGCCATGTCTGGCCCCTCCTCCATCTCCCCCGCTGTCTTCCGGGAGACACAAAGGCCCCAGAAGACAGCAGGGACCAGTGGGATCGCACATGCGCAGTAGGGAACCAGTCTGTGAAGCCACAAGGCTCCACTTCCTGATTCCCTTACCGAAGATGCCGGCGCCTCCACCCGGGAGCCGAGGGACAGATCGGCTTTGGGTGAGGACATCGCCTGGGCCGCCCCCTGGGAAGGTAATTTTCCATATGTAAAGCGCTGCGTAAACTGTTGGCACTATATAAATCGTATATAATATGTTAAAAGTCAGCAGCTGCAGTATTTGTAGCTGTTGACTTTTGATTTTTTTTTTTTTTTTTTGGAGGGACTCCATTTAACTTCTGTCCCATAGAAAAAACAGGGAGTGAGGGGAATTCCCTCTAAAAAGAGGGAATCCCTGGTTATCACCAGGACTAGTGTCCCCATTAGAAGATTCTTTCACTTTTACTTTTAGTGAGAATGGTAAACAGATCAAAAAGAAAGATGAATCTAACGAGGGGGTGGCAAAGACAGCAAAAAATAAACCTGACAGATAATCTAATCACAGTCCACTCTAAACAAAACTGCACATTTAGGAGATACTCCTTGCACCTACAGGTAAGCTCTATTATAAGCTTACCTGTAGATACAAGTCACCATGTGGTGCTTGCTACCACTTCAATGGCTGGCAAGTTGCTGCTGGCAGGGTGGAGCTGAGCTATCAGGAGATAGTGAAACTACAAGGTCTTCTGCAAATTTATATGAATGTATTATTCCAGATGTCTTTGAGGGCTTGTTTTATTTTATTTGAATTTCCATCAGCTGGACACACATCTGCTTTAGGTTCTTATGTAGGGTTGCCACCTTTTCTTTAAGCCAAACCCGAACACATTAGCAGCGCACAGCAATTTATTTATTTATTTATTTTTTTATTTTTTTTCCCAGAAGAGAAGTTATCGGGCGGTTGGTTTCTGGTTCCAACATTGTATGAGCGCTGTCATGAAGGATATGGGGGCAGGGCCTTGTTTTGACCTGTTAAATGTGAGCATACGATGGGTAAACTAACAGGGTGTGGGGAGGTGAGGGCACAGGGTGGCCGGGGGGAGGTAAGGAATAGAAAAGAGAGGATGGGGTAGAACAGATAAAGTTGGGGGTTCAGAAGGACGTAGAGGATAGGGGCTCGCTCCTAATCCCTGCGGCGCCAATCGGGATGTTTCTACTAATGGGTACTGTATTCCAATATCAGCCTCTATGATGAGGGTTGGCGATAACGTTCAGTAGTCGTAAAGTGGATCCAGCATGCCCAGGTGTTTATGAATTTGGGTGTTCTTTCCTGTGAGATATGGATCAACTCTTCCATTTCTTTGATTTTAGAGATTTTGCTGAACCATTCTCCTATTGTTGGGGTGTGCGTGGAGCGCCAGTGGATTGGGATACATAATCTGGCAGCATTTACCATGTGCATGGCCAATGATTTATAGTAAGCTTTCCTTGATAGAGAAGTGTGGTGTAGGAGAAATTGCGCGGGGGTATAATTCAGAGTGTATGTCGTAACGTGTGAGATGATGTCGCTGACTTCCCTCCAGAAGGGTTGGATGAGCTCGCAGTCCCACCAGATGTGGAGCATTTGTGGGCATATTCATAAACCGTGTCCCATTGATCTGTTGTGAGGGGCGTTTGAATGTCCCTGTCCCAGGAAGTCTGTGAGGGTGCTGGGGAGGGGGCTGGTGTAGATGTAAGAAGCGCGTACAAGGTGGATATCAGGTGTCTCTGTGTTGTTCTGCCGTGACACAGTGCTTCAAAAGGGGTGAGTTGTCTGGTCCAACAGGTCTGATGTGCATGGGTCGATAGGAAGTGGCGAATTTGTCTGAAGAGCCAATGGGAGAATGAGGCAGTTTTGGAGATGCCTACCAAGGTCTCGAAGGGAAGAGGGGCACCCCTCGAGAAAAATTGAGAGGCTAGAACGTCATCATGTGGCCATTCGCGGAGCAGGAAGGAGCGAGAGTCACCCGGGGAAAAAAGCTGGGTTTCCTCTTAAAGAGGTTAGAGGTCCAGGTACCGAAACGGACAAACCATTTTTTGTCGCTCTCCCAAAGGCCTGGAGAGAGGAACGTATAAAGGGGTGTGCGAGGGTCTCTCGTGGCCAATGGTTCGGGGCTATCCAGGGGAGTAGGTGTAGAGGGCCCGGTATGACTGATTTTTCTAAGGCTACCCAGGTTCTCCTGGACGTGTGAGCGTTCCAGTCTACTATCCTCGTTAGGTGACATGCCAGGTAGTATCTGTATAGGTCTGGGAGACCAATACCCCCCTTCTTCTTCTGCAGTGTGAGTCTGGTATATTTTATACGGGGTGGTGAGTTCCTCCATATAAAGGCAGAGCAAGCTTTCCGGTATGCCGAGAAGAAAGCTGGGGAAAGGTGGATAGGGATGGTTTGCATTAGGTAGAGTATTCTTGGCAGAATGATCATTTTGACTAGAGCGGAGCGTCCGAACCAGGATACGTTCAGGTTCATCCATTCCTTGAAGTAGGCTTGGGTTTTAGTTAGGGCTGTATGAAAATTGGACATATAAAGGCTTGTTTTAAAGAATATTTATTTTCTTGTTGAGAATACAGTATATCAATATTTGAATTTCCATCAGCTGGACACACATCTGCTTTAGGTTCTTATGTGGCCTTAATCACTGTCCTGAGATGGTTTCCTTCTGCAGAACTGCTAGTGAGGACAAATGCAGCGCTGGTGGAGACAGATTCCTACCAGAAACACTGTTAGCTTATGGTGGTGCTATGTGTAGATAATAACTTGAATGCGTTGTCAAACGCATGTGTGTATTGAGCTTTCCAGCTCGGGAGTAAAGAAGTACACAACATCTTACTATTCCATGAATCTGACAATCATAATTTCATTCCATATCTACAACTTAAAAGCCTGGTCAACATCAACAGCTGCTAAAAATTCTTCAAAAATCACGTACATTATTTTTTATTCTAGAATGTTGCTGGAGTTTTTTAACTAATGGACATCTGCAAGTGCAAATTGTGGATATTGTGTGAGTGGGGTTCACACAAATACAGACATACAACAACTTCAGCACAAATAGGTTCATTCCAATCCCAGACAACAAAAGCATTGTGCACAGGCCAAAGGGGACTTGTTTAGACCCTTCACAGCCCTCACACATTGCTGGCCTCTGTTGGGTCACATTGTGTTCTCATGAATCTTCATCTTTATGGTGTGTATAATGTCGACCCTCCACTGTGTACTGCTGCAATCTTTTCCCTTCCTCCTAAAACAGAGAGAGGCCTATTTATTAAAGGCTGATATAGGTAACACAATGTTTTATGACTCAGAAAACATTCTTTATGAATGCTTTATCCTTTTTGAAGGTAATCTGCTCACTTTTGCCAACTTTTGTAGACAGAATTCACCAGTTTCTAAAGACTTTATGGCCATTCGTTTGCTGAAATTGTAAGGATACAGATCCAAAATCATGGCACGGATATTTCACAGTCAGAATACCTAGGACAGCTTTTAATTGTTACATGGTGGCAGTGTCCGATTATCTAAAAAGTAAGAGAGGAAGAGTGTACGCCGTCCTCTGGCTTATCTCTGCATATATCAGCTATTTCTGTCTCTCTGCCAACTTTGTAAATATAACATGTGGGAAGGGGCTACAAGGGATGGAAGTGTACTGAAAAAACGTGTTCAAGTTTCTCCATCTGGGAATTGGTTTTACAGAAGTTTCTGAATGAGCATTTATGAACTGCTCTATTGAAGAGACCCTCCTTAGTAAGACAAGGGTCAGTAGATTCTGTATAATCAGGAAGTGTATAAGTCATATTATGCAGCAAGATGAGGAAGAATGTATAATGCATTTATAGTAGCATGGGATGTTGGTGGGAATCAGAAACCTCTAACACAAAAAATGGCTTTGCCTACTGCATTATGCACTTTTTTTTTACATTACAGGCAGGGGTCAATTCCTGGGGAAAAAAGCGTGGGAACTCCCACCCAAGATCCACTCCCCCACCAAAAAAAAAATGATACGCTTATATGCACGAACGCTTCAAAAGTGGTATTTTTCATCCAATTTTCGTATTGTGTGTATGAAGCTTAACTGTTAGTACAAAAAAACAATCCTCAATAAACATAAATACGGTAATTCTCTGAATAATCAGCATTCATTCAATTGTGCTTCCATGCAAATGTGAACATCATGTTCTGATCTTTATTTGGGAATTTTATTTTGTATATAGAGTGTTTATGTGGTGAGTTTACACTTTTCATTGAGTTTGGATAACACAGGGTTAAACGGAAAGGTCATAAATTAACTGCTAATTAACTGATGTTTTCCTGCTTAGGAGATGTATGTTAGCTTGGGGGGCTGCAAACTCTGCACGGCTCCAACACACACTCGCTGCTATGCCAACCCTTCACATATTTCCACATAAACTTCCCTCCTGGCATTAAACTTTGCCAGGTATTGTGCTCAGCTTACCACCCCAAACTGATGTTCCTCCCTCAGCTCACCGCTCTCCCTGCATGTCCTGTGAGCAGAATAGCTGTGCTCCTCCTCTGGGTTCTCTCATCATATGGCACTGAAGATAGAGGAGGGGGTTCAGCAGGACACACTGAGCAAGTATGCAGGCGACTTGGGGGTGGGGGGATGAGGAGACAGAAAATCAGGAGGGGCCGGCGGGGAGGAGCGCATTACGAGAGGTCTGACTGAACACAATCTCTTAGCAGCAGGGACCTGATCTACCCGTCAGCTAGCTGTGATTGACAGGTAGATCGAAGAGGAAGCTGTCATGGGGCCCCCTACTGGCAATACCTGAATGGTCAGGTGTGCGGCACTTACTATTGCGAGCTGTGTCGGCAGCTGCTGGTTTAGCACCTGCCACACAGCTCGCATACTTCAAAGTCTTGCAGGACATGGCTGCTAACTGGAACTGAGTTCCCGTTGTGGAAAAAGTACAGGAACTCAGTTCCCATGTGTTCCCGCAGGACTTGAACCCTGATTACAGGGAAGTTGTGTATCTTTTTCTATAAAGCTCATTTCCAACTTGCTTATACAACCTATACACCGACCTGACACCCTGAAATATAGAAGGTGCAGCTGATCCTACACAAAACCCACTATTACCAGTGTCTTATTTTAATGAGACCATCATGGTATAATAGAGGAGCTGTAATACAAGAGACTGGCATAATAAACAGATGTGTGTAACAAGAGACTGCTGTACTAGAGACAAAAGTCTGTTAAAGACGGTTGCAGACTTAAAGTGGATGTAAACCCAATGTCATCCTTTCTAAACTACTGCCATAGGGGTTATCTATAAAGGATATACATGCCTCCTGCATGTATCTTTACCTGCCAAAGGTCTCCCCTCTGTCTGTTATGAGACCCGAAAAACTGCAGATTCTGTGGGTGGGTCTGTTGTCTGGAGCTCGGTGGGTGGAGTCGTAATGTCAGTAGACTCCACGCCCACCTCTACACTCCCCTTGTCAATATGCATTTTCTCCTGTGTATTTCTTACACTGAACTTCTGCTATGATCACTAACATCCAGTCAAAACCCAGAAAAGTCCACACATGACTTTAGCATGCCAAATGAGGTGTGGAACAGCCAATCCTTGCAGAGCAGAAGAAAAAATGAGTGGGACGGAATTAAAAAATAATGCATGTCTCTTAGGCTAGTTCACGAGATATGTAAATCACCTGTCACTCACAGCAAGGGGGAGGATTTGACAACGTTTTTCTCTGTTTGTCAAGATTTATCTCACTGAACAATAAAAGAGGATTGCTCAGAGCTGGATTAACTATTTGTGGCAAGACTGGGCTTGAATGATAGGAAATCTTATACTCTACATCAGGGCTCAAAATTTCAAGTCCTGAGCTACTAGCCAGGCCTCAAGGGTTACTCGCCACCAGTTACCCCGCCCCACCCATAAACACGCCCTGCCCCTAAACACGCTAGGCCCCACCCCTAAACACTCCCTCATAAATTATCTCATTAAATGACACTTAAAATGTTTTATGCAGAATTAAGTTATAAAAATAAATATTATAATATAACAACAACTTTATCCATGCCCACCAATGCAGCCTGCCTGTGCCCATCAATGCAGCCTGCCTGTGCCCACCAATGCACCCTGCATGTGTCCATCCTCCATGCACCCTGCCTGTGTCCATCCTCCATGCACCCTGCCTGTGTCCATCCTCCATGCACCCTGCCTGTGCCCTCCTCCATGCAGCCTGCCTGTGCCCACCAATGCAGCCTGCATGTGTCCATCCTCCATGCACCCTGCCTGTGTCCATCCTCCATGCACCCGGCCTGTGTCCATCCTCCATGCACCCGGCCTGTGCCCTCCTCCATGCAGCCTGCCTGTGCCCACCAATGCAGCCTGCCTGTGCCCTCCTCCATGCATGCAGCCTGCCTTTGTCCATCCTCCATGCACCCTGCCTGTGTCCATCCTCCATGCACCCTGCCTGTGTCCATCCTCCATCTACCCTGTGCAGGGGAGGAGAGGAACAGGAGAGCCGCCCGGATGTTCAGAGCACAGGGGAACACAGCAATAACAGCTTTCAATTCAATTGCCGAGTTCCCGCCGCTCAACGTCATATACAGCCCCGCCCCCTGGCCGGAAACTTTGAATGACAGATCGCCTGTCCTGATTGGACTTGCGATCTGTCTATCAAAGTCCCGGACCAGGGGCGGGGCTCTATCTGTATCAGCGAGCAGTGGGGAACACGGCAATGTTAAAAGAAAGTTGTTATCGCTGTGTTTCCCCCTGTGCTGCGCTCTGAACATCTGAGCGGCTCTCTCTCCCTCTTCCCCTCCATGATCGCTGGGAGAAGGACTCCCATTCCACCCAGGTTGCCGGCGGTGCTCGCCCCCCTCCGCTCCAGGCAGCCCTTCCTCGCCAGCCCTCAAAATGCACTCACAAAATGCGAGCAGGCGAGTGCAAATTTTGAGGGCTGCTCTACATTATGACATAAAAAAAAAAATTATTTTGGGTTTACATCCACTTTAAAGGTTCACCTTTTTTTTCCTCTAAATTCCAGCTTCCCTATGTACCAACTAATAGGCTGGGTTCACACTGCAGCACAGAGCTTATCACCGCAGGGGTCTGGTGCATCCCTGTTCACCGATTCAGTCCAAATTTTTGGCTGGGATACCTGCATCCAATTCGCAATAGTGTGAACCCAGCCTTAATGTATTTCCTTTGCAGAAAAGAAAAAGCTTTCTACTTCTCTTAGCCCAGGCCTTACCTCAGACTCAGTGTCCTGCGGAAAACTCCTCCATTAGCCATCCTGAATTTGGTATTCAGGAAGGGAGAACCAGTAGAAGGAAATACAGTGGTGTGAAAAAGTGTTTGCCCCCTTCCTCATTTCCTGATCCTTTGCATGTTTGTCACACTTAAGTGTTTCGGAACATCAAACCAATTTAAACAATAGTCAAGGACAACACAAGTAAACACAAAATGCAATTTGTAAATGAAGGTGTTTATTATTAAAGGTGAAAAAAAAATCCAAAGCATCATGGCCCTGTGTGAAAAAGTGATTGCCCCCTAAACCTAATAACTGGTTGGGCCACCCTTAGCAGCAACAACTGCAACCAAGCGTTTGCGATAACGTGCAATGAGGCTTTTACAGCGTCCTGGAGGAATTTTGGCCCACTCATCTTTGCAGAATTGTCCTAATTCAGTTACATTAGAGGGGTTTCGAGCATGAACGGCCTTTTTAAGGTCATACCACAACATCTCAATAGGATTCAGGTCAGGACTTTGGCTAGGCCACTCCAAAGTCTTCATTTTGTTTTTCTTCAGCCATTCGGTGGTGGACTTGCTGGTGTGTTTAGGATCATTGTCCTGCTGCAGAACCCAAGTTCGTTTCAGCTTGAGTACACGAACAGATGGTCGGACATTCTCCTTCAGGATCTCTTGGTAGACAGCAGAATTCATAGTTCCTTTTATCACGGCAAGTCTTCCAGGTCCTGAAGCAGCAAAACAGCCCCAGACCATCACACTACCACCACCATATTTTACTGTTGGTATAATGTTCTTTTTCTGAAATGCAGTGTTCCTTCTACGCCAGATATACTTGGACACACACCTTCCATAGAGTTCCACTTTTGTCTCATCGGTCCACAGAATGTTGTCCCAAAAGTCTTGGGGATCATCAAGATGTGTTGTGGAGAAATTGAGACGAGCTTTGATGTTCTTTTTGCTCAGCAGTGGTTTTCTCCTTGGAACTCTGCCATGCAGGCCATTTTGCCCAGTCTTTTCCTGATGGTGGAGGCATGAACGCTGACCTTAACTGAGGCAAGTGAGGCCTGCAGTTCCTTGGACGTTGTTGTGGGGTCTTTTGTGACCTCTTGGATGAGTCGTCGCTGCGCTCTTGGGGTAATTTTGGGCGGCCGGCCACTCCTGGGAAGGTTCACCACTGTTCCATGTCTTCGCCATTTGTGGATAATGGCTCTCACTGTGGTTCGCTGGATTCCCAAAGCTTTGGAAATGGCTTTATAACCCTTTCCAGACTGATAGATCTCAATTACTTTCTTTCTCAATTGTTCCTGAATTTCTTTGGGTCTCGGCATGATGTGTAGCTTTTAAGGATCTTCTGGTGGACCTTACTGTGTCAAGCAGCTCCTATTTAAGTGATGCCTTGATTGTGAACAGGTGTGGCAATAATCAGGCCTGGGTGTGGCTAGAAAAATTGAACTCAGGTGTGGACAACCACAGTTATAGTATGTTTTAACAAGGGGGGCAATCACTTTTTCACACAGGGCCATGATGGTTTGGATTTTTTTTCACCTTTAATAATAAACACCTTCATTTACAAATTGCATTTTGTGTTTACTTGTATTGTCCTTGACTATTGTTTAAATTGGTTTGATGTTCCGAAACACTTAAGTGTGACAAACATGCAAAGGAACAGGAAATGAGGAAGGGGGCAAACACTTTTTCACACCACTGTAGTTCACCAGCTGACCTCATTACCAAAACCCGCACCTGCCTCCCTCCTCCTGCAGGAGATCTCTCCCACCCACCTTCTCAGGTGCATGCATTACCATTGCAATCACTAAATATAAAGCCATCCATTTTTTTTTTCTATCTTACATAGTTTGCATAGATTACTCATTTGGCACCCTGCCTGTGTCCTCCTCCATGCACCCTGCCTGTGTCCATCCTCCATGCAGCCTGCCTGTGTCCATCATCCATGCACCCTGTCTGTGTCGATCATCCATGCACCCTGCCTGTGTCGATCATCCTCCATGCACCCTGCCTGTGTCGATCATCCTCCATGCACCCTGCCTGTGTCGATCATCCTCCATGCACCCTGCCTGTGTCGATCATCCTCCATGCACCCTGCCTGTGTCGATCATCCTCCATGCACCCTGCCTGTGTCGATCATCCTCCATGCACCCTGCCTGTGTCGATCATCCTCCATGCACCCTGCCTGTGTCCATCCTCCATGCACCCTGCCTGTGTCCATCCTCCATCCACCTTGTGCAGGGGAGGAGAGGAACAGGAGAGCCGCCCGGATGTTCAGAGCACAGGGGAACACAGCAATAACAGCTTTCAATTCAATTGCCGAGTTCCCGCCGCTCAACGTCATATACAGCCCTGCCCCCTGGCCGGAAACTTTAAATGACAGATCGCCTGTCCTGATTGGACTTGCGATCTGTCTATCAATGTCCCGGACCAGGGGGCGGGGCTCTATCTGTATCAGCGAGCAGTGGGGAACACGGCAATGTTAAAAGAAAGTTGTTATCGCTGTGTTTCCCCCTGTGCTGCGCTCTGAACATCTGAGCGGCTCTCTCTCCCTCTTCCCCTCCATGATCGCTGGGAGAAGGACTCCCATTCCACCCAGGTTGCCGGCGGTGCTCGCCCCCCTCCACTTCAGGCAGCCCTTCCTCGCCAGCCCTCAAAATGCACTCGCAAAGTGCGAGCAGGCGAGTGCAAATTTTGAGGGCTGCTCTACATTATGACATAAAAAAAAAAAAAATAATAATTTTGGGTTTACATCCACTTTAAAGGTTCACCTTTTTTTTCCTCTAAATTCCAGCTTCCCTATGTACCAACTAATAGGCTGGGTTCACACCGCAGCACAGAGCTTCTCACCGCAGGGGTCTGGTGCCTCCCTGTTCACCGATTCAGTCCAAATTTTTGGCTGGGATACCTGCATCCAATTCGCAATAGTGTGAACCCAGCCTTAATGTATTTCCTTTGCAGAAAAGAAAAAGCTTTCTACTTCTCTTAGCCCAGGCCTTACCTCAGACTCAGTGTCCTGCGGAAAACTCCTCCATTAGCCATCCTGAATTTGGTATTCAGGAAGGGAGAACCAGTAGAAGGAAATAGTTCACCAGCTGACCTCATTACCAAAACCCGCACCTGCCTCCCTCCTCCTGCAGGAGATCTCTCCCACCCACCTTCTCAGGTTACCATTGCAATCAGCAATCACTAAATATAAAGCCATCCATTTTTTTTTTTCTATCTTACATAGTTTGCATAGATTACTCATTTGGCAGAGTGTGTAGGAGCATGAGAAGTGTGTCCTGGAAGTCAAGTAAGCTACGCTATACAATCTGATTGCACAATCTCCTTTAGATCTACCATCAACTATGTAGTGCAAGGGCCTACCTGATTGGACACGAAGTGGTTGGATAGATAGGGGTCTCCTCCTATTATATAGCTTTGGTAAATCTAAAAGTGATTGTACAGAGATTGTACAATGAGATTGTATAGTGTATGGCCACCTTTATACATTTAACTAGTCACACTTTCAGTGCCATTAATATTAATTTGCACCCCAAACACAGAAGCAAACACACATTTTGCTGCATGAACAAACAAGTGAAAAACGCAGCGAAACGCACAGTAAAAAAGTGTGCAAACCGTAACACGCCAAAATATCCCATGAGCTAATTTTCCACGTCTAGGACAGCCCATTGAAATCAATGGACTGTGCTATGCGTGTTGTGGCAAAAACAATCCAAAAAATGTGCACTCCCACTATGTTAGGTGGAAGTGAAATTGGTAGGTTTACACAACATTAATGAGGCTCCATTCACATCTGTGCTTTTCTGAACGTATAGCAAACCACACAGAAAATGCGTGCTGTCATGCATTTCAGAAACACGCTGCAAATGTGCATCAAGCTTTCATTGTCATTAAATGTTAAAGGCACCCCTAGAGTGGATAGCAAGCATGCATTTGCCATGCAACAAAGGCTCTGCAAACACACTTAAAAAGTATGGTAAACACATACCACGCTCTGCTCCAAAAAAGTTGCGTAATGAGGGGAAACACTCCAAAACACCCCAAAAAAAATGCATGCCAGAGCGTGAGTCCCGGCTACGCAGAGATGTAAAAGGGGCCTGACAGCTGAATGTCTCTGTCTATTCCATCCTATGTACTTGTATAAAGATGGCCATACATTATGCAATTTGATTGTACAAGCTCTGTATAATTTCCTTTAGATTTATCAATATTATACAATAGGAGGGGGACCTACCTAAACAATTTATTCAGTTTGTATTAAAATCAGGCAAGCCCTTGCACTACATAGCTGATAGTAGATCTAAAGGAGATTGTACAGAAAGTGGGTAATATAAAACAAGAGGTGGTATAGTAATGAGGGAGGTATGGTCCAAACAGGTGAACACACCCTCTTCTGTGATGCAGCAGGGAAGTGTATGCTGGTATAGGAGCTACAAGAAGTGATGGAACCTAAAAATATTTTTAAAAATCCAAATAGATAGATGAAAATTTAAAGTGGAGGGCCACCCTAAAAAAAAAAAAAAAAAAAGAGCATTGATTTTCTTTAACCACTTCAATACCGCCTTATAGTCATATGACGCCCACAAAGTGGATCTCCCATCCTGGGTGGGCGTCATATGACGTCCTCGCATTCCCGGCCGCCTGGGGGGCGCGCCCGCGGCATCGCTCGGGACCCAGTGCGAGTGCCCGGCAGCCGCGATGTCCGCAGGGCACCCGCGATTGCCCGTTAAAACAACGGGACCGTGCGGGACCGTGGAGCTGTGTGTGTAAACACACAGCTCCACGTCCTGTCAGCGGAGAGGAGACCGATCATGTGATCCCAGTATGGAGGAACACATGATCGGTCTCCTCCCCTTGAGTCCCCTCCCCCCACAGTTAGAATCACTCCTATAGGGAACACATTAACTCCTGCAGCGCCCCCTAGTGTTAACCCCTTCCCTGCCAGTCACATTTACACAGTAATCATTGCAATTTTATAGCAACGATCGCTGTGTAAATGTGAATGGTTCCAAAAATGTGTCAAAAGTGTCCGAAGTGTCCGCCGCAATGTCGCAGTCACGAAAAAAAAAATCGCAGATCGCCGCCATTACTAGTAAAAAAAAAATCTATCCCCTATTTTGTAGACGCTATAACTTTTGCGCAAACCAATCAATATACGCTTATTGTGATTTTTTTTACCAAAAATATGTATAAGAATACGTATCGGCCTAAACTGAGGAAAAAAATAGTTTTTTTTTTTAAAAATGGGATATTTATTATAGCAAAAAGTAAAAAATATTGTGTTTTTTTTCAAAATTGTCGCTTTTCTTTTGTTTATAGCACAAAAAAAAAAAAAACGCAGAGGTGATCAAATACCACCAAAAGAAAGCTCTATTTGTGGGAAAAAAAGGACGTCAATTTTGTTTGGGTGTAACGTCGCACGACCGCGCAATTGTTAGTTAAAGCGACGCAGTGCCGAATCGCAAAAAGTGCTCTGGTAAGGAAGGGTGAAAAATGGCCCGGTGCTGAAGCGGTTAAAAAAATAAAACATTTGAAAAAAAAATTTTTTTTTTACCTGATCCGAAATCCCTGTTGCTAGGCAGTCTTCCTAATCTGCCTCCTTCCTACTCTGCGGTGATCTTCGTTGATCTTCGGTCTTCTGTCCTCCTCCGCGTTGTCTTCTGGGTAATGGGGCGCGCTGTGTTCTGGGAACTGTGTGTTCCCTAACACAGTGCGTCCCATTCACAAAGCGCCGTGCGACTCGCGCATGCGCAGTAGGAAACGGGCAGTGAAGCTGTAAGGCTCCACTGCCTGTTTCCCTTAGTGAGGATGGTGGCGCTGGGGGACATGTCGGCCTCGCCGGCCGACATCGCGAGCGCCCTGGGAGGGTAAGTGTACTTATTAAAAGTCAGCAGCTACTTTTTTTAGCGGCTGACTTTAAAAAAAATTAAAAATTTCAGCTGAAACACCCCTTTAAAGCTTCTATAGATGAAGCAAGTGAGAGATAAACACATTGGGATGGCTGGACCAGAAATTACTATAGAAAATGTATCAATTTGTTATGAAAAGTCAAATTCCTTCTGAAAAAGTGATCTTAGCATTTAATCTAGCCTTACATTGTTTGATTTCTCCATCCATGCTATATATCACAGACAGACAAGTCTCCCGCTGCACCTACTGTACTCTGACAGGCGCCAGAATTGTTCTTCCAACAATTTTCCATCTAGTTTCTTTGAATTTACAATTAAAGGATGTCAGGCGGGAGGGGGCCGACAGGGCCACCTACATAGAGAATTTTGGCCAGCTTATCAGGATCCAACCATAATTTACATAATGTACAGCCAGCTTGGGTTGAAGGTGCCAAATGGCTGATTTTGCACTCAGCAATAATTGAATAAATTTAATTATTATTATTTAATTAAAACCATTTTTTTTGAGAATATCAAAATAGCTATTTTTTCTACATTGACTCATGTCGTGTACACACGAGCGGAATTTCCGACAGAAAAAGTCAGACGGGAGCTTTTCATCGTATATTCCGATCGTGTGTATGCCCCTTTGGACTTTTTACTTCGAAACTTCTGACGGACCTAGAAAGAGAACATGTTCTAAATTTTTCATACGGAACCAATTCCTATCAGGAAAACCGCTCGTCTGTATGCTGTTCCGACGTACCAAAAACGATGCATGCTCTGAAGCACGAAGTACGAGACTGAAGCTATTGGCTACTGGCTATTGCACTTCCTTTTTCTAGTCCCGTCGTACGTGTTGTACGTCACCGCGTTCTAGACGGTCGGACTTTGGTGTGACCGTGTGTAGGCAAGACCGCTTTAGCGGAATTTCGTTGGAGAAACATTCAGGAGTTTATTCCGATGGCAAAACCGCTCATATGTACGCGGCATCAGGCTGCAGTGTTCTTTCACTTGAGATTAAACTTCATTAAACTGCTAGGCGTCTCAGTGTGTACTTTGTGATTTGCACACTGTAGCACAGAATGTTAGTTCAGGGTGACAGATGCACAGAGAAAAAATCTGCTATTTTCATCCAACAAGAGCCACCAGCATGGCAGACAAAACCTCATCCGCTAAGTATATCAGCGGATGGATAGAAATAGCAAACCCTGTGTAACATAATCATGACACACATCACTGTCCTCCACTCATAATATAATGGGAAAAGGATCCAATCCAGGGAATTCCAAACTCACTCTCACACACACACACACACCATATATTATATATACAGCAGGTAAAATAAGTATTGAACACATCACCATTTTTCTAGGTTAATATATTTCTAGAGATGCTATTGACATGAAATTTCACCACATGCCGGAAACAACACATGCAATCGATACATACAAATAAACCAATACAAATAAGTTCAGAAATGAAGTTGTGTGTCATAAAATGGAATGACACAGGGAAAAAGTATTGAACACGCTAACTGGAGTGTAGTTAATACTTCGTACATAATCCTTTGTTGGTAATGACAGCTTCCTAATGCCTCTCTTATGGAGAAACAAGTCGCATGCATTGCTCAGGTGTGCTTTTGGCCCATTGGTCTTCAGTAAGGATGAGCTCCGGTGTGTTCACACACCACACGTGAAGAGCTCGCCAGGAAGTCGGCACTGCGCTGCCCTAATCACAGGCAGTGAGACATTTCCCGATCTCTGCAGCCACGCATCGGGACAATGACTAACTGCCTGTGATAAGCGCAGCGCAGTACCGACTTCCTGGCGGGCTCTGCACGTGAGGTCATCCTTAGTCTTCAAATCTTGACGGTTCTGTGGGCCTCTTCTATGAACTCTGATATTTAGTTCAGGTGATTGGCTGGGCCATTCTAGAAGTTTTATTTTCTTTGAAAACAATTGAGAGTTTCCTTGTCTTTGTGCTTGGGATCATTGTCTTGCTGAAATGTCCACCCTCATTTTATCTTTATCATCCTGGTAGAATAGATGGCAGCAAAATTTTTATCAAGAATGTCTGCGTACATTTTTCCATTCATCCTTCCTTCAACGATATGAAGTTTGACCGTACCGTTTGCTGAAAAGCAGCCCCACACCATGATGTTCCCACCTCCAAACTTCACTGTTGGTTTAGGGGTGTTTTGGGGTAATGTGTAGTGCCATTTCACCTCCAAACATGGTGTGTATTATGGCATCCAAAGAGTTCAATTTTGGTCTCATCTGACCAGACTATATTCTCCCAGTATTTCACAGGCTTGTCTAAATGTTGTGCAGCAAACTTTAAACAAGCTTCAACATGTTTTTCTTTAGCAGTGGAGTATTGCGTGGTGAGTGTGCATGCAGTCCATGGCAGTTGAGGGCATTACTTATTGTTTTCTTTGAAACAATTGTACCTACTAATTCCAGGTTATTTTTGAAGCTCTCCACAAGTGAACCTTGACTCTTGGACAACTCTTCTGATAATTCTTTTCACTCTTCTGTCAGAAATCTTGCGAGGAGCACCTGGTCATGTCCCGTTTATTGTAAAATTATGTTCTTTCCACTTCTGGATTATGGCCCAAACAGTGCTCACTGGAACATTCAGAAGTTTAGAAATCCTTCTGTAACCAATGCCATCAGAATGTTTTGCAACAATAAGGTTGTGAAGGTCTTGAGAGAGCCCTTTGCTTTTACCCATCATGAGAGGGTTCTTGTGTGACACCTTGGTAACGACACACCTTTTTATAGGTCATCAGTTGAGACTGAACCAGATGATAATACTTTACACTGAAAAGGGGCAGGATTGTTTTCTAATTATCGATAGATTTCAGCTGGTGTCTTTGCACCTCCCTTCCTTCATGTGTTTCATACTTTTGCCCGGCGTCATTCCATTTTATTACACATAACTTAATTTCTGAACCTATTTGTTTTGGTTTCTTTGTATGTATAGATTGCATGGGTTGTTACCACCATGTGGTGAAAATGTCATGTCAATAGCACCTTTAGAAATATATTTACCTAGAAAAATGGTGACGTGTTCAACACTTATTTTCCCCGCTGTATATATGCACACACACTTCAAATTTCAATGTGAATTTTTTTTCCCCAATTTGAACATGTAGGAAGCTCAACACGAGGGGGGGGGGGGGTCAGTAAATAAAACACTCCTACAGATTGAAACAAAGTGGATTTATCGATTCAATGCCACAAAAGCCCCTGGTCTGAATGAAAATATAAGTTTTACACCTTTTGTGATGTATACTTTATAATTTTTGCAGCCTGCTATGCGATTGGGTGGCGATCGCCACCTTCTGAGCAGCTTCACCATCACAGGGCATGCGGGCCCCTACAGGTTTGTGCACACGCAGTGACACATCAATCACGCCGTTCTCAGACATATCTATGTCGCTGGCCATGATTGGAGGTATGTACACCGCATTAGGACCATATAAAGACACAGTAGGCAGATGCAGCGAGCACAGCATGTTTTTTTTTTTGATGGGAAAACATCCAGAGTGCATGTTATGAGACTTGATAGGGATTTATGGAGCGGTTATGCTATCCCTTTCCTGATGTTGGTCTGTGACCCATATTCACTTGTATTATGCTGATTAGGACTTTGTTTTTATCTCCAGTCCCAGTTGTTTGTTAACTCATGCACGATAGGACCGAAGATGCACTTTTTTGTATTTTGGGTCCTGCTGCATACCAGGATGGGTAATTTACTCACTTTTTTAAACTTTTTTAGGGGTGTACTTACCTTTGTTGCCAGCAGTTTAGACATTAATGGCTGTGTGTTCAGTGATTTTGCGGGGACAGCAAATTTACACTGTTATACAAGCTGTACACTCACTACTTTACAAAAATGTGAAGGGTATACAGTGGAACCTCGGTTTACGAGTAACGTGGTTAACCAGCATTTTGAAAGATGAGCAACTTTTTTTTTTAATTCTGACTCGGTTTGCAAATGTTGTCTTGCAAGACGAGCAGAATTCAAGCTAATAGGGCCTGCAGTACCGCATTTGGCCTGAGGTGCGGAGGCGCCGGAGCTGAGAAGAGCCGAACAATGCCGATTACAGCTGATTGGCGCCGTTCGACAATGCTCGCAAAGACACGGAAATACTCCGTTTCCGAGCCTTTCCGAGGTTTACCGAGGTCAGCCGAAGTGTCCTCGAGCCTTTCCGGCCGTTTCCGAGGCTCTCTGGCGCCCACCCACCTCTGGCCACATGCGGCATTGCATGCCATTGAAGTCAATGCGGTACAAATTATTTTCGTTTCCATTGACTTCAATGGGGAAACTCGCTTTGATATGCGAGTACTGTGGATTACGAGCATTCACCTGGAACGGATTATGCTCGTAATCCGAGGTTCCACTGTACTCACTTTTGTGAGATTCTGTGTATGTGTGTGTATATATATATATGCAATTTTTTGTTCATGTATTCATGTCATATAATTTCTCTGCAATATTTTTATTACCAGCACAATAATTCTTCTGATGAAGCTATAACAGCGAAACGCCTAGAGACTACGGTTGCCTCGACCCACCAGTCTTTATATGGATCTGTAATCATCCATATTATTTCTCTGGTATTGTTATGTCAAGGGGGTTTTGAGGCGGATTTGTGTCTGGCGCAAGCTTTATTGCTTATTGTTTCTAATCTTCTGGGATTTGATGAAATGCCTTATCTTTTGTAAACCAATAAAAGATTTTTTTAAATAGTTTTTTTGCTTAATTCCTGAGATATTGAGCAATGTAAAGTCCCATACTTCTTACTTAGTATTATTGTAAATTCTATAGGAATGTGGAGCTCTATTCACCTCCCAAAGCCTATATGATTCCTATATTATTTATTACAGGTACTTATATAGAGCTGTCAATTTACGCAGTGCATTACACATATTATACATTCACATCAGTCCCTACCCAAGGCGCTTACAATGTAAGGTCCCTAACTCTAACATTCATACATACACATACCAGAGCCAAATTAAACAATTTTTTCAATTAACCTGCCAGCATGTCTTTGGAGTGTGGGTAGAAAAACAGAGTAACCGGTTGTAACCCTTGCAGACACAGGGAGAACATGCAAACTCTAAACCTGTCTGGGTACAATTAGTCAACAGTTCATTAAATCCTGTTGAAAATTTGGCGAACCTGAACTTAAAAGGGCTACTAAACTCAATTTTTTTTTAAATTAAATAACAAACATGTTATACTTACCTGCTCTGTGCAGTGGTATTGCACAAAGTGGCACGACCCTCCTCTTCTGGGGTCCCAGGCGGCGATCTTGGCTCCTCCTCTTCTTCTGTGAGACTACCATAGCCAGCTGCTGGCTATGGGGAGAGGTATTCCCCGCGCTCCTGAGCTGTGTGTCTACAGAGCTGCGCTCCATAGACTTACAGACTACTTCAAAAAGCAGATATTTTTGATGAGCAGGGAAAATAGGCACATGCAGGTAGGCATCCTTGATGTCGATTGATGCCAGAAGCTCTCCTCCTTGTAGGATGGAAACTACTGATCGGATTGATTCCATGAGAAAAGAGTGGATCTTCAGGAACCGGTTTAGATCCTTGAGATCTAGAACTCCAACCCCTGCTCTTCCATAGGGTCCACCATGATCACTTTTTGCGACAAAAGTCGGTCTAACGCTTGAAAGAGAGACTTCTTTTTCTCTGGATCTTTGGGAACATTTGACCTGAGGAAACGAGGAGACGGGAATTCTCTGAACTCTAGTTTGTAACCTAGAGCTATTGTGGAAACCACGCATCTGTCTCAAAATTCCTCCTGCCAGACTCTTGAGAACTGCAGAAGTCTTCCCCCCCACTCTAACGAGTGGGGGCACCCCTTCATAAAGAGACTTTAGAGTTCTGTCTTGCAGGTTTCCTCCTCCAGGACTTCTTTTGTACCTGGGGTTGACCCTGAGCGGTGGAGGCCGTCGCGACTGCCTGGAAGCTAATCCCCCTGGCACTGAACTTGCCAAGGATAAAATGTTTTTTTAACAGGAATTCCAATTTTTTTATCAGTTGGATCCCTAAGCAATTGTGCAATGTCAACTGGACAAGTCAAGCTTTTATTCACAGAGGATGTAGCAGCATCATTTGCTGGTATATTCCACATCTTAGTAAATTTTTACTCCATAGGATTAAGTGTTGAAAACTTTTTAGGGGGAAAAAATGCATATCTGGGTGATCCCACTCAGAATACATAAGCTTTTCCAGCAACGAATGGACAGGAAAGGCACACAAAGCCTGAGGAGGTTTTAGTGAACCCAAACAAGAAGTGGGCTTTTCAACCGACTCAGTTAAGGGTAGCTTAAATGTGGAGCAGATCATTTTAGTAAGAGAATTAACCAGAAATTTCTCAGTTTGTGAAGCTGAAGATGGTCCTTCCCCACTTGATCCCATGGGAAGAGGAGTCATCAGTCTCTTCATGATCCCCTGAGGGGGATTTAAATTCCCTCTCCCACTGTTCCCCTGTTTGAGGATCCTGGGTGGTAGAATGGGGCCTAATGCGTTTTCTTCCACTATGTGAAGATCCCATTAAAGCCGCTAATCTTTCCTCTAATCCAATCATGGCTGAGGAAAAAACCTTCTCAGTAATATAGACAGGGGCTGAACTGTCAGAAGCAATTGAAACCCCTGATGACCCTGATGGCTCACTCTGACGAGCCTCCCTAGGTCTTTCAGGGGGGGATGGTGTTGCAGAGGGAGGATCCTTAGAGCCTGAGGGCGACCCCTTTGTGCCCCTGTTTTCTGAGGTATTTGTACCTCCCCCTCAGATTATAGTGCCAAGCACAAATGCAGAGGTACTACCAAAATGCACCCACTGCTGAGGAAATAGTCCAGCAACTGCCGCTGCTATTAATACTCAGCCTAATGCTAAGTAAATGGGCCCTGGAAATGCCTGTGTCACCAACACTCACATGCCCCTATCTGCTCTGTGTCCCTCCGACAGCTGAATGCACCTGAAAACATGTGCACTTTATAGCTTACACAGCCCTGCGTTTGTAAACGTCTGAGGCATGTCAATGTCGTTAAGCCCCGCCCCCTTTATCTGTCTTCCCATCACGCCCCCCACTCTTTTTAAAAAAAGATTGTTTTCCCGCATGACCAGGCCTCTAATTCGACCTGATCGCATGTGGAGGGGGCTGGGGTGGATGAGAGGAGGAGAGCTGATAGGTGGCGAACCGCCATTATGGCGGCGGCAGCGGGAGCGGCACGGCATACTGCCGACTGGCCCATGCTCCTTTTGCTTCCTGGAGTGAAGCTATCCAGGTGCACTACCCCCCCCCCCTCATGCTCGCTGGAGTGCTGGGCTGTGGAGGAGGCAGGAGCATCCGGCTCAGCCTCTCAGTGATTTGCTGAGAGGCTGAGCCGGGTGCTGGTCCAGGCATGTGGGCGGATCCCAACTCCATTGTCTTGATCTTGCCCGAGCCTGGACCAGCTCTGTGATTTCAGCCTGCTGTCTTCTGAAAAACAGGTCACAGGAGTGCAGAACGAACTGCACTCCTGTGACCCACAGAAGAAGTACAGCCAAACAAGCTTCTCCTTTAAATCAGTGCCCTTTGGGAAGTTTACTACAGCACTGAGGAACTGTTCTTCAAACTGAGATGAGGCTTATTGACAAATGTCTCATTTAGAAGAAATATCTTAGCAAAGTATACAGTGAAACTTTAAACAAAAAAAAAAAAAAATACTATTGAGAGATTTCCCTAGTATTACCACTTCTTATAAGTCAGTGCCTCGACATTTGTTGCCGCAATCTCATTGGAATAAACCCAAATAGTACAGATAATGAAACATAATTTGCACATACTGCATGCAGATCAACAACTTTATACAGTATTACATGGGGGGTTGTTGGTTCTCCAGCAGGAGAGCTTCCACTGTGGGGTCATTATCATCTTCCATTGAGTAGGAAAGAAATTTTGGCAACATGGTTTAGAGTTTTATAAAAAATGTGAAGTCAAAGCATATCAATACAGTTCGGTTAATCAGAAGTATGTTCCACGATGACTGATGAGGAGATTCCTATTCCCCCAGTTTCTGTATTACAATACAGTTTATGTGGTTTATATTGGCTGCACGCACAAAATGTGAAGTACAGTGTGTTGGTTGTACCACCAGGCCAATTAGGATCTATACATCTGGAAATCACTGTGCTGGTCATAGTTCCTCCTATATTCGACAATGTTTCAAAAGACTTGTGTGTACAATGTACATAGAGGTGATATGAGATCATTTTTTTTTCCACGTCATTTAAAAAGGTTCATCCATCTCAGCAAGGAGATGTACATAATTTTCATAATGATACTAGAACAGCGTTGAACAGATACCCATGTAGGATAACCTCTGTCGGTTTTAAAAATTTTAGTCTACACATTACATAAAGATGTCAATACTTGTGATAATACATCCCCCAAGAATTTCAATTTAGAGTCTTGTTAGCTGAAAGCCAGCATCGCCATACTGTTTGGAGCGATCTCTACTTAAATATGTGGCTTTATATAAGAGTAATACCTTATTTACAATGCCCTTCCAGTAGGATAAGGAGGGGGCCTCAGGCTTCTTCCAGCATAACAAAATAGCTTTACGTGCATAGAATAAGGAAAGTAAAAACAGGGTCCTTTAAAACCTACAAGGTGCTATCTCCTCCACCAAGCCCAGCAGACAAACTGAAATTGTCAGAGGGACAGGAAGGGAGGTAGTTCAAGGGAGCCCTGCCCAGAACTCCTGTATCGGTCAGCAACACCAAAATATATGGTCAAAATCAGCAGGATTAGTAGTACAGCGCCAGCACTCCACGTTGCCTGTGTCATAAATACTCGCTATTCTGGCTGGGGTATAATAAACCCCATGAAGTGGTTTGAATCAGATATAATGGTCCCAAACCGACACCACAGAATGGGTGATCCCACATATCATCCCCCTGAAAATCAGGTATTAATGAGCTCCATTTGTCCCTACACTTGCTTAGTTCTTGGGGCCTTTCAACAAATAGTTCTTTATAAACTTCCGACAATGGCTTTTGCATGGATTCATCACACAATAACTGTTCCAGAGGAGAAGACTTAAGCTTCAAAGTACCAATACCGAACTGTACCACGCATGCATGCCGCAGCTGAATATAGCAAAAAGGGTACCAGTTTGGGAGTCTGTGTTTATCCTTCAATTGGTCAAATGTAAGTAGTCTCCATCCCGCCATATTATTCCACAATTGTTTAAAGCTTACTCTGGCCCACAGTATTGGATCTGGGATTGCACCAAAATGTAACAATCTAGGACTAAATCATAAGGGAGTGTCAAGTGACCACTCCTGGACACCAGACTGCATCAACACCTGTACTTTGTCCTATGCTCGAACCGTAGCGCGCATCGACCCAGTCAAAGGTGACGACACTCGAGCACCCCCTAGATAGGGAAGGCTCCTGTAAGATCCTATAAGGGCGGCCTCAAGTACTGTTGCTGCATCCCCATCATCCCGCAATAGCCACCGCCTGGTAACAACCATTTGCCCTGCTAAGAAATACTTGAAGATGTCAGGTAATGCCAGTCCTCCCTGTCCCAGGAGGTTCCTGCAATGTGCGGAGACCTATCCTAGGATGGGATGAAAACCATAAGAGTAAGGTGATCCAGGTGAGGAAGTTGTCTCCAACCCCCATGTGATGTAGGACCATGGACATGTACAGGGGGTCCACTACTTACGAACCACTCCTACTTACGAACAGGGCGCTGCGGGGACCCTTTGCTGTTCTGCTCGGACCATCTGACGTTCTGCGCATACGCGGCCAGAAGGAGTCTCGGAAAATGTCGGAAATGTCCGTAATCTGCCATGCATGCGCAGAACGGCATTCGACGGAACATCGGAAATGTCCGTAATTGTCGCTCTGCGCATGCACGGCCGACTTACGAACATTTCAGAATTACAAACAGGAGGAAAGTCCCTAACGGGTTCGTAACCCGGGGACCCCCTGTAGTTCTAATCCACGGAGTCAAAGTCTTTTGCCATATCAAGGGAAACTACCACCCCGAATTGGCATGATCGATTTGTAAGTGTACAAATAGCCTGCAAAGGTTAGTGTCCTTAGATTTCTGGGGAATGAAACCTGTTTGATCTATGTCCACCAGGGTAGTGATAACCCGTGACAATCTGGTAGCCAGTATTTTTGTTAAAATCTTAAGATCTTGGTTTAAAAGAGCAATAGGCCTATAGGAGGAACATGTCAGAGGATCTTTGCCCAGTTTAGGCAACAGAATCACCTGAGCCTCCATAAAGGAGTCTGGGAAAAGCTTATTGTCAAAGCAAATGTGAAACAACGCCCTAAGCCTCGGGACCCGGACCTCCAGATGTAGCCAATACCACTCTATACAGATACCAGTCTGGATCAGGGGATTTATGAGGAGGGAGGAGGGAAGGCCCTGATAGCAGTTTCAATATCATTTTCTATAATCTCAGCCTCTAAGCTGGTTTTGTCCGGCTCAAAAAGAACAGGATTGTTAAGGGAGAAGAGCAATGACTCCAAGTACTGTTATATAATATATAATATTCCACAAAAGGTGTCCAAAATGGCAGTCGGATCTGTGAGTAGACTCCCCTGTGTATTTTTGATGCAAGGAATATTGGTCTGAACTCTGTTCTGCAACCATCGCCAGCAATTTCCAGTTTTTATCTCCCTGCTCAAAAAGGTACTTTGGCCTTCTCGTCCAAGAGGTGTGAGTCAACTCAGTATAATGCAACGCCAGAAGTCAACAAGCCTCTAACAGTTCTGTGTAGGTAACATCTGACAGGTTTGTTGCGTGGGCTAACACACACACTCTTTCCCTATCCTGAAGTTCTTGTAGCGTGACAATAAATGCTTTATGAGTCTGCTTAATGGCCAAAATATAATGACCCCCGCATACATGCCTTAAAGGTATCCCATACAATAGGCTAAAAGGCAGAGGAAAGATTGTCCTCCCAGTAGCAGGAAAAATCCGGCACCACTTAAGAGGAGACCGACTCTACTTCCAACCAACCTGGACTCAACCTCCATGCACCCCACCGAATCTGCACAGGGAGACTGATGTGAACAGGTAAAGGTGTGTGATCTGACAAACCACCTGCTAGATAATTAGCTCCCTTCACCAACTGTAGCATTAGGGCATTAGCAAAAGCTAGACCAATCCATTAAGATCTATGTGTTTTAGGTAAGTGTGAAAAACTCCTAGTGGTGGGATTCTTCCATCACCACAGCTCTGTTAAGGAAACCGCTGCCAGCCAAACAAAGTTCTACAGAGGCAGCCCTCGCTGAGTTAGAGTCTAAAGTAGCACTTAATATGTTGTTAAAATCACCTGCTATGATAAGAGGCAAATGCATGAAGGGAGCCAATTTACTTATTAAGTCATACAGCACCTTTACCTTAAATGGGGGAGGGACATAAAAGGTTGACCAGCACCATTTAAAAAATGAACAAAAGAAACGAAAAAGCAAAAGAAACAGCCAAAAACAGGACCCTCCGCAGATACTAGGCCGCATTCAAAGATGGCGCCGGGACGGCCGGACACACGAGGCAGCACGGCCTCCAAAAATGACCAGACGCCGCACCAGCCATACAAAACGGGACTCCCCACACAGTCAAGGGACCCATTTTCGTCCCAATCTACAGCCGACCTTGAGACCGATCGGAGGGGTGAGTCACATTTACAGCCCTTATCCCCGGGCAGCTATATGGCATCACAGGAACTGGTAGATTCCCCTAGATCCTCTATGGATGGGAATATGGCTGAAATAGCCGAGGCCCTGTTTAGCCAGACAAGCCAGAATACAGCTGCACCTCCACAAGTCCAACAAGCACACTACTCCCCAGATGCACTACTACTAGCACGCTTCTCCACAATGCTTCAACAAGAGCTTGCTAAGGCCTGCACCCTTATAACAACAGATTTAAAGAGGGACATACATAGCTTTGGGGAACGTTTTGACCAGGTAGAAACCAGGTTGGACAATACTGTTAAAAAGGTCAACCAGAATGCCACCATGATAACAGACCTCCAGGATAGGTTGGAAGAGGCCTACACAAAAATAGAAGATTTGGAAAATCGCTCTCGCCGTTATAACATACGGATACGGGGTCTGCCAGAAACCCTCACTGACCTTGAAGAGGTCATGCGAGAACTAATGACAGAGCTAATTCCAGACATACCACCCCATCACTTGGAAATAGACCGTATTCACAGAGCCTTAACAGCCCCGAGATCTGATGGCCTGCCACGTGATATAATAGCTAAGCCACATTACTATAGTGTAAAGGAAAAGATGATATATGCTGCATGCAATAGAAAAGACCTGACCATACAGGGTGCAGGTATACAGCTATTTACAGATCTAGCACCATCGACCATACAGAAACGCAGAACATTGAGACCCCTTCTACAACAATTGGCGAATAAACAAATAAAATATAGATGGGCATTCCCTTTCAAGTTATCTTTTACCTTTAAAGGACGGTCCTACTCCTTTTCAACTTTTCAAGCAGGCGAAGACCTCCTGAGTGAACTAGGAATACTTACCCACGACTCTCCAGCTACATCGCCTTGACGGGCAGACCAACGACCTCTTTCACCCCTGTAGCAAGAACCCAAGCAATCGCAATCCAGAAAATCGCACCGTATCACCTGAAAGCACCCCTAACAACCATGGACCCTTCAAAGGTCAGGCATAAACCCTGATGAAGAATAGAAACCTTAACTGATCCCAGGAAAGACCCCCTGGGGACCATATAGGTCACCCCCCAGGGGAATGAGCCTGTGACACTGGCTACATAACCCATACAAACACAAGCCAAGAAATGCCCCTATTTTTGTTTTTGTGTTTGTTTTAGTTTTTGTTTTTTGATCTCGATTTTTGATTTTTGCTCTTTGACATCTGATTCATAATCTTAGAATTTGGATTTTTGTCCGTTGATTTTTGCTCTATTTTTTGATCCCCTTTTGACACTAGACGAATGCGTCTCGATCGCCCACAGTGGCACATAAGGACAGTCCCAAAATTGCTATTATACTTTCTTATATTTAATTTTCTTTTTGATTTTTGATAACACATCTTGATATAGCACTGGAACTTTTCTGAAACGTGAAGAAACCATGCCCAGCACATGGACTATATTCAGCTTTTCTTTTTTGACCAATAGGGAAAGGCCCCTTCAAAGGAGGCGAGTTTGCCTCCTGAGAAGTGGTGCCCCCGGGGCAGGAGTAACCGATGGGGACCCTGCCTGCCCCGGGGCCACAACAAATGAGAGGCCTGACCAAATGCAAAGTCATTCATATACTGTCCCGTCCTAAAAGAAGCCTTAATAATAATTGATAATATGTATTTAACATGTTAGTCTGATTATAGGCCTAGTTACATGGGCCGGAGCGGTAATACATGTCGCACGCTTGCAAGAATATCTATCCTCCAAGGAGGATGATACGCTTGCACCAATTACCCCGGATATTTAGTCCGGAGGGGGATTACCCCCAGTTATTTCATATTATAAGCAAACCCACTAGGTTTGAATGTTACAGCCTAAGGCTGTTGAGTTATTTATGTTATTTACTATATTCTCTTTTTCTCCCTTTTTCTATCCTTCTATCCCTCCCCCGACGAGCTCTGGTCCAAAATCCTACCCATAGATTGAAGCACAAACAAGAAAACGAAAGGCCAACCATAACCTTCTTTACTCCACCGGTTAATCTACAAATACAAGGTAAGAGTACTCTGCCCAATCACGATGGCTAATAGATACTCCACAGACTATTCGATCATAACACACAACGTCCATGGGTTTAATTCTCCCACTAAAAGGACTAAGGCATACCAGTTCTACCATAGGCAAAAAGCAGATGTCCTGCTATTACAGGAAACCCATTTTACCAAGGCCTCGGCCCCTAGATACCTAAATGTAAGATATCCACAAACATTTCTAGCCTGTGGCCCACAGAAGAAGGGAGGAGTGGCGGTCTGCTTTTCAAAGCGGACCCCCTTCACCCCCATCTCGATAATTAAAGACAAAGCAGGGAGGTACCTAATGGCCATAGGCCGCCTACATGATAGACTGGTCTCATTCATATCATACTATGCCCCAAACACAGATGCCCAAGGCCCAAGGACAAGTTATACTAGGAGGAGACAGCAACATATCCTTGGACAGGACCATGGATAAATCAGACACCGCTAGACCGATCCTACGACGCCCCCCTAACGACAGTAGCAAGTTAGCCCGTCTCATTCACCATCATGACCTTATTGATACCTGGAGGGAACATAACCCCACTGTAAGAGACTTTACTTTTTACTCACAGGCACATCATACCTACTCCAGAATTGACCACATATTAGTACACACCTCCTTACTCCCATACATTACATCAGTTAAAATACTTAATACACCCTGGTCAGACTATTCCCCGATAAAACTAGTGACTAAAGGATTGTGGACAAAGGCGACCCCTTCGCCTTGGCGACTTAATGCTAATTTACTCACCGACCCCATCATATACACCGAAATGGAAAAGGAAATACAGGAATATTTCAGAAATAATAAACCACAAGACACCTCCCCAGTCAATAACTGGGCGGCCCATAAGGCAACCATACGGGGAAAACTATACAAATCACGGCCAGAATAAAAAAGAATAGGGACCTTACAATAAAAAACCTAGAAGGAAATCTAGAGGCCCTCTTGGCGGAACAACACAGTAACCCCAAGACAGATATTAGCAAAAAGATAGAAGAAGCCAGATTATCACTGAACCTCAGTTTAACAACGCAGGCAGAAAAGCGCATTAGCTGGTCAAAGCATAAATATTATACCATGGGAGACAAACCCACCACTTTACTGGCCAGAAAGCTGGTACCCAGACCGTACACAGCAACTTTACCTAAACTGAAGACATCGTCGGGACATCTCACACAAAACCCAGAACTGATAATAAAAGAATTTCATAAATTTTACACCAAACTTTATAGTGCCCAAAAGCCACCCGAGCAAACTATAGTCGATAGATTTTTCCAAGATATACAGTTGCCCCAACTGACCCAAGACCATGCTGCTTTCATGAATGAAGCAATCACAGAATCGGAAATACTGATGGCTATAAAGGCAACCCATTCCTCCAAAGCACCGGGCCCAGATGGATACCCAGGGATATATTACAAAAAATACCTACTCACCCCGCATCTTTGTTCATATTTTAATGATCTGAGACGAGGCACGAGGTTACCAGATCAAGAAAATACGGCATACATAAACGGTATACCGAAACCAAGCAAAGACCATACAGACTGTTCAAACTACCGCCCAATCTCACTGATTAATACTGATCTAAAACTATTAACAAAGATTTTAGCCACAAGATTAAATACCTTCCTCCCACAATACATACACCCTGACCAGACAGGATTTGTACCACAAAGACAGGCCTCTGACCAAACCAGTAGACTAATTAACTTGATATCAGCAATCCAATCCAACTGGGACAGGGGGGGCACTAGACAGGGAATGCTACTATCGCTAGATATACAGAAGGCATTTGATTCCCTCTCATGGGATTATTTATTTCAAGTGCTGAGACGATTTGGGTTTGGAGAATCTTTTCTGGGACTACTGCAGACCCTATACGATACCCCGTCGGCGTCCCTGATGGTCAGGGGCTACTCTTCAAAGCCCCTGGCCATCAGGAGGGGAACCAGACAGGGATGCCCATTATCACCATTACTGTTTGCTTTGGCAATCGAACCGTTAGCAATCAAGCTGTGAGCGAGTCCTGATATTAGAGGTATAAGATGTGGAGGACTAGAACATAAATGCCTGCTATTTGCAGACGACTTAATATTGACACTGACATCCCCAACCACTACACTCCCCAACCTATATGCAATTATGGACCCGTTCTCTAAGATATCAGGGTTATATGTTAACCATAGCAAATCTAGGGCATTAAATCTTTCACTCCCCAGGTCTATCCAAGAGTCACTAGAGCAGTCCCATTCCTTTAAGTGGGAACAAAAAGATATCCCTTACTTGGGCATACACCTGACCCCCTCTATACATACGCTTTATAAAAGGAACTATCCAACTCTTATTAAGAGACTAACTGACGATATGGCAAAGTTGCAAGTACAACCTCCATCGTGGTTTGGCAGACTTCACTCAGTGAAAATGAATATATTACCAAGGATTTTGTATTATTTCAGGACATTACCAATATCACTGTTAACTAAAGACCTAAAGCAGCTGCAGAAAAGGATCCTACAGTACATATGGGGAGACAAGAGGCCTAGGGTCAACAAGAGCACTATGTATACACCAAAACAAAAAGGGGGACTGGGACTACAGACCTGCAAAAATATTTCTATGCAGCACAACTGGCCAGGATTCTAAAGCCCCAAAGGCGATCTGGATGACCATGGAGTCATACTCATGCCCCACCCAATATCCCACATCATGTGGCTTCCAAGTGGAGAGCGACGACTAATTCTGTGCCCAACGTTATCTTATTCCATGGAGATATGGGATAGGATAACCAGAATACATAAACTTAAATCCCCCCACACCCCGTTGGCTCCAATACTTAATAATAGTGCATTTAAAAAATGTAAATATCAGCAACAATCAAATAAAGACTTCCTAGATCGGATATAACCTGCTGGATGGTACAGGGAACCGCCTTGCTAATGAGAATAGCTACCCCCCTGGCTTACGTGGAGTACATGGCGTGTAATGCGTGCTGAATCCAGGAGTGTGGCAAAGCGAGGGCCCTGTTCCCATCCCATCCCAACGTCGCCAATGGAGATTTAAGTACCAAAGTTTGTCGCTATTCCACAAGCGGGTGCAATTTTTAAGCATGACATGTTAGGTATCAATTTACTCGGGGTAACATTATCTTTCACAATATAGGAAACATTGGGCTAACTTTACTCTATTTTTAAATTTTTTTTGTATATAGGAAACATTGGGCTAACTTTACTCTTATTTTTAAATTTTTTTTTTTTATTTTAAAAGCCTGCAAGGCAAAGGCATAATGAGCTAGTATGAATAGCATACTAGCTCATTATGAATGACTTACCTGAGAACGAAGCCCCCAATTTTATTTAAAAGTGTATTTTTTCCAGAATTTGCGCTTGTAAGAACGCTGCGACAAAGTATTGCAACAACCGCCATTGGTTGAACCTCTGATGTTCCAAGATACCAAATTAATTGCAGACCTTGCCTTAAGTAGGCATTACATAGGCATATATTGTACAACACACTGATATTTGTAATTTGGGTGACCAAGGGACCCCCATAGGGCCTCAAATAATTCACAACATTCAGATACCAAGGGGTCAGTATGAAACATTGCACAAACCATCTAACGGTAGTCCCCAGTCCCATGTAACTCCATGCTGCTGTGTAAAACACTGGAACAACAAGTACACACAGCATATTCTCAAAACTTGTCCCAAAATTGCAGAAAAGCATGACCGTAAAAAAGGGTTTAAAACCATGTAGAAAAATAGAGAAACAAAAATTTCAGGAGTCCGACAGTCTGGAGAGGGTGACGCCATGTCTGGAGATGACACCGCTGGAATCTGCTCCGTCCGCTGCTCAGGATGCGCCCTGGAAGCCGAAACAAAGATGGCATCTGGGGAGCACGTGATTCGCCCCTTCCCAGAGCGCTGGGGCTTCGGGTGCTTGTACGACTTGCCCCAGTCTTTTGCGGACATAATCACTGAAACGGGGACATCCAGGAGACTTGGAGAAGCAGATGGATGCTATGCCAGCTTATATTGGGTCAGTATTCAGGGTGAAATGAGCGGATCTGCACGGAGCTCTGAAGTCGCACATCTTCCCCGGCTCACATCCCGGCCACGCCCCCCAAGCTTTTTTAATTTTTAAATTGCACACCAACATAGTTTTTGACTTGAATTAAACAAAATGTAAACCCAGCATTTCATATTCCTGATATGTGCCTGCTGTACCATGAAAAAGTATCCTGTTCTCTTTGTATTGCTTCCTTCGTGTGAAATCGCTGGTGTTCCTGCCAGTCCCTCTGCTTTTAAAGTGGTATTAAAGGTTCAGCTTTAAAAAAAATGTAAAAAATAACAACATGTCATACTTACCTGTTCTGTGCAGAGGTTTTGCACCAATCCTGTTCTTCTTGGGTCCCCTGCCAGCACTCCTGGCTCTTCCCCCTTGACCAGCACCCCCAATAGCAAGCCGCTTGCTATGGGGGCACTGGTATGTGCTCGCTCCCAAGCCCTGGTCTATGCATCGGTGTTGCCAAGCGTCAGTATTTTTAAAAAACAGGCAATTTGCTCCTGCCAGTAAAAGGAAAAAGTTTCCAGTTAAAAATGGCTGTGATGTTTGGCTCTGTCCAGAGGTGGGCGAGACCATCCGAGTCCCTGCTACAGTGTGTCCGGGCAGCTCTGGTGGAGCCAAGCAGAGCGGCCAGAGCCTTGTGTGTGGGTCTGCAGGACAGGAGCAGGGCAGGTCGGGAGAGGGACTGTCTAGACTGGAGTGGACTGAAGGCACCAAGAGTCAACTTCATGTGTGTGTGTGGCTTCCTATTCTAATTTCTTGCCCTCCTGAGTTCTGTCCCCGAGCTACTGACTTACTATATCGAAAATAAAATAAGAAATATGTGTTGCCCTAATATCTACCTTAAATCACATTGCTAATTGCATATTGTACTTGTTTGTAGCCTAAATACAAAAATTTGCACTTAAAACTGTAATTTTGCAACTTTGGAAATGCCAGTAAAAACTTGGCTGTGCCAGGAAATTGTGGGTGTCGGGTCAGTAAATTTCAATCTGGTAGGTTGGCAACACTGCTATACGTTCATAAAGCACAAAGCCGTGGCTTGGCTAACCCCGCTCTCTCCTCATTGGCTCACTGGCTGTGATTGACAGTAGTGAGCAGAGCCGATCCGCCCTATACGCGGACTACGCAAGCTGCGTAGGGCCCCGCGGCGGATCGGCTCTGCTCGGGGGCCCCCGGGGCCACTGCCGCCACTGTGAGGGCAGCGGCGCCTGAAAAAAAGATGGCCACGGGGCCGACATGCAACTGCGCATTTGCCCGCCTTCCGAAAATTGCCGAGCAGCGGCAACAGCGCTGGCGCATGCGCAGTTGCATGTCGGCCCCGCGGCCATCTTTTTTTCAGGCGCCGCTGCCCTCACAGTGGCGGCAGTGGCCCCGGGGGCCCCCGAGCAGAGCCGATCCGCCGCGGGGCCCTACGCAGCTTGCGTAGTCCGCGTATAGGGCGGATCGGCTCTGCTCACTACTGTCAACTGCCATTTTTAAAAATAAAACGTCCCCTCCGCAGCCTCTGACCTCCTGGGCCCCCTCCCCCTCGCAGCCTCTGACCTCCTGTCCCCCCTCAAAGCCTCTGACCTCCTGCCCCCCTTCACAGCCTCTGACCTCCTGTCCCCCCCCTCGCAGCCTCTGACCTCCTGTCCCCCCCCCCTCGCAGCCTCTGACCTCCTGTCCCCCCCTCGCAGCCTCTGACCTCCTGTCCCCCCCCTGCAGCCTCTGACTTCCTGTCCCCCCCCCTGCAGCCTCTGACCTCCTGTCCCCCCTGCAGCCTCTGACCTCCTGTCCCCCCCCTTCGCAGCCTCGGACCTCCTGCCCCCCCTCGCAGCCTCTGACCTCCTGTCCCCCCTGCAGCCTCTGACCTCCTGTCCCCCCCCCCTTCGCAGCCTCGGACCTCCTGCCCCCCCCCCTCGCAGCCTCGGACCTTCTTTCCCCCCCCTCGCAGCCTCAGACCTCCTGCCCCCCCCCTCGCAGCCTCTGACCTCCTCCTGTCCCCCCCCTTCGCAGCCTCGGACCTCCTGCCCCCCCCTCGCAGCCTCGGACCTCCTGTCCCCCCTCGCAGTCTCAGACCTCCTGTCCCCCCCCCTCGCAGCCTCGGACCTCCTGCCCCCCCCTCGCAGCCTCTGACCTTCTGCCCCCCCCCTTCGCAGCCTCGGACCTCCTGTCCCCCCCCTCGCAGCCTCGGACCTCCTGTCCCCCCCCCCTTTGCAGCCTCGGACCTCCTGTCCCCCCCCTCACAGCCTCTGACCTCCTGCCCCCCCTTGCAGCCTCTGGCCTCCTGCCCGCCCCTTGCAGCCTCTGACCTCCTGCCCCCCCTTTGCAGCCTCTGACCTCCTGTCCCCCCCTTGCAGCCTCTGACCTCCTGTCCCCCCCCCTTGCAACCTCTGACCTCCTGTCCCCCCCCTTGCAGCGTCTGACCTCCTGTCCCCCCCTTGCAGCGTCTGACCTCCTGTCCCCCCCTTGCAGCGTCTGACCTCCTGTCCCCCCCTTGCAGCGTCTGACCTCCTGTCCCCCCCTTGCAGCCTCTGACCTCCTGTCCCCCCCCCTTGCAGCCTCTGACCTCCTGTCCCCCCCCTTGCAGCCTCTGACCTCCTGTCCCCCCCCTTGCAGCGTCTGACCTCCTGTCCCCCCCCTTGCAGCGTCTGACCTCCTGTCCCCCCCCTTGCAGCGTCTGACCTCCTGTCCCCCCTTGCAGCGTCTGACCTCCTGTCCCCCCCTTGCAGCGTCTGACCTCCTGTCCCCCCCTTGCAGCCTCTGACCTCCTGTCCCCCCTTGCAGCCTCTGACCTCCTGTCCCCCCCCTTGCAGCCTCTGACCTCCTGTCCCCCCCCTTGCAGCCTCTGACCTCCTGTCCCCCCCCTTGCAGCCTCTGACCTCCTGTCCCCCCCCTTGCAGCCTCTGACCTCCTGCCCCCCCCCTTGCAGCCTCTGACCTCCTGTCCCCCCCCCTTCGCAGCCTCTGACCTCCTGTCCCCCCCTTCGCAGCCTCTGACCTCCTGCCCCCCCTTCGCAGCCTCTGACCTCCTGTCCCCCCCCTTGCAGCGTCTGACCTCCTGTCCCCCCCCTTGCAGCGTCTGACCTCCTGTCCCCTCCCTTGCAGCGTCTGACCTCCTGTCCCCCCCTTGCAGCGTCTGACCTCCTGTCCCCCCCTTGCAGCCTCTGACCTCCTGTCCCCCCTTGCAGCCTCTGACCTCCTGTCCCCCCCCTTGCAGCCTCTGACCTCCTGTCCCCCCCCTTGCAGCCTCTGACCTCCTGTCCCCCCCTTGCAGCCTCTGACCTCCTGTCCCCCCCCCCTTCGCAGCCTCTGACCTCCTGTCCCCCCCTTCGCAGCCTCTGACCTCCTGCCCCCCCCCTTTCGCAGCCTCTGACCTCCTGTCCCCCCCCTTCGCAGCCTCTGACCTCCTGCCCCCCCTTCGCAGCCTCTGACCTCCTGTCCCCCCCCCCTTCGCAGCCTCTGACCTCCTGCCCCCCCTTCGCAGCCTCTGACCTCTCCTGTTGCCCCCCGCAGCCTCTGACCTCTCCTGTTGCCCCCCGCAGCCTCTGACCTCTCCTGTTGCCCTCCCCCACAGCCTCTGACCTCTCCTGTTGCCCTCCCCCACAGCCTCTGACCTCTCCTGTTGCCCTCCCCCACAGCCTCTGACCTCTCCTGTTGCCCTCCCCCCACAGCCTCTGACCTCTCCTGTTGCCCTCCCCCAACAGCCTCTGACATCTCCTGTTGCCCCCCCCCCCCCACAGCCTCTGACCTCTCCTGTTGCCCTCCCCCCACAGCCTCTGACCTCTCCTGTTGCCCTCCCCCCACAGCCTCTGACCTCTCCTGTTGTCCCATCCGCAGCCTCTGACCTCCCCTGTCCCATCCGCAGCCTCTGACCTCCCCTGAGTCAAGAGAGGGAGCGCAGCCAGGATGGGGGTCATGGGAGAAGTCAGACATGTATGGACTGCAGAGAGGAAACTATGGGATAAAACCAGAGCCACCAAGCTGGAGCCGGCTGACTGAGCCCTGCACGATGCACCTGAGAGGAGGTCAGTGACAGCACCGCCAGGCCAGTCTAGGGGGGGTCAATACAATATTGTAAGGGGGCACTGATATAAAGGTTTCCCCCTTATATCAGTAAACCCCCTTATCTTAGTGTTTTCTTGTTTTCTTTCTCTGGTCACCAGAGTCCTCCGCACATTCCCAGAGTTCCCCTTTACATCATAGTATGCAGGATTCCACCTTACAGTGCAAGGGGGAACTCTGATGTAAAGGGCAATGCTGCAGACCCTGATGTAAGTAGGGAGGCTCTCTGAGGACACTTATGTATGGGGGGCTCTCTGGGGACCTCGATGTAAGGAGGGGCTTTATAGGGATGCTCTCTGGGGACCCTAATGTAAGGGGGGTGCTCTCTGGGGACACTAATGTAAGGGGGGTGCTCTCTGGGGACCCTAATGTAAGGGGGGTGCTCTCTGGGGACCCTAATGTAAGGGGGGTGCTCTCTGGGGACCCTAAGGTAAGGGGGGTGCTCTCTGGGGATCCTGATGTAAGGGGTGTCTCTCTGGGGACCCTGGTGTAAGGAGGGGCTCTCTGGGGACCCCGATGTAAGGAGGGGCTTTATAGGGATGCTCTCTGGGGACCCTGATTTAAGGGGGTGCTCTCTGGGGACCCTAATGTAAGGGGGGTGCTCTCTGGGGACCCTAATGTAAGGGGGGTGCTCTCTGGGGACCCTGATGTAAGGGGGTGCTCTCTGGGGACCCTGATGTAAGGGGGTGCTCTCTGGGGACCCTGGTGTAAGGGGAGGCTCTCTGGGGACCCTGGTGTAAGGGGAGGATCTCTGGGGACCCTGGTGTAAGGGGAGGCTCTCTAGGGACGCTGGTGTAAGGGGGAGGCTCTCTGGGGACCCTGGTGTAAGGGGGAGGCTCTCTGGGGACCCTGGTGTAAGGGGGAGGCTCTCTGGGGACCCTGGTGTAAGGGGAGGCTCTCTGGGGACCCTGGTGTAAGGGGAGGCTCTCTGGGGATGCTGGTGTAAGGGGAGGCTCTCTGGGGACCCTGGTGTAAGGGGGGGGGGCTCTCTGGGGACCCTGGTTTAAGGGGGGGGGGGCTCTCTGGGGACCCTGGTGTAAGGGGGGGGCTCTCTGGGGACCCTGGTGTAAGGGGGGGGCTCTCTGGGGACCCTGGTGTAAGGGGGGGCTCTCTGGGGACCCTGGTGTAAGGGGTGGCTCTCTGGGGACCCTGGTGTAAGGGGTGGCTCTCTGGGGACCCTGGTGTAAGGGGTGGCTCTCTGGGGACCCTGATGTAAGTGGGGGATCCACACTCAGATATGTAAAGATAAATATATAATGTCTGTTCTATATTGTTGTACTTATTCTTTGACTGTTTTGTTTAAAGGAGGGAGGATTGTATTGGGAGCGCTGAAGTGTTAGGTGTGACTGTGTGGCAATGGCAAATGGTTTACATAGCTCACGGCATCACGGGTCAGGTAGAGGGCCCCTCAGCAGAATTTTGCTTAGGGCCCCAGGGAGGTCAGGATCGGCACTGGTAGTGAGAGCCAATGGCTATCGCTGCGGTCTCAGCCAATGAGGAGAGCCAACCAAGGCTCTCGCGCACATTGCTGGATTGAGAGGGGGCACACGTGAGTATTAGGGGGGCTGTGGGGGGAGCAGCACAGAAGGTAGATTGCATGAAGGTGAAAAAACCTTCATCCTTTATAACCACTTTCAAAAACTGACCACACCATGGTCAGTTCTCCTCCAATGACCAGGCTTGTCCTGACCACCGCCATTTACTGGAATGCTCAGTGTGCTGCTGTTTCTCCTCCCTCAGCTCTTATGCAGTTGAGTAAAGAGGGAATGTGATCACTTAGTGTTGCCTTTCATTTGTATTTTAAACTGAATGGGTTGTTTTACAATGTGAGGGCTAGGTCAGACATTGACTTCCATATTTAGTGTCCACAGATTACATTTTATGATGACTTTGGAGCACAATGCCAGGATATCGTTTTTTTCCCCCCACTGACAGGACATTTTTTTCTCACCAGGGCATTCTTCCGTCTACTGACCAACAATGATGGGACATTCTTCCTCTCACTGACCTTGGCTGTCAGGGCATTCTTCCTCCTAGTGACCATGGATGCTGGGGCATTCTTACTTCCAATGGCCACCAAATTTGTTGAATTCTTTCTTCTATTAACCACTCTTGTTGGAGCATTCTTATCCCCACTGACCCCTAAGGCATTTCTCTAACTTCAGACCACCAATGCCAGGCATTCTTCCCTACTGGTTGCTGACACTGCGACATTCTTTCTTCCAATAAGTTCCAAAGTGGGGCACTGACCGCTATGCCCTTTCTTCACCTCAATGTCTACTGATGCATTAATTCCCCTATTTATCCCTGATGTTGAGACATTTTTTCAAATGGCCTCATAAACGCTGGGCCATTCTTGCCCCTACCGACCAATGCCAGGGCATTCTACTTCTCAGCAGCCCAACTCCAGCGCATTCTTTCCCCTAATGATTACCAATACCTGGATATTCTTCCACAGCCAACACTGGGTCATCATGTACCTTACAATGACCAGCAATATAAGGGGAACTAGGTCATATACTTACTGCACTCTATAATCTATATTGTATGTTACATACTGCTGATCTCTGCACTCTATATGTATGTTGTTGTATGTTATGTAGTCGACATTTTACCTGATTTTCTAATAAGTATCCACTAATTGGCACCAAAAGCCAACAGTTCTGGACCAAGAAATACTTGCATCAAAATCTGATGATCCAGATTCCAGGAGCTTTTCACAGTACCCTCTGTTTGGCCAATTTCACTAAGTTACCGTTTGCTCTGTAAATCACTTGCTTGTTTCTGCACAGCAGCCCCCCTCCTTCATTCCCCTCTTTATGGCTACCTTGAAAGTAACTATGTTAATGTGTCCCAGGCCTGAAGCAGTGCAAACATAACCTGGCGAGGACACAGCTGTCACTCATGCTGCAACCCCATATGTGCCATCCTCACAGTTAGCATACAGATGTGCACAGAATTCCAACCACTTCATCATGGTTTGCTGGGATCCAGTCACTGGAATGTTGCAGACATTTGCATGACAGGCAGGTTGCCTGGGACCTGGCAACCTGGGAATCCCTGCACTCTATTCAGGCAGGTGGTCCTGACCCTTGTAGAGTCTGGGGACATCTCAAATAATGGGAATGCTGGAATTCTAATGAGTCACAAGCCACAGCATGACAAATCACTGACACAAGCATGACTTAACAGAACCCTTCATGTACTACAAATTGAGATATAACACTATAGTGATTATATTGTACAAGTATATAGCTCTGACATATTCTAAAGTGTTACACTTTAATGTCCCCACCACATTTACGCACTGTTAATATTTTACATTTATATACAGTATAGCACAATGCTGTACGAGAACATCTGTGGACATGCCATTGTTCAGATGACGTTTGGATTCATATTGGTAACAATCTGCCAGGTTTTTGTAGTAAAACGGAAGGAGCACGGAATGTTCAGCCATTTTGGAGAAGCCGCTTGAAGCTTGTACAAAGATGGGGAAAGCACTGAACAGATCCTCCAGTCATCCTCTGGACAGAAACACTGCGTAACAATGGAATATCAGATTAACATTGTATACATATTTTAAATTCATTTCAGGGAAGACTACTAAGCCCCTATTCATACTAGTGTGTATGCTCCTGTGTTTGCCGCCACGCAGCCATGTGCGGCAATAGAAATCACATAATTCTCTATGGCGCCTGTTTACATCAATGCAGCACACATCAGTGCACTTTTTGAAAAGGTGCAGGTCCTTCTCTTGGTGCAGCACAGTGCGTTTTTAACCCCACAGACTTCAATTGGGAAGCATGGAAAGCGCATGTAAAAAGCATGTACATGCATTTTTTTGCAGAGTTTTTTGTATAAAATACAGTCTCCTCCTGCCACAAAAAAATGCACGAAGCATTAAAACGCATCAAAAATGCATGTAAAAACAAGCAAAAACCAAACTATACTCCCACAAAAGCTTATTACTCAAAAACGCTAATAAACGCTGAATAGTCATGTTTTTCATTGTTGGAGCGTTTTTCCAGCCAGAAAATGCCCCTGACAAAAAACTGCTGATAACAGCCTATGTGTGCATGGACACACATAGGTTGGACATCTCTGTAGCCAGTAAACTCCCCAGTATGTTAGCCTATGGGGGTTATTTACTAAAGGCAAATCCACTTTGAACTACAAGTGCAAAGTGCACTTGGAAGTGAAGTAGCCGTAGATCCAAGGGGGAAATGCAAGGAAAATAAAAAAACAGCATTTTAGCTTGCACATGATTAGATAATAAAATCAGCAGAGCTTCCCCTCATTTCAGATCTACCCCTCAGATTTACAGCGATTACACTTCCAAGTGCACTTTCAGTGCAATTTCAAGTGCACTTTGCACTTGTAGTTTGCACTTGTAGTGCAAAGTGGATTTGCCTTTCGTAAATAACCCCCATAGGCTAACATGCTGGGGAGTTTACTGGCTGCAGAAAAAAATGTCTGAAGCCAAAAACAGCAACTGTAAAAACGTCCAAGGGGCACGAGTCCTTAAAAAGTGCTTGCTAATAACATTTACAAATCTGTCAGTAAAAGTCCCAACACAACTGCAGAAAATGTGTGACATACATCTATGTTAGATTATCATGAAGGCTTGTGCTGTGTTACCACCCATGTTTGGCTACAGGAAGCTCACTAGTGATAGTATTCTTCTCAGAGCATGGACTCCCATGTAAAAATCCATATGCATAACGCCCTGACTGTCTGACTTCCAATCAGAGAGTGAATAAATCAATAGGAATGTACAACTTAAATATTTGACAGCATTAGGAATTATGGGGAGACATTCCCAAACTTAACCCATAATTGTGTCATTTAACCAATAAGAAGTTTAAAAACCACAATACTTTCCATTACTACCAATGACAGCACAGAAATCTTGACTAATAATTTCAGTACAGTCATTTGTTTAAACAGTTATTCCAGGCAACATGTGCAAGCAGTCAATGAGCTAGTAATACTATGATAAAGTCATAACCTTCACTCAGTTTATAGGCATTTAAGTTCTCTGCGGGTAGTTTATATCTCATATCCTGTTTTTGCGTTTTCTGCATAACCAAGCTTTACCTGTCAACAGCAGAGATGTTCCAGGATAACAGATTTACTGATAAGGAAAATTAAGGTGAACTAGTGCACTACAGCAATGTCTGGATAAAAATCAGTACTCTGAAGCATCCCCCAAAGTAACGATCTCAAGGTTTACTTTTCAATTTTGATTGTGCGTATGGGGGTTTTCTGTTGGTTTAAAATAATAGCACAGCTCTATCATTTATTGAGCCGTGTTCAGTTTAAATGGCATCTTCTATATATTACTAACTTGGCTAACATTACACAGTAACAGGAGGGCTCCTCCAGGTGCCTACACTTCTCATCCCTGGTGCAAGCAATAACTACAGCCTGAACCACAAGTAGAACTGCAGGCAATGGACATTTAAAATAAGCTGTACATGTCTTAACAGGCAGTAATTAAGGTTTGAAACAAGCCTTCATCAGCTCTCTGTAGTTGCAAGCAGTGTGGAGCAATTCACTCTTAAATTTCACAATAGCAGAGCTGAAGTCACATCCCAGAACAGCTGCTGTATGTTTTAGAGATTAAAAGGTTGGCAGGCTGCTAAGGCACTGCTGGTGGGAAGGGGGGATGGGAGGGGGGGGGGGGGAGATTGAGAGAAAGTAAAAAATAAAAAACGAAAAAAAGCTTTTGCTGCAAATTAAGTTGCTCCACGATGCCATAGCTACAGGAGCTTATTTTAAAGTTTATTTACTGTTTTTAAGAAAAATTTAACTATTCAAATGTCCATAGCCTGTCAACAGTTCTGCTTTAAGGTCTGCCATTTTAGTATTCCCAGCATCCAATGAGAAATCATTGCTGATAGCTGAGGTGCTCTCATTGGATAGTGAGATGATTGAGGGGCACTGGCTGCAGTATGAGCCCAAGACCTGGGAACAAAAAGGAGTATTTCACTTTCTCTGTTTGTCAAGTTAAGGAAATGTGATAGATACAGTCACTTTAGAGTGATACATCTGTTTCATTTAAAGAATTGTGGATGGGGAAGATAAGTTTACACAAATGAAAACAGTTTGCTAATTAGAAACTATTCACACCCAATAGAAAAAGAAAATCACAAAGTTCAGAATCAAAGATGGATTCTAAATCTGCAGCATTCAAAAGTCTAATTAAAAAATAAAAATACATTTTCAAGACAGATGGATCTTTATCAGACAATGTGAACACACACCGACTTACATTTTGTACTCATTTCCTGTTCACAAATTCTATTTTATCTGCTCAGCATGAAATATTCAGAAAATAGTGTATCAGATTCATGTATCTGTTCTATTATTAGACTGCAGAATATAAGTTGATTTTTCTCATTTAACATGAAAGTGATGGTAATAAACCCAGGCATGCGTTTTTCTTTGAAGCATGGTGATGCTTGCCATGTGAGTAATCAGCTCTTAATATTTTTATCATTCCCCAATCCTGCAACAATGTGTTTCATATTATACAAGCCTGGCACAGCAGAAAACATATTCTTTCTTCTATAGACAACATTGTAAAGAAGTGAACAGATGATACTCTCACTCCAGTCAAGCATGGTCAGTTGGCATTGAAACCAACTCAGTGGATGCAGCTGACTGACTGCCTAATATTCTCATTCTTGCATTCATTTTCTGCACCCAGCTACCTTGCTAAATAAATTATCACGGATGCTAGCAATCTCATCTTTTAACAAATCAAAATCGTAACCTGGAGAACTACAGTCAGTGTGCTTTTTCAAGGAAATCTTAAATATGTATACCCAACACTTCATAATCCTGACATGTGCCTGCTGTACCAGGTACTTGTATGAAAAAGTAATCTGTTCTCTTTGTATTGCCTCCTTTGTGTGAAATACCTGGTGTTCCCGCCAGTGCCATTGCTTTGCTATCAAAAATTGACCACAATAGGCATGAGAGCGTGGTCAGTTTTCTAGATGTGCTGGGAACTCAGCCTGCTCTCCTCCAATGATCAGACTTGTTCATGGCAGAAAGGTAAATTTTGTAGGAAATTCTGGATGCTGAAGATATATGTTCAAAATTGCCTTGCCCACTTCATCACCCTTAGTACCAGAATGGATACATGTTGTGAGAGAGCAAGCAACAGCAGTAAGCCTGGATGCAGGTAAGCTCCCTGGTTTCATCAGACTCCAGGATTTCATCATGTCCTCACTTCTTACTGCCAATCAGTGGTGGCCTGTCCATAGAGGGCGCACATGTGCCGCCCCCCTATCCATGCGTCCAGCCCCCTAATCTATATACAGGGCGCCAGACCATGGATTCCAACCATGAAACCCACCCAGTTGTGTGAGATAGCGAATTAATATTCACGGTTTTCGCACTAAATCTCCTCCCCGCCAATCAGGAATCAGGTCGTGAGACCTGTTTTCCGATTGGCCAAAATATCAGGCAATCCTATTGGACTCCTAGCGCTTAGGAAGAAGAGAGTGGAGACGCACAGCAGAAGCCACTGGAGGAGCCGACACTGGAGCCGCTGCTCGCCACCACTTGCCGTGCTAGAGGGGACACCGGAGCAGCTGCCACCTAGATGGGGTAGGGACTGACCAGCAGACGGGGGCCTGCTAGCGCCGCACCTCCGGGAGGGTGTTAGTGCCGCAGCGCCGGATACCCGAGGGTGGGGTTTGTTTTCCACCCCCCCAAAATAAAACACCAGCTGCCACTGCTGACAAACCGGAAGGGACTGCCTTTGGAAAATTAGTTTGTCTGTGCAAACAACCTTCATCACATCTGCAAGAAAACCTCAGAAAACAGTGCGGTAGTTCCAGGGATTTACAGCCACACGTACCTGCTGCTCAGAGAGAAGTAAGAAAGTTGTCACCTTGGTTGAGGCTGTTTACACTTCTTGGGGCCGGTGGAAGACAACTTTCTGAATTTAGAGCACAGTTGGTGGAGGCTGAACAATTGCATTCCAAAACTGAGCATTCACACAAATGCTAGGGGGTGAAAATCAAGTAAGGCGTTCTAGGAATAATTCAGTAAAGATTCAAAAAACAAATTTCTTATCTTTTTTTTTTTTTTTCATTTTTGGTAGAACAATTCATCAACTTCAAATTTGTTTAGGTCTCCGGAGGGAAAATCTCTATACCTGAGCACTCTCACAGTTGATCTACTTTGAGAGTTAAAGTGTTACTAAACCCACAACAATAAAATCAGTCTGTATATGCAGCAAAGCATGCTTGTTATACTCACTGTGGAACCTAAGGGGTTATTCCTCTGCATTGTGTAAAAAGGTTGTTTGATCCTGTATGCACAGATACTCCTCTTCTTTCACTGACTCCAGAACATGTCCAGATAATACAGAGCCTTTGGAGTCATGCTGCACATGCTCAGTTTGGTGTGTATTGCTAGAGAGGTTTTTTTTCTTTCTTGGGAGAGTGCATGTGATCAGCACAGGGCCAATCAGCACTGTCCAGACAACGGGTCAGGGGTCCTGGATCCTGATAGGACAGCAAGTGGAGTAAGAAATCTCCTACAAGCTTTACCAGAAACTGATAGAAGTCATAAGACTGCTATATACTGCTGATGAGAAAAGGTATTTAGCGGTTCATATTTACTAAAATAATTACATTTCCATGTTCTGTGTACTGTGGGAGACCAGATATAATGAATGCAGGGTCCTGGGTTTAGTAACACTTTAAAGAGGACTTCCCTCTGAAATTTTTTTTTTTAAAAGTCAGCAGCTACAAATACTGCAGCTGCTAACTTTTAATAAATAGACACTTACCTGTTCCAGGTTCCAGCGATGTCGGCAGAAGATGACGAGCGATCGCTCGTCTCTCGGCTGCCCCCGCCACCATCCTCTGTCAGGGAATCAGGAAGTGAAGCTTGTGGCTTCACTGCACGGTTCCCTACTGCCCACGGTCCCCGTTGTGTCCTGGGAACTGTGCGTTTCCCAAGACACAATGGGGCATCTTCGGATATGGGCAGGCATTTACGGATAGGGGTGGGACAGCTGCGGCTAGCTAGTCCTGGAAGTATTATACAGGTATCTGCACCTCCCTCTCCCCTGAAAGGTGCCAATTGTGGCACCGGAGGGGGGGAGGAATCCGATAAGCGGAAGTTCCACTTTAGGGTGGAGCTCCGCTTTAACTATCTATCTGTCGCTTTATCCACCAATTTGTCCAGTTATTGTTCCATTCCTCCATCCATCCAGATGTGTGTATGCTTCATCAATATCTTTTAATACTGAAATATGAATGCGAGGATCCTACTGACATGAAGATTTATAACTAGCATTTTTTATATTTCTTTTATTTTGAGGCCTACAGCTCCTACAAGGATAAGATCTGAATCCTGGCTAATGCTGAATACTTTTCACAAGCATTTAAGGACAGCTGTACATGTGAGCCTTCATCCAACTGCACTGGCCCTTCCAATTCACACCCTATTGGATGAGCAATTTTTGGACCTTGGGTAGTAAAAGCTACGTGTCATGAGAAAACCGTGTTATGGCATAATGTATTCCATAAGAAACAAAATAGTTTCTAGTTAACGAATAGTTTACATTTTTGTACACTGTTAATCTTCCCCATCCACAATTTTAAACAGACACAGATGCCTCGTTTTGAAGTGACTCTTTTCTATCATATCTCCTTTGCTTGACTAATATTACAGAGAAAGAGCAAACAGTGAAATCCTCCTTTATGCTCCTTGATTTTTGATGCTTACTGTAACCAGTATCCCCATCAAAATCCTGCCATCCAATGACAGCACCTCAGTTGTTGCAATGATTTTACATTAGAATACTGTGGTTGGAAAAGTAGAATTTTTTTTTAATCTTCATTCTATGTGCACCGGATTCCTCGAGCCCCCCTTTAACTTAACCTAACCCAATTCTTGAAAGAGAAGCAACAGCAGAATTCATTGTCTCCTGCTGTTGTTCATTAAATCCTGTGATGAAGGAGCGAGTGGCGGAGTCTAGAAACAATCAGTGCAGCTTGGGATTGAGCCTGCGGGTGTGCCACCATAGAAAGTGGCTTAGTATGGTGGCACACCGAGAAGAGGAGGAGCCAGTAACACTGGCAGGGGACCTGAGAAGAGGCGGATCGAGGATGCTCTGTGCAAAACCATTGCGAAGAGCAGGTAAGTATAACATGTTTGTTATGAAAAAATCACTTTAAAAGCCTAAAGCTTCCCATAGATAGATTGAAATTCAGATGGTTCAGTAGAGATCGGAGCCATTACCTCTCGACAGAAGTCTGTCAAATGGGAATGTTGTCTGTTCTGTCAAATGGAAATGCTGGAAATATTTAATTCGATCAGTGGCTGCAGGCACTGACTGCAACACTGATCATTAGGTTCTGACAGCGCAGGAATACAATAGCACAGTGGGGAAATTTCCTACATCAACCTCGTTTTGTTTGGATGGAGGGATCTATTTGTTTTTTATTTTCAATCAGCCAGCCATACATTACCCATCTACTGTATGGGCAGAAAAAGTTTATTCAAAATAAAAATAAAAACACAAAAGTCAGAAAAAAGGACATTACTTACAGTCAGTAGGATGTGGCTACTGTCTCCTTGTTAACTGAAATTTTCCTATCTTCCTCCTCCCAGCTGTGACAGACACTCATCAAGAGTGCCCAACTATGCCCACATTTCCGCCCCCTCTTTCATTCATAGAAGCCATACTACAGCTTATATGAATGAAACGTGATCTACAAATAGTGAAAGGGTGGATGATTAAAAGGTCCGCCTCCTCCAATAATAGTTCATTTTTCATTTATTGAAAATGTTGTATGGCTTGTATGAATGGAGGAGCTGGGCAAAAAAGGCAGGCATAGTCAAGCACTCTTAAAGTGGGGTTGCGGTCAAAAAAAAAAAAGGGGGCTTATTTGTTTGTTACTTGTCTGTGAGGAAGGGGGTGGGGGCTACAATATGTGTGAGGACATGGTGGTGTAATATGCGTGCAATGTGGCCTGTATTATGTGTGGGGAGTGAAATTAGGGGGTTGTATCATATGTGAGGAGGGTGGCAGGGGGCTGTATTACATAGTTAATCTGGTTGAAAAAAGACACAAGTCCATCCAGTTCAAGGATGTGGCAGGGGGCTCATTGTATGTGAGGAGGGGGGTTGTACTGTGTCCCACTTTAACCACTTCCAGACCGCTGCACGCAGATATGCGTCCTAAGTATAGCTGACATAACCCCAGTATCCTCTTTTTCGTCCGGTGGTCCAGTTTCTGATAATAGTGGTCTCTGTGGCGGATTCGCCACGAGATCACTTATCGGTGGCGGGAGAGGGGCCCCTCTCCCGCCACGCTCCTGTGCCCTCCGCCGCTTACCGGAGCCATCAACAGCGGTGGAGGCTATCGGATGTTGCTCCATGCTGAGTATGGAGACGAGTGAGGGCCCCCACCCGTCTCCCTACCTTTGCAGGCGGAAGCGACGTCAAAACGTCACTTCCGCCCATAGCTCTTAAAGGGACCTTTTTTTTTTTTTATGACAAATGTATTTCTTTTTTATTGCATTCTAGTGTAAATATGAGATCTTTGGTTTTTTGACCTCAGATCTCATATTTAAGAGGTCCTGTCATGCTTTTTTCCTATTACAAGGGATGCTTACATTCAAAAAGTGACACCATTTTTTTTTTTGTAAAAGAACAGTGTAAAAATAAAAAATAAAAGGTAAAATAAATAATAATAAAATAAAAAGAAAAAAAATAAATGTTATGCGTTGCAGAAGCGAACGCATACGTGAGTAGTGCCTTCATATGAAAACAGTGTTCAAACCACACATGTGAGGTATCGCCGCGATCGGTAGAGCGAGAGCAATAATTCTTGCCTTAGACCTCCTCTGTAACTCAAAACATGCAACCTGTAGAATTTTTTAAACGTCGCCTATAGAGATTTTTAAGGGTAAAAGTTTGTCGCCATTCCACAAGCAAGCACAATTTTGAAGCGTGACATGTTGGGTATCAATTTACTCGGCGTAACATTATCGTTCACAAAATAAAATAAAATTGGGCTTTACTGTTATTTTCTTTTTTAAATAAAAAAAGTGTATTTTTTTCCAAAAAAAGTGCGCTTGAAAGACAGATGCGCAAATACAGTGTGACAGAAAGTATTGCAACGACCGCCATTTTATTCTCTAGGGTGTTAGAAAAAAATGTTTCTCCACAGTCCCTGGGTATACTACAATGGTAGTGCACAGAGTGGAGACAACTGCCACTAAGACAGGTGGCTTACCGGATACCTGACGCCGTGAGAGAGGGGATGCGTCATGAGATTAAGGAGATGCTTGAGTTGGGAGTCATTGAGCCATCCAGCAGCCCCTGGGCTTCCCTGGTGGTCCTTGTACCAAAGCAGGATGGCACGACTCGCTTCTGCGTAGACTACCGCAGATTAAATGAGTGCACCACCACTGACGCTTACCCTATGCCCCAGGTGGATGATCTGTTAGATCGCATTACTTGGGGAAAATTCCTGACAACCCTCGACCTATGCAAAGGCTACTGGCAAATTCCTCTGGATGCGGAATCTATTCCGAAATCGGCGTTCATTACCCCATTTGGCCTATACCAGTCTAAACTAATGCCATTTGGGATGAAGAATGCACCGGCGACTTTCCAGAGGATGGTAGACCAACTCCTCGATGGCCTCCAGGACTATGCTTGTGCATATCTGGACAACATTGCAATCTACAGTGATACCTGGGAGGACCATCTGGTTCACCTAGGTGTTGTGTGAGACCGCATCAAGGCTGCAGGACTAACCCTTAAGCCAGATAAATGCAGCATAGGGATGTCCGAGGTACAGTACCTTGGACATCGAGTAGGCAGTGGACAACAAGGACCCGAGCCTGCTAAGATTGAGGCAGTTGCCAAGTGGCCGACCCCCCGTACTAAAACCCAGGTCCTGGCATTCCTCGGCACAGCTGGGTACTATAGGAAGTTTGTCCCACAATATAGTTCCATTGCTAAGCCCCTGACAGACCTTACTAAGAAGCACCTTTCCCGACAGGTACTGTGGTCCCCCGAGTGTGAAGCTGCCTTCAAACGATTAAAGAATGTTCTAACTTCAGCTCCTGTTCTAGCTGCCCCTGACCCAATCAAATGTTTTTGTGTCCACACAGATGCCTCTACATTCGAGCTGGGGGCAGTACTAAGCCAAGTAGGACCTGATGGCAGTGAGCACCCAGTGGCCTACATCAGTCGGAAGCTGCTACCCAGGGGAGTCAGTTATGCAGCCATGGAGAAGGAGTGTTTGGCGCTGGTGTGGGCTCTCAAGAAATTCCAACCTTATCTCTACTGACGAACTGTTATGGTGCTCACCGACCACAATCCATTAATCTGGCTTAATCGGGTCTCTGGGGATAATGGACGTTAGTTACGATGGAGCTTGGCCCTGCAGCCTTACAATTTTACCATCCAGTATCGGCCAGGAAAGCAGAATGGGAATGCTGATGGACTTTCCGGGCAAACTGAACTATAAGACTCTCTCGGACAGCCCCAAGCTGACCCGTGGTGGATCTAGTTGGGTCTGCCAGACTATGGGACGGGGGGGCACTGTCGCGGACAATGGCTGCAAGGACCTTTTTCTGTCCACATTGACCTTATTATTTGGTATTGCTATATTAATCTTTTTTTGTTACATTTTTGAGAGACTGTTTTCTTGGTTGTTAATTCTGAACAATACACGATCCTTGAAAGAGCCGATCACATTGACCTGCAGAGACGGACTGTCTGGTCACCTGGGCTGCCTTAAGTGCTGTGTTAATTAACATGTTATTATGTAATTGTCTTTTAAGTTGTTTCTATAGGGGAGGGGGAGTATCCATGAGCAGCCCTACCTCATTATCTAACTCCTTGTGTTAAAAGTGTATAAAAAGGCTGTATTCTGTCCAATAAATCATTCAAGATTCTACAAGCTATATTCGGCTAGACTTGTATTCAATGCAGCTATGATAATATATCTCTCTGATGGTCAGACTGTAGGAAGCAGGATATACTGACGGAAGCACTCAAGCGGAGTGTGGGATAGGATCCATCACACGCACACACAAATAGAGCTTTCTTTTGGTGGTATTTAACCCCTTCCCGCCGAGCATACGCAGATATGCGTATTTGGCTTCCCGGCCTCCCGGTGGCTTCCGGCAGCTAGTGACAGACTGGAGTGAAGCTGGAAACGGCTTGGTTCCAGTCTCCTTGATGTAAACACGGAAGCAACGTCACAACGTCACTTCCTGTTTACCCGTCTGCCAATGGCGCCGGTTTTTAAAAAAAATACAGTATTCAGATACACCGTTTTCGGTGATCTGAATAGTTTGAAGTGCAAAGGAGGGATTTGGGGTCTTTTAGACCGCTGATCCCTCCATAAAGAGTACCTGTCACCACCTATTACTGTCAGCAATAAAAGTGATCACATTTTTTTTGTAAAAAAACACAATTTTATAACATAAAAATAAATAAAATAAATAAGAATTTTTTTTTTTTTTCAAACTCCCCCGTCACCACGAGATTGCGCAGCAAAGAAAACACATATGGAAGTCGCACCCGCATATGTAAACGGTGTTCAAATCACACATATGAGGTATCGCCACGATCCTCAGAGAGAGAGCAATAATTCTAGCATTAGACCGCCTATGTAACTCTAACCTGGTAACCGTAAAAAAAAATTAAAGCATCGCACATGGAGATTTTTAGGTACCAAAGTTTGTTGCCATTCTACGAGTGCGTGCAATTATAAAGCGTGACATATTTGATATATATTTACTCGGCGTAACATCTTTCACATTATACAAAGAAATTGGGATAACTATACT